>CM037860.1:44301051-44813551 GCA_021292105.1 Anadara kagoshimensis | reverse complement strand
ACGTGTTTAACTAAAAAAACAAACATACTATTTCATATCAGAATCACAATCCAGAAGCAAAGTAAAAACTTTGAAACTGACAAGTTAGGTTAGACACGTAAACTTCCACCAGGGAAGTGAGGCCGGGTGCTCCGGAACTTCATTTGTCAGTTTTTAAAGTTTTTTCTCTGCTTTGGAATTGTGATTTGGACATGTATTAATATGTTTGGTTTTTTTTATTTTGCATTTTGAAATATTCTGTCTATTTTAGAACCTTGCTGGAGATGTTGTTGAAGTGTTTCTTTGTGACCTTATTGGTTTTATATACGGAGGCTGTCCATTCATCAAAGAAGGGACTTGCTGTACCTGTATCCTCGTTCAGATGTAACGACTTACAGCATTTTACTGGAGTCAGCTGGTGGTAAGTACTAGTACATGCATTACAGTACAAATCAAACACAAAATTATCAGTCCGTGTCCAATCCACAATCCCAAAGCAAAGTTGAAACAATGAAACTGGAAAATTAAGGTAATCAAGTGAACTTGCACCAGTTACTCTTTGAAATCAAAAACAAAAATACTCATCCATGTCCGAATCACAATCCAGAAGCAAAGTAAAAACCTTTGGAACTGACGCTGAACCTCCACCAGGGAAGTGAGGCCATGTGCTCCAGAAGAGTAAGCACCTCCTTTAGCTAGCTACGCCCGCCACGTGTGTAATTAAAATTGAGAGTGAAGGGACCATGGAACTATGTGACGTCAAATACATCCAGGGTAGTCCTGGACATAGAGACATCATACTTATCAACAACATTATGATGACAGTAACACAACTTTTTGAGAGCCCTGATGCAATATCGGTGGGTCAACAATTTATTTGTAAGCAGCATGTTTCGTTGTATAAAGTACCCACAGTGGGAACAAACTCTACCATAGCGAATTAATTATGAAACGAATACACTATAAACAGGAGAGGTAGGTATATTGCCACATAAAAAAGGAAAAGTAATAAAAACATTGATGTCATCACATTTGTCGTACAGCTATAAATGTATTGTTTCATGGGCGTCATTATTGCGGTATGTCTAAATATGAAGCAGAACCTGACGAATCAGTCGTATCATTTATTTCAAATTCGCTGGGACAGATGGAATTCACATAGTATTTATTACATATATCGTTTGTAGACACATAGTCCGACTAATCAACCCAATAAACCCCCGTTTTAATTTTTGACTTGTTTGAGGGGGTTGTAAAAGGAAATACTGGAAGCTATCGCGTTTTCGTTTCTGCCAGAAATTTCAAGTATTCAATAATGGAGGCTGTCAGACCACAAACCCCCAACAAGTCTAAAATTAAAACGGGGGTTTAGTGAGCTGATTAGTCGGACTAGTAAACACAATGAATATGTGAAAATATGGTTATCCAGTTTTACTGTTGTATTGGCGTTCTATAGTTCCATTTCTTTTTACACAATTTTGATTACACACGTGGCGGATGTAGCTAGATTATCAGAAGGTGTTTACCATTTTCGGCCTCACTTCCCTGGTGAAAGTTCACGTGTCTAATCTAACTTGTCAGTTCCAAAGTTAGTATTTCGCTGGATTGCGATTCGGACATGGATTGGTATGTTTGTTTTTGATTTGTATTTCGTGAATCGCTCTATTCGTGTATTCGTTGTTTTGTTTATGACAAAGTGCAGGTCATTTCAGGCGCTACTTTCTTATTATTTTATTTTTATTATTACTTATTCTTACAGGTATGACTGGGCGGTTGACCATAAGTACCCATGCAGTAAGGTGAAATGTGGCCGTATTCCCATGGTGTGGGGATCTGGTTCAAGACTCTCCAGCATTCCGAAAAATGCAAAAGTAGTTCTTGGTTATAACGAGCCAAACTTCCGTGCTCAGTCAAACATGTGTCCCGAAACGGCTGCCAAACATTGGAGGGAATTAGAAAGACACGCCGAAGGAAAGTTATTGGTATCGCCAGCTGCTGCACCTTGTGGAAGTAAAACACAGTGTTGGGATGACGCTATCCCATGGTTTACAAAGTTTTTTGAGAATTGCAAGGGGTGTCGTGTGGATCATTTGGCAACGCATGCGTACTGGTGTAACCCCGACATAACCATGCATTATTTGGAATCACTGTGGAACGCATTCAAGAAACCTATTTGGGTAACGGAGATATCATGCCCACAGACACAAGACCCGAACAAACAACTTACCTACATGAAAGCACTGTTGCCAAGACTAGAGGCAGCCCACTATGTTCACAAATATGCCTGGTTTGCCACACGTTTTTATAATGGAGATGGATGGGTCTTTGGCTCGACTTCATTGCTGGATCAAAATTCGAATAGATTAACCACACTTGGGGAGTATTACAACAATTTCTAGTTATAACATGTTATTTAGATAGCACCTTTATGATAATTAAAATAATAAAAAATTGGATTTCTAAATTATTAGCTCACCCGACTAAAGCCAACGTGAGCTTATATTATGATGCGGCGTGTATATATGCGTGCGTGAGTTCGTGCGTGCGTCCGTTCGTAAACTTCACTTAAACAACTGCTCCTGAACCGCTTGACAGATTTTGATGGAACTTGGGTGGAATTATCCACGAGAAATGTTATTTATAGTTTGCGAAAATCGTTTGTCTTGACCTTCGTTCAAGGTCACAATGGCTGAAAAAGTAAAATCACTAATTGCCTTTTTTGATGAATCGAAAGACGTAGGACCCCGAACTGAATATACATAATCAGCATGTTAAGTTTCACAAAGTTTGCGAATAGAGTTGACCTCGACATTAGTTCACGCATTTAGCCCAACCCGAAATCGGACTTGACGAGAGGTTGCCATGTCATGCTAGTTTACTAAAATGTACACATCATTCTAACAAAAAGTTTATGTAGGAAAAAAAATCAGTGATTGTAAATATTCTCCGATAACAAGGATAATAAACTTCTTACATCTTCATAGAAACTTCGTGACCCATCGTGAATTATATAGTAATCATGAAAAAACCATACCAATCAATATCCAAATCATAATCCCAAAAACAAAGTAAAAACTTTGAAAACTGGCAAATAATATAAGGTTAAAGATATGAAATTCCACCAGGGAAGTGAAGCGGGTGCTCCGGAGTGTGTAAGCACCTCCTGTTAAATTAACTACATCCACCGCGTGTAATCACAATTTAGAATAGAAGGAACTGAAACGAGACCGATAACATGAAAGTAACCATGACGTCTAATGTTATACATCAGTAAACAGAACAAAAATGAGTAAAAACATTTATAATTTGCATGTAGCCTTGTGGTACAGCGACGTGCGATATATATTCATACACTTTGTAAAATACTTCTTTGTTTCATATAAAACCACATATTTTTTTTAAATTTCAAAAAATCATTTCTTGGTTAATTTCCATGAATTTTTCACTGTAAATGTAAAATTTGCAAGGTGTCCGAATATACATTGCACCACTCTGTATATATTAGAAGGCGGCATTTATTAACAAAACTTGGCTTAAGTTAATAACACAAAATTAGATAACTTCGACTTTTACGAAATAAATCAAAATTATTATTCCTATGAACTTTAACACTCGTCTATATACTAGTATATATATATATACACACTGAAACACATTTTTATAGGATGAAAAACCAGCCGATAAAAACTTATCACAAAAAGTATTCAGTGGTGTAGCTCCCTATACGCCACGACGCACAGGCGTGCACATCAATTTTCTTTTAATATTTTATTATTATTATTATATCTATATACTGTCTTTAAATATAGAAGATTCTAGAAGAAGAAAAAAATGAACCAAAAACGGACAAATCCAATGGATACCTTTTAAGTTTACACCATACGCACTAGATGTCTTCCGGAAATATAATTAGCCCTTTATGTTTCCTAATAGAGGTTTTGAATTCACACGCGTCTTCCTGCGTTGATCTCTTTCGCCCTAAAAATGAAGAAGGCGGGTGTTTCTAATGTAAAAATAAGTTCTTTTTTTAAACCAGTCGCGCCGTCATATGATTCAACATCAAAGGCTGCTTCAACTTTAAGTTCGAGCGGGGAATCTGAGAAGATTTCATTCCAAGTCAGCGTTTTGGCCCAAGCTATCCAGGCCCTGCAACACTGACTGTGCAAAACAGCAGTGTTAACTAAAACTTGGAAAGCGTCGACTACTTTGATGGACAGAAAGACCGGAAAATGTTATTAAGTTTTTGAATTTATAGACAATATCATTATCAATGTGGACAAGATCACGAACCTTCATTATGTTCTTCTGACTAATTAAGAAATTCGGACCACTGACTATCATTATTAAATGTCATCAGATCGCATCAATTCTTTTCTGAAATGCCACCAGATTACACCATTTGACATCAACGTTTAAAAATGTCCCGGGAGAGCATGCCCCGGGCCCCCTAGATCATTCGTGCCCTCGGCACTCCCATCGTAAATTCTCCTAATCATTAATTGCACGGCGTGCAGACCAAATTTGGTTAGCTACGCCACTGGTATTATAAAGAAAAATTGTCTGGGAAACCTAATAAGTATCCAGTGGCGTAGCGTGCATATAAGCCAATCACATAACGGTGGCGTAGCGTGCATATAAGCCAATCACATAACGGTGGCGTAGCGTGTGCATATAAGCCAATCACATAACAGTGGCGTAACGTGCATATAAGCCAATCACATAACGGTGGCGTAGCGTGCATATAAGCCAATCACATAACGGTGGCGTAGCGTGCATATAAGCCAATCACATAACAGTGGCGTAGCGTGCATATAAGCCAATCGCATAACAAGTGCATATAAGCCAATCACATAACAAGTGCATATAAGCCAATCATATAACAAGTGCATATAAGCCAATCACATAACAGTGGCGTAGCGTGCATATAAGCCAATCACATAACAAGTGCATATTATACAATTATGGACTTTTTAGTGGTTGTATATGGTGTGATATTCACCGGAAAAATAAATATTGATCGAGGCGACAGCCGAGGTCAATATTTATTTTTCCGGTGAATATCACACCATATACAACCACTAAAAAGTCCATAACTGTTTTATTATATAATTAAGCCACTGTGGCACTTCGGTTGACAATGTTTTCTCAAACCTTGACCAGGCAATCTAACTATTTTACCGATGTTAGATTTCCCTGTCCACCCTGGTTGATCACACTGAAATTATCCCGCATTAGTTAGCTCAATCTGACTTTTTAAGTCTGATTCTATAAAAAAATAAATGACATTCCGGATGAGACACAATCAATTACACACTACATTGTAAATTGATAATGCCATAACGTCAACGTTCTATGAAAAAAATAACAAGACACAATCACTTGCGTACACTTAATTGATGACGTTCTAATCATTTTACCGAGAACGTCAACAAAAATCGATGACGTACACCGAATTTGATATTCACCGGAAAATCCGTGGTATATGATGTGAGATCCAATGGTCACGTGTTACCGTTTTAGCCAATCATAAAGATGGAATTTATTAATTATATAATAAAAGCCAATCACATAACAAGTGCATATAAGCCAATCACATAACAAGTGCATATAAGCCAATCATATAACAAGTGCATGTAAGCCAATCATATAACAAGTGCATATAAGCCAATAATCCTGTGCTTGCACATAATTTATTGATAAAAAAAATTAATTCCGTCTGTCATTATGTACAAATGAAAATAAAATGCAAAATATTACGAAAATAAAACCGTGAATGATCCCCCCCCCCAATTCTTTTAAAAACAGAAAATTTCGTCTCGCTCCTTGTCTAGTAGCTATCAGTTCGGATAATAAGCCAAATTACTACTGAAGATATGAAGCGGATGAAAGCACTAAACCAGACTTCAGGGTAAACAGCTTCAGTTTCCCAATTAGCGGTGTATTAAACTTTAATACGAGACCCTATATGAATTAAGAACAGAATAAAATAGAATAATATAAGGTGGACTGGTTGATTGAGTTGCGGGGTGTAGACCACGCTCAATGTTGCTTAAATTCTTGTTAAGCAGGACATTATTTCGAATGAGCTAACGCTTAATACATAATCCATTGTCTACATCTTTGATCAATAGAGTTTTTGATTCACACATTACATCAGAGAGCAAGATTGATTGATTGAATGAGATTTTACGTCCAAGTAACGATTGGAAGAATATTTTTTACTTATAATAAATATCGAGACATCACAAGCTGTAGGTGAAATGACAAAAATTTTGACTTTTGCAGTGCGCTCAGGGCAATGTGCAATTAAGGTTCTTTAACCTAGCAACACCCACTGTGAGACGGGCATAAGTTTTAATTTCTCGTCCGAAGGACCCGTGACAAAAATGAATATTAACCCTTTTTACCCATGTAAATATTGATTTAGAATGCAGAAAAATGTACCAAATTGCTCCGTGTTTTCAAAATTTTCCAGAGGTGGGTGGAGCATGCCCCTGTAACAGTTTAGTTAGGATACGACTACGGCGCGTTTGGTGCCATTTGGCATCAGGCTTGCACTTTCATTACTTTCACGCTACGCCACTGGTATCCCAGTAGAAATTATAACCAATTTTTGTTAACCTCAAAAATATTAAATTAAGGGGATCACAGTAGGTATCAGTAGAGGAAGGAATTTCATAATATTTACATTTGAATTGTAGTGTCACTAGATGTGTTACTTAATGATAACTTCGTACTCTTTTTTTTTAATCTTTAAAATTGTAATTTGTATTAACTATTTTTAGATCCTCCACGGCAAAACATTCTTTGTTGTGAGGATTGAACATAATTTAAAAATGTTTATCAATCATTGATGAAAAGATAATTCTAGTGCATGGGGGTTCAGATTTTGTTACGACCCATGGTTAAGTCTGTCATCCAAAAATGCGTGTATCAGGCGTGGTACTTCGTATAAAATCGGTTTATTTCTGATGCATTTAGTTCAGAACGCTGTCAGGTATATATAAAATAGCAAAATATATCATGGTTGGGTCGAAGAAATAAAAAATTAAAAAAACAAAACAAATAAATAACCTGACCCCAAGTGCGTGTGCTTTTTTTCTATTTAAAATCCGTTTTTAAATGGGAAATACGTTTTTCCATTTATATTTTAGTATATACATACTCGGAACTACTCTGACTTTTACATGTAGTTAATGTAAACAGTTTTATTTACTATGGCAGGTGTAGAAGAGGGGAGTTTCTACATTGAACTTTGTAAAAATCCAATACGATTTGACCCCGTAGATAAAGTAACAGGTGTATTCTACGATGACGCAAATAAACAGGTAACAATGCATTAAATTGTCTCGTACAAAAAGATACTGCTTCAGACAGTAGAACAGTATGACACTTGGGGTCTTCCTACTGTACTGTGCTAACCTAACTTCCCAGTCTGTGCTCAGTGAAATGCACTGTTTCCTTAATCTGCAGTAAAGTTACAGGGGTCAGTTGTTCGAAGCCTGATTACTTTAATCAGTTGATTAGTTAAAATTTGAACTTTGCATAATTCAATATATATTGTAAACTTAATGTTGAAATTTCGAAAATAAAAACGGACTGATTATTTACACTTAAGGCCGTATAACGCAGGTAGTAGGCTGGCGTTATTTACACTTACGCATGCGCAATACGATAACTAATATAGGCTGTATACAGGCAACGTTGTGGTCCCGTGATCTTTAGTTGTGATCGCTGAAGTATATCGGTCTAATAATACATGAGATTACGTAAAGTAAACTGTCAAACTAAATGAAACCATTTAAGGTAAATTGATCCTTAAATGTAAAAAGGTTTGATTGCAACACGCGTCGCGACCAGTAATCAGAATTTTTGTATTTTTTTTTTAAAAATCAGAATTTTTGTATTTTTTTTTAAAAAATGATACCAAACTAAAATTAATGCAAGCAATTTATTCTTACTTTCCTCTAATAATTGATTTTATTTTTTATTTTATTATTATTATTATTGATGAGAACATAATAATTCATCTGTTAAAAGTTTAAAATTTAAATCAATATAGATGTACTTGACCTGTTCATAGAAGAATTGTCAAAAGGAATTAAAGAGCAACTACTTGATGAGTTGTGTTCGATAGATCTCCATACTCCAATAAGGCTGTGAACACGGGATATCGTTAATCTCTTAATCCAATTAAGACCCGTGAACACAGGATACTGAGTAATTCATTCACCGCTCAGGCATAGATCTGTGAACATGGGATGCTGCACGGGATCCCATTAATACTGACTTTGGAGAAATAAATAGTATGGTAATGCATTTTTTTTTCGAAGATGGGAATTATTTTGAAATGTATTTGAATTTGAAATTTGACTTAAAACAAAAATCTTCGAAATATTTTGTTCCCCTACTCGTGTTCATGATCTATTAGGCACCATGATCTATTTTTCCCCGAGAAAACGTACTCATGACAAAACAAGGAATATTCTTGACAGACACGAAATATTCTTGACTAGGATTACAAAAATTAATTTAATTTAAGTGGATATATTGTTATAATCGTGAAACTGAAACATATTTGGGAAAAACTGATTTAAAAGTCGCGTAATTTGCTCATAACAGATGATCTCCCGACAATTTGTATTGTGCATTGAATCGCGATTATTAATCGACAAACACTTTTTAAAAATATTTTTTTATGAAATAAACAACACAAAAAAGTAATTTTTATTATATTTTATTACGGATTTTACAATAATTCTGTGTCCATCAATGTTTATTTTGTCCCATGAATGAAATCGGGAGGTCACCTGGGTACTAGTATATCCTCGGGCAGTGTCGACACACTCCGATATTACACAGATTTACCTGCCGATAATTAGACGGTTTTGCATTCACACCTTAGATAATCATCTGACTCTACTCATAGTAATTAACACCGGCCGTTAATTACTTTGTTTATTTAGTGACACTCGCCGATCCGTCACTGGCTTCAATTTGTTATCACCTGTTAAGTACAAGTGGTGACCAGGAATTTACAAAATGTTGATTAAAACTAAACTTCCTGATATTTTTCCTCTTGTGTTTCTTTGCAAGTCATGTTATCTGTTTATGAAAAGATCCTGCAACTTTTTTCCCATCAGAGAGAAATGAGAGCCCATCTGGTTAAATGGTTGGAACAACAAGAATTTACCTCATTTCCACATTTCCTAAAGCCAAATCGACGAAACATTACAAACATGTCCAGCAAAAAATCGAAATATATTGCCGTTGCAGAAATATCTACGATCAGAAAACAGCTGAAATGGTAGAAATTGTGGGGAATGGTACTATGTTTCTTGTATAACTTCTGGGCCCATTGAGTCTTTAGCAAAGTCTGATTCAAAATATTTTTGCAGTGACGTTTGTGAAACTGAACAGCAATCTAAAATTTTAAATTTCTTGTAAATGTGTAAATATTTGTTAGTAATTTTTAAGTAATTATTTTAGAAGTGAATTTGTAGGGACCGGTACAGTAAATTTCTGAGGTGATCAGTTGCGACTTTGTTCGTGAGATCCACTCTCTTTGTGTAACTTCAGAGACATTAATTGTCCATAAATTTTGTCATATATTAGTTATCTATTTTAATTTATATACTATCACAAAAAGCTTCTAAAATTCTCATTTTCTCTTTAATTCTAAATCATTGTGATGGATAACTAATCAAATAGTCCCGTGAGAACCACGTCCCCGTCGTGGGATATGGAAACATGTTCAGTTATTATACGTCATATAAATAATTAAATTAATTTAATATTTATCAACAGTACCATGTTTTGAATAATTAAATAATTTTTTATTACATAATAATGGCATATGACATTATGTAACCATTCATCGCAAAGTGTTCTCGATATATTAGCCGATATACTTCATTGAACACAACCTTGCCCTTATACAGCTGATATTAGTTATCGTATTGCGCATGCGTAAGTGTAAATAACGCCAGCCTACTACCTGCATTATACGGCCTTAAGTGTAAATAACGTTCGCCAAATAAAAAACACCCACCAAACTAAAGCACATTGTAATAAAACTATCGAATTTGGTAATAGTCACAGGGGCCAGTTTCATAATAAAATTTAAAAAAGTACTCTTTTTTATATACTTATCGGTATTTTTTAAATTTTATTATGAAACTGGCCCCTGTGGTAATAGTATTTTAATTTTTATCCATGTTTTAAATTTGTGTTAATCACTGATTAAACTAATCCAGCTTTGAACAACTGGGTCCAGGTGTATTCTATGATGACGCAAATAAACAGGTAACAATGTCAATACCCTAATGTAATTTTCTACCACAGTAGAACTGACACGAACTGATGAATTCCAAATTTTTTAACCCTTTACTTCCCAGTCTGTGTCTTAGTAGACAGGTCTGTTGCCTCATTACAGGTGTATTTTACGATGATGCAAATAAACGGGAAATAATGTCGGTCCTCTAGTGTGAATCAGTCTCGTATCAATACCACTACTTCAGTGGAACAACATATCACTTGCATCACGACTCTGTTCCCCAATCTCTGCATGTGTCTTAGTAGACTGACCCCAGTCACCAATAAAGTTATTAAATGACGATCTATATAAACAAGTAACAGTGTCAGTCCCCTTCACTATCATATAAAAACCACTACCTCAGTAGAAGTACTAGAACTGTCATGAATTCCAATTTTAACCCCTACTTCCCAGTGTGTGTCTTGGTGGACAGTCCTGTTCCTCAATTTTACCAATAAAGTTACAGGTGTATTTTACGAAGGCGCAAAGAATCGTGTAATAATGTCAGTCCCTTAGTGCAAATTGCTCTGGTATAAAGACCACTACTTCTGTAGAACCAGTGACTTTGTTTGCCTAAAAATAATTACCCGATAAAGGCAGTTCCCCCGGGTGGGGAAATGACTAAATTTTCTCAATCATCAACAGTGACCACAAAAATTCCCAAAACAAGTGACTTTACTAGCAAATTAAATCTAGTTGTACTTTCCCACAAAATGCTTGCATTGAGAATCATAAGCTACTAGAAACATGTCATTATGCAGTTTGCCGTATTTCAGAACTTCAAAATTTTTCCAATTTACAAGGCAGAAGGTAGTTATTCTTTAAAAATCAATGGTAGAACTGACAATTGCATGCCAACTCTACTACCCAGTTTGTGTCTCTGTGGACAAGATACTGTTATGGAGGTTTTAAGAGAATTTGATCACTCAGTGGATTTGGAATAATTATAATTAAATTCCACATTCAATTAAAAGTGATTACGGTAAATTGTACATCAGTGTAGTTAGTACTAATAAATATGGATGCTTTTGTACTGATAATATTTAAATCCAAGCATTAGTAGCATGTTCTATTTTTAATCACCCCTGGTCCCATTTCATTTATTTTAATATTACTTATTGTCGTATGACGAAGAAGGACCTCATGTTGTTACTCTCTTAGTAGCTCATCTGTGTTTACCACTATGGTAGCTCAGTTGGTAAAGTGTTTGTTTCATATGTAAGAGGTTGGGGTTTAACCAAGACTTGAAAATAGGTAGTGGCTGTTCTTTTGCCAAACAGTTGGCATTTAAAAATGAAAGTCACAGAATCCTTCGGTAGAGACCTTAAAACGGATGCCCAGTGTCATGGCTGGCTGCCACGGTTACACACTAAAGTACCCTCCCTGCATATTGCCCTGACCCCACTGCAAAGGTCAAAATTTCTATCACTTCATCTTTGTTTTTATTGCTCAGTCTGTTTCAATCACTTCTAATCGTAAGCATCCTCTGTAGCGGACACAAAATTATATTAAAATTTCCCAAATTGACCACTTAAATTCCCAAAACAATATTGATATAAAGGCAAACAAAATTTGCCCTTACCCACAAAATGTTAGATGATGCAACAATTTAACATCTTTGCAATGCCAATGAGGATCCTAAGATATTGCAAGCATGTCATAATAGTTTGCTGTATTTCAGAACTTCAAATTTTCCCAATTTAAAAGACAGAAGGTAGTTTTTAAAAAATGTAACAAAATCACTGGATATTTAATTTTGACATTACAGGTGTTTGCTGTTCGATCACAAGGTGCAATGGGTGTGGTGGTTAAAGGACCAGAGGAAGGAAATACAATATCATTCAGGTTATATATCATTTTGCTTGATTTTGAAACAAGAGATTGTTGATGGCAGGCCTGTCCCTAAAAGCACTATCAATATTGTAATAGTTTTAATTTTCGCGATGTACTCATTTTCGCTTATTTCCCAGTCATTTGTTTTGCGAAAAATGAATACAGAGTGAAAATTATATTATGCTTATTGTGTTATAAAGCATATTTAAAAACTGCAAAAATTTAACTACATGGCTATATCTAAATTTTATATACATCGAAAATAAATACACATGAAATTAAATTACAGTATTTTAATTGTACTTTCAAGTTCACCTAACCCTTATAATTTGCATTTTTGAGTTCATATTTCTAAAAACAGAAAATTTTGCAGAAGAAAGAGGGGGATAGTAAATTTGAAGTTCCGTCCTTTCCTCTAGACACTTCTTGTCTGGACTAATTCTTCAAAACTATGAAGCACTATTTCACAAAATTTGGTGCGAAACATCAACATTGATAGGAGATGCACATATCATAAACCTGTGTCGGTTTGCTAATTTTCCTAGGAGTTATGGGTCTTTGAACATAAATGCAAAATGTAAAGAGTATCTATTAGTTTCGGATCCATTCAATGAGTTTGCTTGCTTATTTATATTATTATTTATCTTTTTATTTACAAACAAAGAATGGAAAGCAGAGGTGACGTTGTGTCCATAAAATTTTCTCCTGATAGAAAAATCCTTGGAGTTCAAAGATCATCCAAATCTGTGGTAAGTCAAACTTAGTGAAACAAAGTTTTTGACTTTAAAATACTATGGTGATAGTAGATACATGGCTAAGTTATCTGGGGGCATTTTAATAAGGTATTACTGTACATTTATTTACTTTCTGGATGTAAACAATAGTTTTATATAGTTTTAATAAGGACGTTACTAACTTTACCTTTGTGTATGCAGGTTTACGGATAACAGCTCTTCTCACTACCTAAGATCAAATCCCACTCGGGGAAGTTTGTCTGTTTGCTAGGGAAAGGTCAGTGGTTTTCTGCAGGAACTGTGGGTTTCTCCATATCAAAATATACACATGTATCAATGGGAAGAGGGCATACTGAATTTATTCAAAACTAATTCTAGATTTTCACAAATTTAAAATTATTACTAGCCAAATTTCCAAAATTTGTGAAAATATTTTTTTTATGGTATTTTTCACATACATGCTAAAACAGGTTACTTTTTGAAAGAATTTCTCTGTAGAAATTAGTAGCCAATGGCAATTTTGGTTACCATGAATGGAAACATAGCCAATTAAGACTAAAATGGCCATGGTTGGTCCATAGACAAAATTATAATTTTTGGGGGCAATGAAATCAGGACCACTTCTACGTGTAGATTGAACACTGTGTAATTCTCTACTTTTCTATGTTTTAGGAATTCTTGAACTTTATTGATGGATCAACAGATCAGATGGAATATTCTCAGACATGCAAGGTAAATATGATGGACATACAATTTAGCACAGGGTTCATACAGAACTTGAAATGTCATGGAATTAAGTTTTTGCCATGAAAGTCATGGAATTTTGTAAATGATATGGAAAAGTCATTGAATTTGAAAAGAAAGTTCAGTACCATGCAAAACTAAAAAATATTTAAATTTCAAAATATGTGGGATACACCCCCTTATTAAACAAATTGGGAGGGATTTGGTTTTGTTTTTTCTTAGTTTTATAATTGTATTTACAATTGAAAGAACCACATTCAGCTCAAATGTGCCATATTACCCAATATAAAAAGTCAAAACGGGGACCATGTGGATTTTTTTCCAGGAAACATTTGTGCTAAAATAAGATTGCAGTAAACTACAGTAAAACCTCAATTCATTGCCAACCACTGCGATAGCTCAGTTGGTAGAGTGCTCGCTCCATAAGTGGAAGGTTGTGGGCTCGAACCCCGACCAGGTCTGACCCAAGACTTGAAAGTGGGTAGTGAGCACTCGGCATTACGAAATGAAAGTCACGGTTCTTTCGGATGGGAACTTAAAATAAAGGAGGTCCTGTGTCACGGTGGGCTTGGCACGCTAAAGAACCCTGCTGTATAATGCCATAAGCACAACGCACAGGCAAAATTTCTGTGCCTTCACCTATAGCTGGCAACCTCTCAATATAAGTGAAATATTCTTGACTGGGACGTTAAACACCATTACTCAATTCAACTCAATTCATTGCCACTATTTATTCAGTCTAATTTTGGCATTGCAAAGGGGTTTTGCAATAAAATTGAGGGAACCCTATAATGAAAAACATAGAAAAAATTATTTTGGTATGTCAAAAGTTGTAGCAATAAGCGAGGTGGCAGAGTTATTTGAGTTTAATGACGATTTACTGTATTTAAAAATAATATGGAGTACACAGAAAAATCTAATGTGCTAAAATAAATGAAAAGACTAAAATAAGGATGTGCCAATTTCTATAAAGCGTCACAAAATGTGACATAAAATGGAGATAAGTTGCACAAAGCTGTAAAAATATGCACTTTTAATAACAGGGGTATCTCTGGGAAAAATTCTGGAAAGGTAATTTTAAACTTGCTTATACAAATTACAGATGCTCAGTCATCAGCATGTGTTGGCAGTGTCACTAACCATTGTTATAGTTTTTGGCTGCTTTGATTTTGATGGACAGAAAATCTAATGGTTTTGATTAAACTTTTTGGAAGGTCAGTAACCAGGAATGTATGGTGTATAATAGTTTTTCTGTATTATATTTTTATATAGGGTAAATCAACTAGAATCAATGGATTTGTCTGGGTATCAAATACTGAAATAGCCTTCATTACAGATCATGGTTTAGAATTCTATCAAGTAAGTTAAAAAAAGTTAAAAGTTTCCTCATAGTCTTATGGGGCAGGTGCTTAAGTGCTTATGCCCGCTCTTGTGGCATAAAGCAAATGAAAGTACCATAAATTGGAAATTTTTTTAATTCATTTTATTTTCACATAAAGTCGCAAAAGGTAGCAAGATGCAAAAAATTACATTTTTTGTGAAATTTAACTGATGTGAAAAATTCCTGGTTTACATTATTTCTTACTTCGATTGCAGAACTTATTTTATAATATATTGATCTTATATTTATACAATTATATTTCAGCAGAGTAAGATGACAAATTTACAGTAGAACCTTGATTTAAAGCCCCTAAATATTTAGTTTATCAACACACTATTCTGTGTTCTGAAAACCATTTCCTCTATTTTTTCCATGTTTAATAAATCTTACTCAATTTATCAAGTTAGAAACTTAATTTTGAACCGAAACTATTTATTAAATTTCAGATAATTCCAGATAAAAGAACATTAAAATGCATCAAGACAATAAATCTAACAGTTAACTGGTTTGTTTGGCTTGTAAGTATAAAAATTTGGCCACAAATGGCTGAAAAATTGCTACATGGTATTTAAATGTTTAAGTATTGAAATAAAAAGCTTCTGAACAAAGATACATACAATTGATAGATTATCATATGTCTTTTTCTGTATCATACCCCAGAGGCCCTCAGGCATATACGTCTGTGTTAGACAGATATGGGGATATGATATGGGAACAGCCGTATCATTACCTTTTTATCATAAACCTAATACAGAATATTAATAAACTAAAAGTATAATGAAACCAGTGAATAACATGGGTGGCAATACTATTTGTAACTAACTTATACTAAGTTACAATTAACAGAAATGTAACAAAAATTCACCATAATATTAACATTGATTTACTTTTCTCAATACAAATGGTTTTGTGTCATTCTCTTTGTTGTATCGCTTGCCATTTTCTGTAGCATTTTTTATTTCATTAATTACACTGTCCAGCTGCAGAACACAGTCCAAAAATTAACTCTTGCACAAGTCTTTTACTGGGACTAGTTCCAGACATTTCAGCATTGTTGTCAGTTCATCTCATCATCTTTGACAAATAATTACTTGAATTATCCCCATTCATTTGTACTGAAGAAAGAGCCATTTTTGTTTACCAGAATTATTTGGGTTAGAAAGTCTATGAAATAGAGATTGGGGTATGATACAGCAGAGTTGGGAAATAATCTGATATGGCTTGTTTGTTGGAGTGGTTATCACAGGTTTACAGATCAACACCTCTTACTGCCTAGAAACTAAGAAAGTTTGTCAGTTTACTAGACAAAGGTCAATGGTTTTCTTCATGTAACCTAGTTTCTTTAACTATTGTAGAACTGTTCATGTCAATAGTGAAAGAATCTTGACTGGATTGTAAAACACTCCACTGGAAAGTTCAGAATTTCTGCCATTTCACCTATAGGTGGTGGCCTTCTGATATAAGTAAAACGTTCTTAACCGTGGCATAAAACTGCAAACACTCAATTAATTAATTAATTTATCAGATCATTTTATAGATTTACATTATATATTTGTATATGCATGTACATGTATTTCAGGCAGAAAGTAGTATGCTTTTGTTAGCTACAGGAGGATTGAGTAACACACTAAATCCATTTGTATTTAAGGTAAGTGTACCTGTGTTGTGTGTTTAGAAAATAGATATACATGTATGTAATAAAAGATTTTATTTTATTGTACCGCAATACCTCAATATTCTTTGGCACCATTTTTATTTAAAGTGAACCAGGCTCCAGTTTTAGGATTCATTTCTTAACATCAACAGTGCCTAAGATTTTTTAACTTGGATCTGGCAAATTTGAATGTATTTATTTTTTATTTTTCAAGATATTCATCAATTTAGGATGCCATTTTAAAGATTACGGTACTCTAAACTTATTACATCTTTATTCAATTTTGGTGAAACCTTCTATTTATAGCACCATAAATTTGCCAGATTTGATTTAAGGAAAATCTTAGTTAAGAAATGAGCCAGTTTCACAATTGTTCCTTAACTTAGATTTTCCTTAAACTAAATCTAACAAAATTAAAATCTCAATAATTTTGTTATATTCACTTCAAAAAAGTTTTACTCTTTTTACAATATTAAATAAATAAAGTATGGCTCTCAACACTTAGAATAACTGATGCTAATATGATTTATTGTCGACATGTTTCGACAGCTAGGCTGCCGTCATCAGGACTGATATAATACAATTTCAATTTCCCTGAAGTACAAAAAATGGCTACATAAATGGCTCAAAATTGGCTAAGTATAATCACGTGATATTGATTGTTTTGATTGTGTTGTTAGTAACTGTACTGTTTGTTTACACTTGTAAGTATTATTGTAATTTAACAGTTTGTAATATTGTTCACTTATTAAAATCATTAAAATTCAAAAGAAAATTAACCTGATTGTTTGTTGTTATTTATATTGTCCGCTGAATATTCCATAAACACTGTAAACATATACTTCCCTCGTTGTTAGCGAAGGAGGAAGTTCATCTAAGCATACTGTATTTTCTTCCGTTGATAGGAGCATCGTAGATTTAACTGTACTGTAGGATTCAATTTCTTGGTTGACATCTTTATAGTCTAAATTTAATTCCTTTATGATTTCATTAAATTTATTATTCAAGGATGTGTTAGAATTAGATTGATATCCTAAGGTTTTGTAGTTTATAGACGTTGGATCATCGATTAAATGTGGAGGTATTTCAAATTCTTCTTGATTTTTTATTGGTATGGCTGTAGTTCCGTTCTTTCCTGGTGTAAGTTTCATGATTGGCGTGGCGGTGGTGATTTCCCTTTTTGCTGCTACTATCCGGAATTTTGGGTTGACTGGAATTTTTGGCGTAACTTTCTTGGTCTTTTTTTACTGTGCAGTCCAGAAAATGGATTTCTTGCTGACTAATTTCATGTGTGAATTTTATGGTGTGATGAAAGTTATTTAGACCATTAATGAAGGAATTCAGATCCTTGCTGGAGTGTGGCCATATGAAGAATATATCATCGATATACCTCCACCATATTAGCGGTTTAAGTTTTTGTGTTTGTAGATATTTTCTCTCTAGTTCACCCATAAAAATGATCGCATAATTTGGTGCACATTTGGTTCCCATGCTTGTACCTTGTATTTGTAAGTAGAAATTTTCTCCAAATCTAAAGCAATTCTTTGTGTGTACAAAAAATGGCTGTTGTGGTATCTGTGTGTATATATTGGTATATTTAGATAAGTGCGTACATTTCGACACGGTTCCAAAAACACTCCGTCTAAGAATTCAGCCACAAATTCCTGACACAAACTCCAATTTTTTGATAAAATGGGAAGAGGCACACCTCAACTTTAGCCGTACATTAGTTAGATTATTACATGATTATTGGAGTGAAAGAGTCAGAAACATCAAAAAAGAAATTGAAGAAGCCACCGAAAATCTCAAGACCCAAACAGAAGGAGAAGAAATGGATATAATTTGTAACCTTTTGGAATCCACTACCATTTCAGTGAAAAAGGAAGTAGGAAAAAGACAAGCCACCAATGCATCCAAAAAAATAATTTTTAAGGTGCATTAACATTTTATTTTATCTTAGAATTTTATTTTATTTTTATTTTTATTTAGAATTTTTTTAATTTATTATCCGTTTCAAGTGTTACCACAGCCTTAGGTTACACCCACACACAGATACCACAACAGCCATTTTTTGTACACACAAAGAATTGCTTTAGATTTGGAGAAAATTTCTACTTACAAATACAAGGTACAAGCATGGGAACCAAATGTGCACCAAATTATGCGATCATTTTTATGGGTGAACTAGAGAGAAAATATCTACAAACACAAAAACTTAAACCGCTAATATGGTGGAGGTATATCGATGATATATTCTTCATATGGCCACACTCCAGCAAGGATCTGAATTCCTTCATTAATGGTCTAAATAACTTTCATCACACCATAAAATTCACACATGAAATTAGTCAGCAAGAAATCCATTTTCTGGACTGCACAGTAAAAAAAGACCAAGAAAGTTACGCCAAAAATTCCAGTCAACCCAAAATTCCGGATAGTAGCAGCAAAAAGGGAAATCACCACCGCCACGCCAATCATGAAACTTACACCAGGAAAGAACGGAACTACAGCCATACCAATAAAAAATCAAGAAGAATTTGAAATACCTCCACATTTAATCGATGATCCAACGTCTATAAACTACAAAACCTTAGGATATCAATCTAATTCTAACACATCCTTGAATAATAAATTTAATGAAATCATAAAGGAATTAAATTTAGACTATAAAGATGTCAACCAAGAAATTGAATCCTACAGTACAGTTAAATCTACGATGCTCCTATCAACGGAAGAAAATACAGTATGCTTAGATGAACTTCCTCCTTAGCTAACAACGAGGGAAGTATATGTTTACAGTGTTTATGGAATATTCAGCGGACAATATAAATAACAACAAACAATCAGGTTAATTTTCTTTTGAATTTTAATGATTTTAATAAGTGAACAATATTACAAACTGTTAAATTACAATAATACTTACAAGTGTAAACAAACAGTACAGTTACTAACAACACAATCAAAACAATCAATATCACGTGATTATACTTAGCCAATTTTGAGCCATTTATGTAGCCATTTTTTGTACTTCAGGGAAATTGAAATTGTATTATATCAGTCCTGATGACGGCAGCCTAGCTGTCGAAACATGTCGACAATAAATCATATTAGCATCAGTTATTCTAAGTGTTGAGAGCCATACTTTATTTACTTTATTTATTTAATTAATTACACTGACTTATGGAACTCTACTGAATACCATAGGTATCCACTAAGAATAATAATAGCCATAATTAGTACCTTAGGGGTGTTGGTTTCCTTTCCATATTACTATTTATTCTTTTTACAATAGTAGAACTTTTCAGGAAGTTTTACTCTTTTCACAATAGTAGAACATTTCAGGAAGTTTTACTCTTTTTACAATAGTAGAACTTTTCAGGAAGTTTTACTCTTTTTACAATAGTAGAACTTTTCAGGAAGTTTTACTCTTTTCACAATAGTAGAACATTTCAGGAAGTTTTACTCTTTTTACAATAGTAGAACTTTTCAGGAAGTTTTACTCTTTTCACAATAGTAGAACATTTCAGGAAGTTTTACTCTTTTCACAATAGTAGAACTTTTCAGGAAGTTTTACTCTTTTCACAATAGTAGAACATTTCAGGAAGTTTTACTCTTTTTACAATAGTAGAACTTTTCAGGAAGTTTTACTCTTTTCACAATAGTAGAACATTTCAGGAAGTTTTACTCTTTTCACAATAGTAGAACTTTTCAGGAAGTTTTACTGTACTTTTCAATTATTATGAATAATTCAGAAATCATTATTTGGCTAAAAAGGTTATTTTTTACCGTTTTTAGCTTGACTTGCTATGGCTTTTAGTAACTATCTTTTATTCATACCAACTACATGTAAATATTTTATATATATCACATAACTCTCCTGTTTATTGATGGAATAAAACGGTGTAATATTTGTCATATTACACAGGTACCTATGTAATATCACTTGATTGTGATATTACATGGGTACCGCCAAGGCTCGTGGCATAATTTAATTATTAAACTCGTTTAATAAATTTCATATTAAACCCTCACTCGTCTAAGATACTCTATATATTTCTGTTGTAGCCTGGTTTAGGAACTGTGATTAAATTACCAAAGTTTGAAGTAGATTTACAATCTATATCCAAACAGTCGAAGCTGGCATTACTGGAACGAGACGTTATCATAGCTAAGATGTAAGTTGTACTGTGTAATATTATATTCATACTGAATTCTCTTCAGTAAACCTTTTGAGAGCAACTCAAGATATTATCCAATAACTTTGGTTGACCATGTGCCACCTTTAACCTTTGAGGTCACTTGTTTGTTTCCATTGATATTTATAAGTGGGCAATGTTTACAGACATTGTCGCCATTGACAGTTCAAATCTGTACTTTATTCTGCAATTGTAAATAGTATTGAGATCTGTTTTAGCTGTTGAATAACATGGTCATAGACTTGTGAATCAAGGGTTTGTGTGTTCTGGCTTGAGATGTCTTTTGAGCAAGACATTACTTCATATTGGGGCATGCTTACCATAGTTTATTGATTTTACATTACAAAAGGAATCTTTTTTGCATCGACAGTCACTTATACACAATTTTACTACAGTTTTATTTTAGCACACCATTTTTTGTGTGCATACAGAGTCCCTTATATTTGCATTTATGACTTGCACATGCACATGTTTTATACTAGTTTTACTACTAGTTGTACATATGTTTTTTATGTGTTTTCAGATATGGACAGCTGTATATTGTTATATTAAGACACCAGCCTAGACCTGGGACAGTTGGGGCTGGGGCAGAGATTTGTATGTATCAGGTGTCACTGAGGTTAGTGATTCATTTTCTGTTCTACATCTTCTGATGGATAAAAATCATCTACTAAGTTTAAAATAAAAAAAGAATATATGAAAGTTTATTTAGAAAGTAAAACTTACCGTAAGCAAATTTATTAAAAATAAAAGTATTGAAAAGTGTGTGTCCAATAATGGATACTGTACAGTGACTATTTAGATTTATATAACAGTAATTTACACACCAAAATCCTAGAAAATTACATTTATATGTGACAAGATGAAATTTAGGTAAACACATACATTTAACCAAGACTAAATATGTATTTAGAAACAAATTATCTGTATATGAAAACTTTCTTATTCAAATGTCCATGTACATGTAGCAAGGAATATTTTGAATATTTTAGGGACAGTCCAGCCCGGAAAACTGATGTCTTAAGACTGGACATGAGTGGACGCTTTGCTATAAATATAATAGATAACTTAGTGGTAGTCCATCATCAAGCATCAAGGGTAAGGCGTGCAGTAAAACATAGAATACGTGTTTGGTTGATTTGTTGTATGGTGTTTTACTTCATAGCAGCAATATCTCAGTACATGGTATTGTAAATGGAGTGGAGTAGAGTAATTCCCCAGTCAAGATTCTTTCACTTATATCTAGGTGGTCAATTCAGGGATGTTGGAGAAAACTGAAGTGCCCATAGAAAAACCCAACCTTCAGAAACAAACTGACAAACTTTTTCACACTAGGATTTGTCCTGAATTTGTCCTGTATTTGAACCCAGACACTGTGATCTGTAACCATGTGCTTAAGACCACTTGGTCTTTAGGTCATCATGAAAACAGTTTGATATGCATGATTATCAGGATATGATATTGAGTGCACCAGGAGAGGAAATAACTTGGTGCAAATTTCTCAGAGTTATACCCCTTTGAATCATGTTTTCTCTTATCTGGTATACTCCTCCCACACTACTGAACAGAATGGGACATACATGTATTTAGGACCACAGCGCCTTAGTTTTTGTTTCGCTTTCACATGATACTAGCTACTTATTGATGTCCCTTTGTATTTACCATCATTACCAGCTATACAAAAATGTAAAAATGCGCATCTTGCTCTGCCTGGCTGCACTCTTGTTACAAAAATATAAGACTAAGTAGTATTTCTTTATTTCAGACATCTATGATTTTTGACATACAGTTGGAGGGAGAGTCAGATGGATTTGTAAAATATCACTATCCAGTTGTATCTCCATTGCCAATGAAACCCTTCCAGCTTCTTCTTCCATGTATGTACAGTGTATAAGGTTTTTGTTAGTCAACAGATTTGAATAGAAAGTAGGATATACATGTATACAGAAAATGTGTGAAGAAGAGTGGTGTGGTGTAACAAAGTTTTTGCTCCAGTCAAGATTTCTTTCACTTTCATATACATGTAGGTAGTCAATTCAGGGATGGTTTACAAAACCAGAGTGTTCAAGAAAACCACCGAAATTCAAACTGACAAACTGTCTGACAATAAAATATGTTCTGAGCAGGTATGCTTACCTAGGTGCGAGAGGCACTGTGATCTATATGTGCATTTTTTAGACCACTTCACTTAGAGCACTGAGTCCTGAAATAGGAATATCATACAATTCAACCACAAAGCATAGTAACAGCTTTAAAAACTGGCAAACTAAGTGAACCTTCCACTAGGGAAGTGAGGTTGGGTACTCTGCCAAGAATGGTCAATACCTGTCTAGTTGGCTACACTTGTCATGTGTGAGATCAAAATTGAAAGTGAAAAGAACATGGAACTTTTATACAAATGTAAAATCAAAATTGAAAGTGAAAAGAACATGGAACTTTTATACAAAATGTAAAATCAAAATTGAAAGTGAAAAGAACATGGAACTTTTATACAAAATGTAAAATCAAAATTGAAAGTGAAAAGAACATGGAACTTTTATACAAAATGTAAAATCAAAATTGAAAGTGAAAAGAACATGGAACTTTTATACAAAATGTAAAATCAAAATTGAAAGTGAAAAGAACATGGAACTTTTATACAAATGTAAAATCAAAATTGTAAGTGAAAAGAACATGGAACTTTTATACAAAATGTAAAATCAAAATTGAAAGTGAAAAGAACATGGAACTTTTATACAAAATGTAAAATCAAAATTGAAAGTGAAAAGAACATGGAACTTTTATACAAATGTAAAATCAAAATTGTAAGTGAAAAGAACATGGAACTTTTATACAAAATGTAAAATCAAAATTGTAAGTGAAAAGAACATGGAACTTTTATACATAGTACAAAGATAGAAGACATTTCTGTCTTCAGAATATGAAATAACTTTTTAATTTTAGTTTTGCTTATAGTTGTAATTTGTACCAGGCCTACATCTGTTATTTATACATTACAGACTTGTCAAAAGTTTAACACTGTGCTAACGAAAAGCCTTCAAAGCTCAGTTGTCAAGTAGCTGAGAAATGGATAGCATTAGCTAGTGCCCAAAAACTGATAGGAAAACTGCTGTTGAAAAGCTGTCTTGATATAACTAAAGAGGGGCTTAGATGTTCTGCTGATTCAGCAATAATTCACTAGCTTAGTATTACATGTTAACACTTAAACATTTTACAGGCTTATACTGTGTTTTATCAAATTGAAACATAACATTTTTGCTGATTTATTTATTTTATTTTATTTTATTTTCCCTTTAGCCATGAATCTACAGTCTGGAGAAAACAAGCTGGTTTATAACTGTGATCTCTGTATCCTTTTAAGCATGTCTACACAATATGTGGAACATCGTAATTAAGCATGACATCAGTGTCTAAATGGACTAAATAATGGTCAATGTTGTGTTTTATTCTCTAGACTTTGAAGTTTTTGGGAAAGTTTTCTTATGTACTTTCTGCCACTTCACCTATAGCTGGTGATGTCTAGATATAAGTAAAATACTCTTGACTGGGATATAAAACCCCAATTAATCAATCATATACCGTAGACTAAATTTTAAAGTCTGTCTTTTTTTTTATTAATGTTAAAAGATCTTGTCAAAGTTTCTTTCTTAACGTTAAAGTTTTTGTCAAAGTTTTTTGAATAATTAATACACGTATTAAAAGATTTTTTTTCAAAGTTTTTTGGATGGGCAAGATGTAAAGATGTGTTACACTTTACTTTTGGTAGTTAATTACATGGATGAAGTACCGGTATGTGGTTTATTGTTTGAAATGTTGCTTTATAAATTTGTCACTATTGTTTCCTGAACCGCTTTCACAGATTCTTCAAATTGGATTGTGTTTCAACCAAATATAATTATTGACGCAAAGCTAGGTGAGTTGTATCATACTGGACATTTTGTAACTACATGTATGGTGGTATATATTTGCCAGCGTATAATTAATTTCATGGTTATTTATCTGCTTTTGATTTGGTTTCATTTGCAAAAAAAGTTGCAAAAAACAACAAAAGTGCTACTAAGCAAAAGAAGATACACCTCTTTACATTTTTACCATGACACTGTTGGTAAAGATTACAAATACATGATTTAAAATTTCAAAGGGGAACAACTCTGAGAATTTGCTGAGAAAAAAAGATGATTAAAATTTAAAAAGGGGACAGATCTGAGAAATTTGTGCAAAATTTCCCCGCTTCTGGTGCTGCGCACAGTGTTGTGCCCTGGTTATCATGTATACTAAGTTTAGTAAAATATCTTCAAAAGTGTTGGAGGAGTATGTAGTGTAATCTATATAATGAAACAGACTAAGTTCAATCTTGGTGACGTATGCTTTGACGTCATACATGTGACATGTGCTGTAGCCATCTTGAATTAAAGTTCACATTGGTGTAGATGCCTTATCGTCTTTCATAAATATTAGTTATAAAACCCGCTCTGGTCACACAACAGAGTAGGTGAGATAAACTGACATGTGAGCAGCCCCTAACTTAGTACCTCCAGTTTCTAGAAACGGACATATGAAAATAAAACTACATACAGTAAAACATGAATATAACAAACACACTTACAACGAATACATGGATAGTGCGAAGTCAAATATTGGGCCCGGACGCTCCTCTACATAAGTCTATATATAACAATATAAGGAAATGGCTTTATAACGAAGTTAATAATAGAGTCCCGAGGGCTCCGTTATAAATGTGTTTTACTGTACATGCATATTAAAGAAACAGAAATGTTGATTCTTGCAAAAAAGTAACTGAAAAAATAAACTTTATTGACATTGCCAGTATTTAAAAAAAAAAATTTCCTTTTCAGGATGTCTGTGGTATGTGGAATTAAAACTTGAGCCGTTAGTTACAATGATCCCTAACAAGGTTAGTTTTGATCTTCTAGTCGAAACATTATTCCTCAACTAACATTTTGTTTTTGTTTTGTTTAAGTGTTTAATCTAGAAGAGGCCCTTGTACCATTTCTTCCAAAATGATTTTGTCTTGCAAAACCACAAAAAAATGACTAAATAAATAAACTGTTTATGGGCCAACCCTGGTTCATATTTTTATTCTTAGTAGATTTTGGAATAAATTCAGTTCTACCTTTTATTCATTTATAATTTTACTTTATAAATACAGATCTTTTCAAATAAATTACATAAAGTTGTGTTTTAGCATCACCCAATTTTTGAAAACATGGTCTATTTTGCAAGGTCTGGACTTGCATAAACGATCCATCTGTATTTCTGGATTTAACACTAATGTTATGGTACTTCCTATAAAAACTTTTGAAAAATGAAAAAACTAATTTATGAGATTAAAGAGATCTTTTAAATTTCACCTCAAAATTTCAAGTCATTGTAGATATACACAAAAATTGCTGAGATTTCAGATTTAGAGTAAAGAATACTGTAAGCTGTTTTTTTATTGCCACAAATTAATTTAAGCGGTTTTACTTTACAAAAGAAATAAACCCAGTTTAATTTTAGCGCACCAACTTTTTGTGTGCATACAGAGTTGCTTATGCTTAATTTTAGTGGAAAGGTCAGACTGCATAAATTAAACTGTTGCTAAAATTTTCTAATTTTACAGTATTCCCTTATTTATTTATTATAGTGTAGATTGGTGAAGTTTTTACTACTACGGCAAGACAGTAAACCTGTCATTCTTAAAGTGTGCAGCAATATGTTATTACCAGGGCACCAGGCCACATTATTTGTTATTGCTCAAGTGTTTGATATGTTAAATAAAGTTTACCAGGCACAGATAGAGACAGAAATGCAAACATTGGTAATTATGTATCCATGGTAACTGTATACTGTGAAATCAGTAATTGTTGTGGTGTCCTAATTTTCGTTGTATTCATGGATACCTGGGCCTGGTTGCACAAAGCTTAATTAAAGTTAATTATGAACTAAACCAACGCAACACTAAATGATTTGCTAAATATGGTTTAATTAATACTGTAATTAACTTGAATAAAACTTTTTTCAACCAGGCCCTGATGCCCAAATTTTCATATCACTGAAATCACTTTTATTTAAAAACATTGAAAACAAAAATACAGATTATGAAATCTTTGAGTTGGTCTGTTCATTAATATATATTATGCATATATGATATCAATTACAAAACATTATCATCACATAATAAAATATATTTATTATTCTGAAAATTAATCCATTTATTATTGTTGAAATAAATTGAAAAAAAAAAACACAACATGACTGGACCAGGACGACATGGTGTTTGTTTATGACAGCCTGCATCGAAGTTGAAGCAGAAAAACGCAGAGAACTTCCGAATAATGATAGCCAAGAGGATCCGAGAAGGGGTGTGACATTGGGGATGTGATATTGGAGGTGCGATATTGATTTATAGTTTGCCTCAATATCCGATCTTCAGAAACTATGTATTTTAGTACAAATATATGATAAAAATTTGTATTTCATGTCTCTGGTCACCAGGTAAACAGTAATTTTGCATTCCCCACCCAGTGACACATAAACATGCACACACACATTGTTTTACATTGCATCAGCAATTTTTTCAGCTATTCGCTGGCTATGACAGCAAGTTCATTAACTCTAAGGTTTGATCTTACAACAAGTTTATGTATGGGTGAGTTGTGCAAGTTTGTTTTAATAGCGAGACTTTTGGTGATTTTAAGGTGCTAGCTCACAGAGTCAATATGCCACAGACAAGCATATCACCCCCTTGGTCATATTAAATTCATATCAAGTAAACCAGTCAATATTTTGTCCCCTTAATCCCAAGCACCAAGGGAGAAAGCAGAATCTAAAATTGTAAAATCTTATGCATAACCTGGCTGTGGTTTGAACACACTACCTCCTGCTTTAGAAGTGTATGATCTACAACTGAGCCACCGCCTGATGCACATTGAAGTGTAAATTCAAAAAAGGTTTTCATATTTAATAAAAATGTATAAATTGTTAATATACATATTTTCTGTAATTCCTGCCATATTTTCCATTTTTCAGGTTGAAAGTAAAACAGACGTCTATAAACGTCGAGTTTTTATTGATCAATCAGACATGTATACACATGTGTTCTCTGTGTTTGAAGATAATAAGGTATTTTCTTAAAACATTTGATTTAAATTTAATGAAGGTTTCATAATTCTAGAAATAATCAACAACCCTCTCTATTAAAACCTGCATGCATGAAGTGAAAAAGAGCTGTTGTCCTACACCTGGCATTTGTGTCAATGTCAGTATTCAGTATGAAGCTGATTGGGACAGGTAACCTCTATAAACTACATATATTGTCTAAACAAGGACACTTTGCAAACTGCCTAGTGCTTATGAGTGCTTGTAGGTGCTCACTATATGCTTCGCTGAGGCACATGCTTAATTTTGCAGCCAAAATGGTAGCTGGAAATATAACGAGTTTAACAAGTATTGTAATTTCATTTTGTTCAGCCATTTCTCTTATTTATTTATATAGTTAAATTCTGATGCTATGATGTCTATAGTTTACACAGGAAACTACAAATTTATAGGGACAAAATTATGTTTATTGTAAGGAATCAAAAATATTTGTTTCACAATTTTACTACCTGTTGTATAATTGATAAAATAAAAAGCATTGATCTACGGTCAATTTGGTCATAATGATTACATTTTGGACCTCAACACCAGAGAAAAGTAAGGGGTAGTCAGCTATGGTTTAAGTGTTTTCTAGTTGTGTGTACATCTCAGTCATTGTGCCGTATCTACAGCCTCATATTACGTTTCTGAAATACAGTCTAACCTGCCTTAAAGGGGCACCTGCTTATAAAGACCAGTAGAATTGTATCCCAATTGGTCTTTATTCATATTATTTCAACTTGTATATAAAGGTCACCTGGCCTTAAAGGCCACTTTTACTGGTTCCCTTGGGTGGCCTTTATAGACTGGTTTGACTGTAATATATTGTTGAATATTTGTATTTTTTACTTCAAGGTTATTGTTATCGCTTTACATTACAGCTTGCTCCACAGATTTGTCTAGTTGTATTCACTTATTTGTGTCAGATACAGAAATTAAATGGTTTTAGTATACCTACATTTGCTAAATGTTTTTATTGTTTCTGTTATTTTGTAGGATATAAAATACAAGTTTATGGTAGCAGTGTTGATAGAGTATATAAGGTCATTAAGTCATTTCACTATTCCAGTTCAGGTAAGCCAAAGTAACAAAATAAAAAAAAGAAAATTAAGGCAAGACCCTTAAAAAATCAGAATTTTGTCCCAAATTTTACATTTTCAGAAAAAAATCAGAATTTTCAATCAAAATTCAGAATATAGATAAAAGTGTTAAAAAAATGAGAAAAATAACTAATATTTTCAGAGTATTCAGAAATATTCAGAATTCTTGTTTCAATATTGGATTGAGAGAGACACAAGTTGAGACCACTGATTATAAAACTTTCCATTCTGTATTTGCACTGGATATAACTTATACGGTGCAAGGTCAGTACACAAACCATTCATGTAATTCAACATTTGAAAGCTATTAAATAATGCTGTCTTAAATTTGTTTTCATTATACTCCCATGTTATTCAATGTTATGATTGTATTACTGTTAACCAACTTTTATTCGCGGATATTAACTTTCGCGACTCTCTTATTAATACCATTTCGTGACTCTTAACTTTTTGCGATATGGAAATTAGTTGAACGTTTGGTATTAATAAAATCATTTTCAGAAACAAATTAGCGAAGATTAACTTTCGCAATTATTTTGTCCTCGCAAAACACACACAAATATAAAAGTTTGTTTACAGTTTCATGTTGATAATAATGTTTTCCATTTTGTTTTTCAGCATTATTTGTATGAGTTGATCATCAATATTTTAGTCCATAATAACTGTTTCTATCAACTACACCAGTTTCTACAGTACCATGTGCTTAGTGATTCAAAACCATTGGTATGTACAGATATATCAGATTATAAGATAATGTTGTTTATTGTTTAATTATGATTAATGTTGCATCAGCAATTTTTCAGCTATTTGGGACGAGGACTACTTTTTTAATCTCTATGGATTAATCTATGAACAAGTTCGCATATGCATGTGAACTGCAAGTGTGTTTTATGATCTGCCTTGTACCAGCATGCACTCAGGGCGAATTTAAGGTGCTACCTCACCGAGTCAGTACACCAGAGACAAGTGTTACTCCCCTAGTCACATTTTACTGACACTGGTTGAACCGGTAAAGGCCAATGGCAAGGAAAATTCAGTTTCCCACATTATAAGATAAGAACAGCATCAAAATTGTAATATTTTGTATTTTCTTCACTCATGCTCATCATATTGAAGTTCCCTGCAAATATAGTTTGGGGTACATGTATATATACAAGTGTAACAATATACCACTTAAACTTTTTTGGAAAAATCAACACACATTTTTCAGACATTTTGGACATAAATGACTTCAAAACTTCTAGGGTTTTTATGTAATTTTTCAATGTAATGTATGACTGTTTGACTATTTCAGGCTTGTTTAATGTTGTCATTAGAAAGTGTTTACCCTCCAGCTCACCAACTCGCACTGGACATGTTAAAGGTACTTATAACAACTTAATTTGATATTCATTCATCTGAATATATTTACATTTATGGTGTTTGATTGTATTCAACACTGTTTGAGACCAAATGAAGTTATAGGTATATAATTACATTTACTAATGTGACGTCACTTGTCTCTTGCTTACGCCTATAGCTGTGACGTCATTGATAGGCTGTTCCAGCAGTTGGAATTGCATCTCGTACATGACAGTGTTTTCAGTTTATTTCAGTATTCAAAAACAAAAATAAGATTTTCAAAAATTGTGAATTGTAAATATAACCATTAAACTGTCTAGAAATGGCATTTTTAGCTCACCTGGCCAAAGGCCATTTGAGCTTATGGCATGGCGAGGCATGCGTCCGTGTGTGCGTGCGTGCGTGCGTCAGTAAACTTTAATCTTCTCCTCCGAAACTACTGGGCCAACTGAAACCAAATTTGCCATGGAAGGTCCTTGACAGAGTCTAACTATAGTTTGTTCAAATCATGGCGATCGATTATCCAATATGGCCGCTGTTACTAAAAATAGACAAAACCTAAAAAAATCTTCTTCTCTTGAACCACTCATTGGAGGCAAAAACTGATGTGATATTTGGATTCTACATAGTCTTAACCTTTAAGTTTGTTCATTTCATGAAATTTGGTTTAAAAATAGGTTACGCGTTTTTGAGTTTAATTTTGCAAAAAACGTAAAATATTTTTAAATTGTTATAACTTGACTATATGACCAGATAATCACATGGGGTTTTCAGTTTTGACATATTCTTGTAATTATCTTCAAAATGGTGTCAAGGTCAATTATGAAGGTCATGACCTAATTTTTTACCTTTCTTATATTATTTATTATCTCAAAAACTATAAACTTTTTATATAAGCATGTAGGTATTGATACAACGATCATTTTGATGTATAGAAAAAGGTCATGGGTCCAAAGGTCAAGGTCACAGTAGTAAAACAATACCAAAATCGTTAATTATCTCGAAAACTATAAACTTTTTGTATAGGCATGTATATTAGAATGTTGTTGGTTTTGATGTAACGATCATTTTGATATATAGATTAAGGTCATTGGTTCAAAGGTCAAGGTCACAGATGCGAAAGAATACTGAAATGGTTCATTATCTTGAAAACTATGAACTTTTTGTATAAGCATGTATATGAGAAAGTTGTAGGTATTGATACAACGATCATTTTGATGTATAGAAAAGGGTCATGGGTCCAAAGGTCAAGGTCACAGTAGCAAAACAATACCAAAAATGTTAATTATCTCGAAAACTATAAATTTTTTGTATAGGCATGTATATTGGAATATTGTTGCTATTGATGTAACGATCATTTTGATATATAGATTAAGGTCTTTGGTTCAAAGGTCAAGGTCACAGATGCGAAAGAATACTGAAATGGTTCATTATCTTGAAAACTATTAACTTTTTGTATAGGCTTGTATATTAGAATGTTGTAGGTATTGATACAACAATCATTTTGATGTATAGAAAAAGGTCAAGGGTCCAAAGGTTAAGGTTACAGTAGCAAAACAATACCAAAATCGTTAATTATCTCGAAAACTATAAATTTTTTGTATAAGCATGTATATTAGAATGTTGTAGGTATTGATACAACGATCATTTTGATGTATAGAAAAAGGTCATGGGTCCAAAGGTCAAGGTCACAGCAGCAAATCAATACCAAAATAGTTAATTATCTTGAAAACTATCAACTTTTTGTATAGGCATGTATATTGGAATATTATTTGTATTGATGTAACGATCATTTTGATATATAGATTAAGGTCATTGGTTCAAAGATCAAGGTCACAGATGCGAAAGAAAACTGAAATGGTTTATTATCTTGAAAACTATTAACTTTTTGTATAAGCATGTATATTAAATTGTTGTAGGTATTGATACAACGATCATTTTGATGTATAGAAAAAGGTCATTGGTCCAAAGGTCAAGGTCACGGTTTCAAAACAATACCAAAAAGGTTAATTATTTCGAAAACTATAAACTTTTTGTATAGGCATGTATATTAGAATATTGTTGGTATTGATGCAGTGATCATTTTAATATAGATTATGGTCATTCGTTCGAAAGTCAAGGTCACAGATGCGAGTTGCAAGTTTCATAAATATCTAAATATCCACATCAGAGTTATTGCTCCTTAAATGTAGTATATATTGTGTTTTTTGTGCTGTTTAAGGCCCAGGTGAGCGGTACAGGCCCTATTGGGCCTCTTGTTAGTGATATAACATCCATTGCCATGCAAAGCAAGCTAATCATAGTGTGTGTTATTCAGTTTGCTTTGCACAGCAATGGATGTTATAGCACAATAAACGCCATTTCTAGACAGTTCAATGGTTAAGTTGGTTGGTTGGTTGAATACGTCGCATCAGCAATTTTTCAGCTATAATCTCAGCCCTGTTGATAAGTATGATGTCACTTTTCCAATAGTATGAGAGAGGTCATGGCTTCGAAACCCAGCCGGGATCTGATCAAGACTTGAAAATACATGTAGGTAGTGACTGTTTCTCACCAAGTATTTAAAAGAGACCTTAAAAACTGATGTCTGTGTCACAGGGCCTCGGAAACTTCGGTCCGACCCGTCGGACATTTTTTGTACAAGAAAATAAAAAAAAAAAAAAAAAAGTTGTCGGCACAGGGCTCTCTATCCGTGCATGTTGTGGATTATTGTGTCAAACTAACCGCAATTGCCGATTTTAATATTTTAATCCATGTGCGTTATTAGACCACGATGTTTATTGCATGTGTATAACGTGAAATCTAATACTACGACGTTTACTGCTTTTCTAAGCTTCAGCGGTATGCTGTTATTATCAATATGCGTTACTGTCCACGCTGCTTCATATCGTACGTCTGCCATATTGTTTACTAACAATCGTGAATTTTCGTATTCCAAAGATACACGAATCGTAATTAGAATTATCGCGAGAGGTTCTAAATAGGAATTCAGGTATCACGAATCACGATATAACGGGAACGGATTGACAAGGTTCCAATATATTTATGTGAATGAAAGATATTATTGCCTAAAATAAAATTTAATCGCGTTTCTGTATTTATTAATAAAGAAACAATTACGATGCGCATAGTAGATAATTTTCAACACCTTGCGTGGAACCTCTTTAATAACAAACCGTCACCCTTGACCGACACTCGTTATGGCTTCCGTAATCAACACAGTTACATCCATGCACTTATTATTAAACAAACACACGTTTAAAAGGAAGTTATAGTGTTTGGACTGGGAAACAAAAGAAATAGGTACGCGACTACTTAAGTCCATAGGTATTTACTGATTAATAAACAATCGCCTGATTAATAGATCTTAATACTGTTGTAGTTGACAGGTAAACACGTGGTAAGGACAATATACTTGCAGTAGTGAAGCCAGGTAGTTTTAAAGACAGACAGACTAGCGGTAGTTTACTTTTGTCGGACCGAAAACTGGTTTGTCCGTTTAATATTCCTGTTGTAAAATTGAAAATGTCCGAAAACAAAAAATGTCCGACTGGTAATTTTTCACGTCGGTCAAAATAAATTTTTGTCCGACATGTCCGGCAAATATGACCGTTTCCGGACCTCTGCTGTGTCACTGCAGGCATGGCATGTTAAAAACCCTCCTTTCCACATTGCCCTGAACACACTGCAAAGGTAATAATTTCTGCTACTTTACCTATAGCTGGTGACATCTCAAGTTAAATACTCTTGACTGGGAAGTAAAATCCAATTTGATCAATCAATCTGTATTCCAAATTATCCTGGATTTTTATAGGTCTAATAATTTGAATGTTCCATTTATTATCAATTTTGGTTTCACATTTGACTTGTGTAACTAGTAGTGATCCAGCCACCGATGCCCCCAAACTACAGTAGCATCCAAGCATTAATATATTTCTTGAAGTTGTATGTTTTGTGTTTCAGAGACTTTCCACAGCAAATGAGGAAATAATTGAGGTTTTACTGTCAAAACAGCAGTTACTTCCAGCAATCAGGTGAGAAATTTAAGCTAGTTATTCATTATATACCCCTCAAACAAAGTTTAGGGGTTGTATAGGAATCACCCTACCCTGTTCATTTTTCTATCTGTCCGAATATGGTGTCTGCTCCGTATTGCCCATGTTTATGATTGGATATAGATCAAACTGGACACAAATATAAACCAACATGCCATGATGTGTCACACATCAAATTTACATGCATAGGTCAAAGGTCAAGGTCACTAGGTCAAATCTTAAAAAAAAGACAACTCAGCAATGCTGGGGACTTTGTATTTGGGGTATACTAGTATGTCCCTCAAGAGACTTCTCTAATTTAGTTTGTTTTTAGAGTTATAAATATTGCAAACAGTTAAAAATAGTGCAATTAGGTTTTTGGTTGACACAGGATAAATTACTGTTATTGTATGAATAATAAGCCTGTACAAATTTTAACAAAAATTATTTTATGGGTAGATTTATGAGACCTTGAATTGCCATAAATCTCATGGATAACCTCATGTACATATTTTTTATTTGGCGATGGATGTGAATTAAGGATTCTGTATCATTGTAAAAGCGTTTAAATTAATGCACTGCTAAAATTAATATGTTTGCAATAACAAGCAATAAATGATACAATATACTGGTATGCAAAAATATGTTTAGACAAGTTTTAAAATAATTCATGCTCGGATTTTTGCAAGTGGCACTGTACAAAAAATTAATAAATTTCTGTTTATAACAAATGCATATACATGTAGTTTGTCCCAAAAGCCATATACCTTTATAAAATTGTTAGTACTTTCTTTTGTGTCTCCACCCATAAAATTGTTTTATTTCATTGTTGTTTTATAAAACAGGTTTATCAGAAGTGTAGGCATTGTGGATAATGTGTCGGCTAGGAAGTTCTTAGAAGCAGCAATGAACACCGAAGATAGCATGTTATATTATACTGTCTATAAATTCTTTGAACAGAGAAATCAAAAGCTACGTGGAAATCCTAAATTCCAGCCAGGTGAGTGAAGAACATCGTTTAAACAACTAGGATCATAATTTAAGGGAGGTTTTTTCTCCATATCTTATCTGTCATTTACTTGAAACAGCATTTCTGAACCGATTCCACACCCTTGCAGTGTTCATTCTAGAAGGGAGTCATGGGGCTATTGATCCAAATTTTGCGAAATAACCTCATTGTTAAGGCTTTGTGTGCCATTATTGTAACATTTTATGATTACAAAAAATGTTGATGTTATGATGTTATAAAGGAAAGATTTGAAAATGGTCCCCCACACCTGAAAAATCCTATAATGAACACTCCTTGGTGCATGTATATTGGGAATATTGATTATAAAGCTTGAAGCCCACCCCCAACAAACCATACAACTTTTTACCAGTGGTAATATCTTAAAAGATACATACTTTTTATTATACCCCCCGCTTAAAAAGTGGGAGGTATATAGTGATAGGGGTGTCCGTCCCTCCGTTACACCTTAGGGTACCTATCTCTTATCCGCAACTCCTCCTAAACCCTTCAATGGATTTTCATGAAACTTTCATACAATCTTTGTGATATAATGTAGATGTGCACCTCCTATTTAAAAAATTGATCCGATGGATTTTTGGGAGCAGGGGGTATTTTTTGTGAGCTTTTGGCTCACAGTTTTTCTAGTTTAATTTTCTTTTGAATAATATTTAAATGCTATTCTCATAATTTTTTATCTTTAATGTATTTACATGTATGTACATTGTGTTAGTGGTAAGTGTTACAATGAAAAAAAAATCTACATCTATCAAAAATTTTATTTAAGAATTTTCTTTTGAATAATATTTCAATGTTATTATTACTTGTATTCTAATTGTTTATTTTTAACCTCTTTATTTGTGTATTACAGGTGAACATTGTAGCCAGTATACCAAACATTTTGAAGGATTATTCGGTACAGATGCACTAGCACAACCAGCGACCAATTGATTTACAAATCGTCATCATTACCCCTTAAACGTCTTTCATGATAAAAAGTTAGATAACAAATAATGGCTTAATGTTGCTAAAGTGATTTCAAAGTGCTTGTTATTTATGCAAGTGAGTGAGTGAATGAGTGATAGCAATATGTTTGACAGATGAAATGTGAAGAATTTCAAGATATCCAAATTGAAAACAAGACAGCTGGTAGGTGGTTAACTGGTGCTGTATGCTCTGTTTTCATGGGTCCTACTGCAGAAACCTTACCAACTGTAAGATATATACATATACACATTTGCATGTTTTAAAGTGCTTTTTATATCTGTTCTGTTGAGGTAATTGACGGATCACAGGCCATGCCCACAATGTTCTGACAAAGGCCCGGCATGCTTGAAATAACCGCAAAAAGAATAAAAACTCAATCTGAATTGTGTTATTTAATGACATCACTGACACTAGGACGTCATTAGTTGCCGTGATGCTGCTTTGGTACCGTGATGGTGGCCAGTGTCGAAACTTATATAAAAGTCATGGCCGGTGATACGTCAATTGTTTCTTGCATTATAACAAAGATGACACAAAATTTCATTTTGGTACACAAGTATTCACAAACTCATTTTAATTTTCAATTAATTTCATAGTTTATATTTTATCTTCAGTGTTTATAGTTTATATTTTATCTTCAGTGACACATTGTTCCGGGACGTAAAATACCAGTTTTTCTTGATAATTTAAGTCTAGTTTTACTGTTGCTTGAAATTTGTTTTTACAATTTCATATGCTGGTAAGATTTCCTTGCATATACATTTTTTAGGCATCACCTGTGCACTGGTTATACATTACAAAACTTGTTTTATTCATGTAGCTGTGTGTTTTATAAGTGTGTGTGCGCGTGATTTTTATTTAAGAAATGACATTCTGATCATGGTATTTCAAGAGGTAATGCAAGATAGTGTGGCACGTGCCAACATTCGATGAAGGGCAAAGCCCTTCATTTTGAATTTGGCATGCGCAACACTATCTTGCATTACCTTTTGAAATACCATGAGCAGAAATGTCATTTCTTATATTTACAATTTATTCTTATAAATACTTTGTACCCATATTTGTTTCAACTCTTGGCACTATTTTTTCTATACCTGCTCATTTACAATAGGGTTTTTTTCCCATGCGAGATTGGCGTGACCTTTAGTGACATCATAATCAAAAGACAATTACATAACGTCACTCTGTGGGAAACATGACGTCATTTTGCAGGAAAATTCATATGTATCAAGGGTCATGACCCCTATTGTCTTTCAACAGGAATTACAATACAATTGCTTCTGCATGTTTCATTGAAGAGAGATACAGAGGTATTGTAAATATAGGTGTGTATGCCAGGTTTTCACAATTTCAAACTTTGTAGCCAAATTTCCTAAACCATTAGTCTTTTAATTGTAATATTTCACAAATTTGCTACCATTGGTGATTTTGGCTACCAGGAAATGAAACATAGATTATGTGTATACATGTGTTATAGGTGTGTGTGTGTGATTTCTAGATTGTAAAATACTCTTAATAACACAAATAATTTTCAGTATTTATTGTTTATATTTATTATATCGTATGTATTATGATTAAATTAAATAATGGCTAAATTTTTCAGATGTTCGTTAATCATTTTTGATCATACAGTATAATGTGCTGAACCAATTTTATTTCATCTTAGCTACCGACCCTGTACCGGTAACACTTGTTACGTTCCCATCATCCCCATTACTAAACTTTTACCATTATGGCTGAATTCAAATGCAAACATACCATCCCACACTCAAATCACCATCCCATGTTCAAATAACCATCCCAAAACAGTAAAAAGTTAAAACTTTGTAAACTTTCATGTTAACTTCCACCATGGAAGTGAGGCCAGGTGTTGTGGAAGGGTAAATACCTAAGAAACCAGTACTTAACCATTAAACTGTCTAGAAATGGCGTTTATAGTGCTATAACTTCCATTGCCGTGCAAAGCAAACCGAATAACGCGCGCTAGCGCGTTATGACTAGTTTGCTTTGCACGGCAATGGAAGTTATAGCACTATAAACGCCATTTCTAGGCAGTTCAATGGTTATATTTACATTTCACATTTTTTGAAAATCTTATTTTTGTTTTTGGATCCTGAAATAAATTTAAAACACTGTCGTGTACGACATGCAATTCCAATTCCTGGAACAGCCGATCAATGACGTCACGAGCATAGGTGTCAGCAAGAAATGAGTGACGTCACATTAGCAAATGTAATTATAGTCTTATAACTTCATTTGGTCTAAAACAGAGTTTAATACAATTAAACATCATAAATGTAAATATAGTATATTATACAATCGTCTGCAATTCACCTACATTGACAATGTTTAAGTAACTGTTAAATAATCTTAATGAGCATTAGATGTTAAATCTCACTCCATCCAAACAGAAAACGACTAATTATACAATATATCCTTGTAGACTTTGCTGTATAAGTTAAAAGAGTTGGCAATAAGCTAAAATTCAAATGAAGTCTGAATTAAAATAATTGAATCTTTTCTATACAAATGGAGTGGAAATATAGTTTTATGTCCAGTCAAGATTCTTTTGCTTATATCAAGGCAATCAGTTCATGGATTGTAGAGAAAACAAGAGTGCCCAGAGAAACCCATCACTTTAGCAAGCAACCTGGAAAACTTTCTTACACTTCTATATGTCTAGTGGGATCTGGTGTGAGTCTCTGTGCTCCGTAACAGGGTGCTTTAGACCTCTCTGCAACAAGGGCTTTTTTTCTATTATATCATACAAAATAATGAAAAAAATTTACAAACTGGAAATTAAATGCATCTTGGAGTTGATGTCTTGATGACTACTGGCCTTAATTCCTAACCCTGCTAAAATTTCCCCTTCAATTAAGAAATAAGGTAATTTTTCAATGTCTTTATGAACTTGCAAAGTATAATAAGCTGTCACAAATTGCATAAAAGGCAAAGCCTTTTGTGCAAAAATTTGAGACAGCCCATTATACTTTGCAAGTTCATAAAGACATATGTCAATTACCTTATTTCTTATATTTACAACATTTATAAAAATTAATTTTATTGCTGCCTCACATTTTTCCATGTTAATTTGGAAACAATTTTGAAATGCGCTGTTGGTTTACCTGTCATAAAAATGGGCCGGCTCCTGTCAGTCAACGAGAGCATTTGACACCTGACAACATCATGTCAGCGCGTGGAGCAATGTCTCTATGAAGTTGCAAAGTTTAGTCGATGTCAAATACATTATTGAAGCAAAGATATTGCAATTGTAAATATTGGAGGTTAAAGATATTAATCATATAAACAAAAAATATCAAGTAACTTTAAAACTTTTATTAAAATAGCTCCTCGAAAACTATACAATGGAGCTCAAATAATTCTTTGTAAAAATTCAAAATTTTCTTTTTCACATTTACATTTGCACATCGTAACATTCATAACTATCATCATCCTTCATTATAGCACTTGTACAAAATCATACAAACAATAAAAATATTCACAAACAAAACAGAGAAGAAAATAGAAAAGGAAGAATAAGGAAAGGAAATGATGCAGAGTAACCTAGATACATGTATAGGTCATTGACGATCTGATGGCAAGAATTTGTTAGCTTTGTATTAAACTTTCGACAGGCCTGTAATGAAACCTTTACTGTAAATACCTAGTATCAACAAAAATCGAGTATTAAAGTAGGGTGGAAAGAATGAATTTAAAATTATTTTTGATAATGTTTGGTGATCCATAACATTTACATATTTTACATGGGTGACTCTATACCATTTAAACTGGTATTATAGTGTTGCGCTTACAGGTAATCACACCATGCTACACCTTTTTTGTGACAACAACCCTGGTATTAAAAAGTATTCATTGCCATTAGCTCATGACCTATACTTGGTTTGAACACACATGTGGTAGTGTGGTATGTATTCGAATGTTATACTTCAATGAACCATCTCTGACTAGATTATATTTTTGTTCTTCAGGAAGCTTGGTTCTTTTATAAGGATGATAAATTAAGTGTTTGTTGACTAAGCTTAGATTTACAACGCCTTAGCAGTATTCAATCTAGAAGGTGCCTTTTTAAAGGTATTTAAGACCAATTTGTTTAGACCTTAACAATCCAAGATCAAACACTGCCTAAAAACATTCTGCAGTTGTAGGTTAGCTTTGAATTGTCAGATAAAAACATACATGTAAATTTCAAGCATTGTGTCTTCTCATTTATTTATCTGTCTGATTACACATAAATGACATGTCATTCCTCTTCGACAAAAGGTGTCCAAAGTCTAAATCTTCTTTCATCTTCATGGTATTTCCTTCCTAAAAATGTAACACCAAATACTGTCTGTAAACTCCACAGAGAAGTGAAGTTTTATGTAGTTGTTCAAATTACCAGTAGAATGAATTGGAGATAAAGCTAACAGCTGAAGTGAGCCATCCCGATTGTTTTTCCTGTCCTTTGTCGTTACGAGCCAGGGATTTACTGTCTGTTTTTGGGCTGTCAATATCGGGCAGATAATCTGGTAAAGTTGTGTTCTCTTTGTCGACTTCTTTCATATTGGCGCCAAATGATATCAGGACCTGAAATGAATCAAGAAAGTGGTCATTGATTGATTGATTGATTGATTGAAGGGGACTTTAAGTCCCAATCATGAATATATCACTTTTATTATACCTCTATTAAGATTCTTGAATTTTAATTGGTTCTTTTGTAATCACTATTTTTGACTAATGCTTAAGGTCCTCTGACTTTCATTTCTAAACTACAGAGTACTTGGCAAAAGAACAGCTACTACCTATTTTGAAGTCACGGTTAGACCTGGCCTGGGTTCAAATCCTGAGCTCCCAAAGAAAATGGTCTTTGCAATATTTTTACCTATCTAACTACTATTATCTAAAAATTGTTATTCATTTGAATGAGAGACAGGAATAGCGTATTTAATGAACTGCAAACAAATCATTACTGACCTCTTCTCCTTTATCATCTTTTACAACCTGCTGTGCTGTCATTGTCTGGGATTTACATACTGATTGTACTAGTTGCTACAACAAATACATATATATACAAATTACTTATTATATACATACATAAACATGTACATCATCTCTCACTGTACATGAGATTTATCATCCAAGTTCTATCAGAACTTCAATCTTACTGGTTTTTTCCTTAGCCCCTCTATATTTTTTAGCTAGACACACACCTTTTATCAACTCCTCTCGAGTCCATACAGTAATATCAGAGATCTCACTGAAGCAAATTTGGGACCGAAATTGGACCCATTCCCAATACAATAAAGCAGTTTTCTCCCAATGAATAATGGTTACATTTCCAATTTATTTGTATATTGTGTTTACATGTACATCAAAATTGTTTGTTTTTCAACACCATTTCTAAACCTTCATCTCTCACAGACACAGCTAGAACATGCTGTAAATAAATTCTGAGGCATGAAAGATAGACAAATAGAATTCTAATTTGCATTTAATTATATTTAATAACCAGTGAAAGTCTGAATGTAATATTTTTGCCTCTTGTTGAATTTTCCCCAAAATCAGTCAAAGTGCCACTTATTTTCCCCAATTACAAGGGCCCCGGCCCCATTCCCAAATTGAGGTGAAAGACTCCTGAATATGCATGCTGCCATTTACCGGTACATGCAACAAATATATCACTCGGGGGCTTTGACAAAAAAATCCAAAGAAGATTATATAGACAATTATCTTGAACATGTCCATGCAGATAAATAAGACTGAATTATAACAAGATTACCTCTGGTTTGACTTCTTGTTTGGTTCGTAAAATACAGCGCTTTTTGTTGAGGTCAAAGGTTATACTAACAACTCCCTTTACTTGTAATAACAACCTCATTAAAAGTTCTCTGTCAGACTGAAAGATAAAATTAAACACATGTAAAACAAAGATCCATTTTTGAGTACACCGGCACCCAGTTGTATGAAGCTTGGTTAGTTTAATCAATGATTAACACAAACTCAAAATATTAATAAAATCAACACATCATTATCTATATTTCCACAAATTTAAAATTATCATTAACTTAATTTCCAAAATTTGTGAAAATATAGTCTTTTTTAAAAATTTTAGCCACATACATTTGTATTTGTTAAAATAGGTTACTTTTTATAATTTTCACAGAAATTAGTACCCAGTGGCGATTATAGCTTTCAAGAATAGATACATACATGTAATATTGATAAAATGAAAAATTTATAACATTGAGAATTAATTTGATGACATTCTATTCACCTGATTAAACTAATCAAGCTTTGAATGACTGGCTCCAGAAAAAATCTTTCTGAGGTCTTAGCCATAAGTACCTGATGATAATGATTGGACATTTACAGTTCTATTTTCTGTAGTTTCCAGCTTAACTTAACTATGCCTCATGCATTACACATCCAAGACAAAACTATGGTAACTAAATTATCTCAGGTTAACAACAAAGATTTTTGAACCATGAAAAAACCAGAAATCTGTGTCAGAGTTACTACTCCCTTAGCGCACCCCACTTTTGAGTTCAATCATTGACCGTAAATGTTGAAAAAGAAACTATGGTAAGTGGGTAATCAGGAAGTAGATGTCTGGTAGAGTTCAAATCGGTAATTTTGGCATGGGACCTCATACTGAACTCACACATAAAATTTAAAGTGGCTGTGTTTATTAGTTGCTGAGAAAACTGTTAAGAAAATTTTTGTTTCAGATGGACGAAAGGACAGAAGTAAACCAGTATACCCCCTCTTCTTTGAAACTAACTCATTTCGGGAAAATAAATGGGGAAACCTTAAAACATAAAATAAACTTGTACTGATAATATGTACTTGTATATGAGGCAGCCAGTGTGTGTGTGTGTGTGTGTGTGTGTGTGTGTTATACTTACTTTATCTATCATGCCTTTCACTTGTAATACAATATGTTTTGATCTACTACTGTGTGTGTGTCTGTGTATGTGTGTGTGTGTGTTTTATACTTACTTTATCTATCATGCCTTTCACTTGTAATACAATATGTTTTGATCTACTACTGGGTTTGCTTTTTCCTGTCCTAAAATATGACAACAAACAAAATGACCTAATGGTACGGTTACAAGAACAGTCATCTACATTTTGTATTACTGTCTGCATACATTTTAAATCATTAAACGGAAGGAAAATTTTCTTTCTAAAATATATTTCAGTAAAATTAACTGATGTGCCTGAAGAAAACCACCAACCTTTGGCAAGTGAATTGATAAACTTTCTTATAAATTAGGATTTATGCCCTGTGTGGGATTCAAATTTAGGCAGTGAGAGCACTTTTATCGGTAATTGTGCTTTAATCTAGTCTGTCACTGAGGTCCCCATTAGCTACAGTAAAGTGGGACTTCTGTAAATGCTAGTACTAACCAGAAAAGGAAACAAGACCAGAATTACATGTCTGGACCTGTGTCTTCACGATGTCACTGCAGACCTATTGTTACTCAGATTACACAAGATACATGTCTGGACCTGTGTCATCATGATGTCAGTACAGACCTATTGTTACTCAGATTACACAAGAGATACGTACAGACCACAGTTTCACAATCATTCCTTAACTAAGATTTTCCTTTACTTAAATCTAGCAAATTTAAAATCTGAATATTTTTTGTTACCGTAGTTTTCAAGATATTCATAATTAAGGTGTCATTTTGAAAATCACTCTAAGTTTATTACATATCTGTGTTCCAATTGTATTGAAGCTTTTATTTTTGTAGAACCATAAATGTTGTCAAAAGTTTCTAAAGAATTTAAGTTTTAAAAGAAAACATTAGTTAGGAATGATTGTGAAACTGGAGCATGTACACCTAGCAAATATTACTGCAAATTGCAACTTGTACTATCTTCTTTATTTAAGTTTGTCCAAAATAGGAGGTGCACATAAATTATGCAAAATTTAAAAGGTAAAAAATATAAGTTGACAGGATATACTGTTTAAGAAGAAACATTCGCGATTTTCACTGGGACACTTATACCCGGAATATATCTTCTCAGCGAAAATTTTTAATTTCCTCTGGTTCACTTTCCTTACAGTCGGAATCGTGAAAAATTCTTACCATGAAATAGTTTAGAAGATCATAACCACAAAAGTTTCCTTACAGTCGGAATCGTGAAAAATTCTTACTGTGAAATAGTTTCGAAGATCATGACCACAAAAGTTTCCTACCAATAATGTTTCTTCTTATACAGTAGATTACACAAAATATGTACCCTCCATAGCATAAATTGCTGAAAGATAGCTGTTAGGTTTATACATATTGATGTTATATAATTTTACCTGGCTTTTGTCTGGGATATGTTAAAGGAATCTTTAAGTGGTGTTTGGTCTGTCTGTGTTAAAACTACATATAATTTCTCAGCAAGGTCTCTCAGATGTTTCTCACAATCACGTCTAACAGATAGAAATAAAATGTTAATTTTGAACAAAGCTGACTTACTGACTTATGTCCATCTCTTCTTGTGAAGAATTGGGCCAGATATCTTTCTCCTCAAAGAATCTCTGTTGGCAGCTATTTAAACAAGCATGATTGATTTAAATCTTCAACTTTTTTAAAGGCATGACTATTGGCACAATGACAGATGTGATGAACTAAAACAGAATTGTTCCTTCTGTTAGTCATTAATTAGGGCTTCCAGGAGACTATTTTGTTCACTCTTGAAATTAATTTTCAAAGATAATCAGTGGGGTTTATTTATGATCTCACAAGAGATTTTGAAGAAAGTGAGACTTTGATATCTGAAAGTCTTGACAAGGTCAAATAGAACCCTTGTGTATGAGTAAAATAAATGTCAATACATTGTGATTATGATATCACAATTCTAACAAAATTTAATCTCACTCTTCCACAGATTTTGGCATTAAATGGGGTTTGCCGGTTTGGTGTTAAAATTTGGGAAGGATATAAAGGAAAACAGAAGAAATAGAGTTTGGGACATCAAAATAGTTTGCCAATAAACAAGGTAGCAGATTTGTTAAAAGGCATTAAAACAGGTTGTTACTGTTCTTACTTTTGAATGATATTCTCTACTTGGTCTAACATTCCCATAAAGTTTTTCAGTATCTGTCTGTGTTCTGCTGTATCTGCTAGTAATGTCAATGTCTGAAAAAGAAATATGCATGGATTTGTTTAGAAAAACCTAATTTATAAGACAGACTTCAAAGACCCCTAATCAAAGACTCACTGAATTGATTCAGTAAATACCTGTAAAAATTCATTAGTGAAGGAGAATGAAGTGGAGTAATGGCGTTTAACGTCAAATCAAGATTATTTCACTTATATCGAGACAGGCATTTCAGGGATGTTGGTCACAGGGATTGAGACTAGCAGGGGCCCAGTAGCCCATGGCTACTACAAATGTTTTGGCCCCTAAATATTACACATTTTAGCTTTTTCTTACTTTTGCAATTTCTACTCTGAAGTGGACTGGATCCCAATTTCAAAAGTCAAAATAGTTAAGCATTATCCCTAGTGGAGGAAACCAAAGTGCCAAGAGAAAACTAACCAATGCTGACAAGCGACTAACAAACTTTCTCACATTAGGCTCGGTCTCGAGTTGGGTTTGAACTTAGGTGATGAGAGGCTAGGTGATCCCTTAATGTGTGCTATAGACCAGACCCCTCATCAGTCATTAGTGCTGAACCAATGGATTTTGTTGTCATTAAAGAATATACTTATCTTTGTCAAGAATATATGGGCTTGCCACGATTACTGGAAGTGTGTCTGAATAGGTTTTGTGATATACTGTTACATTTTCCATATGAACTTGTGTTTAAATAAATCCTTATGGTTAATATAAGGAGAATGTTTCATTGGCTAAAAACTCCTGATGTAACATAAAACAACATTCAAGAAACCAACCAACAAAACTGATCAATGATCGATTCTCTGTATATAATTGATGGATCCCTGGCCACACCCACAATGTTACGACAAAGGGTCAGCATGATTGATTTACATGCAAAAAGAACAAAAACTTGGCCCGAATTGTGTGGCTTAATGACATCACTGACACTACTACGCCATTTGGCACCCTGATGGCGGCTTGTGTCAGAACATAATAGGCATGGCCGGCAATACGTCAATTCTAAGTGCTGACAAAGTACAAACCTCTACAGCAAGACTAACAACATTAACATCTGGGTTTGACAGCACCATCACTAATCCACCAATGCATGTATTGTCCTGGAAATATAACATACATATTCTATACATGTATACCGAATACAATAGCTCTTAAGTGACTAAAGTACTGACAGCTTACCGTTTTCTCAAATGCTATGGGTCATCAGGATAACTAAACATGAAACCATTATTTTGTTCAAGTAATTTTTTTTGTTTTTTTTCCTCTTCAAAATTTGAAAAGTTAAACTCTTGAAAAGCTGACAGTCAAAATCAAAGTGACTTCTAGTTACTGAAGCACTACCAAAGTTAGTACTGTATGACTAATATTTTAGTAGTCCCAATAGTATTTATAAATGAAAATATCGGGATTGCCTGAATATACTTCAGACTACATGAATGCATTTGATTTTCGAAAATAACAAGATGCAGTTAGCTAATACAGAATCAGATTTTGTTAGGTAAGTAAAGCTATATAGACTGTAAATTTGAGCCAGTCTGTTATAAATACGGAAGCGGAAACGACATAATTAGTTAAAGTCAGCAAAAACCCCAGTAAACGTCTTAGAGACTCTAGTCTACAAACTGACCATAAATACCAGATACCAGATATATTTGGCCTTTAATACTAGTAGTTTACATTCTGTTTACTATATATGATTTACTCAGTTTTACCTTTATTAAAGCTTTTCTTTTCTTTGGATCCGAGGCCATCTTCTTCATGGCAACTAAGGCATCTGTAGACACCATTTTTAAAAGTTTACTGAAAAATGAAAATAGTCCAATGAAAAATTAACCAATTTTTAACTTTCCTGCTTTTATTTTCCAATTTACTCATTCGTCTGCCATATGACCTAAGACTGATACAATTTTATAGTGATCAGGACTTTAGAAAATTTTCTAATGTTTCCCGATTTTCAAAAAGAAGGTGGAAACAAAATGGTGAAACAACTTGGGTATAAAAGCCTGTGCAGCTAAAATTTTATGTATTGGAATGCTTGGACATTAAGTCCAAAAATATAACAAGAGTCAAGACAAAACTTTTTCTACATGAACCTCTTAGTTCTATTTCTTTACTACTTAAGCTAAGACAATTTGGTTTGATTTTCAGTCCTCGGCCAGTTCTTAATCATAATTACTGTTGGAATCACTATTTCTGTGACACTGAATTATGCTTTATTTCCATAGAAAATCCAAAAAACTTGAAAAATGATCGATATTTTTCGCTTACTTACTTTCTATGGAAATAAAACATAATTCAATGTCACAGAAAGAGTGATTTGGACAGTAAGTTTTAATCAAATTTTAGCCCATTTAAAAGAGGGTTTGTCGGCATACAACATAATTCTCCATAATGTTTGTAAGTACTGTCATGTAACCAGCATGAATTTGAGATTTCTAACCCATACAAGAACAATGGGTGTGATTAGAAACTGTCAATTGATGTCAATATTTGACGAAGTGGACAGCAATGTCTGTTCTAAGCGTTCTTCAAGTAACATTTAATATCCAATAACAAAATTAAAGATTTTAAACAGGACATCAACTGAAGTTACTTTGATCCCTTTGGTAAGTCTTTGTAAGTATATGTAACCACCCATTGAAATTCTATGTGAAATTATTTTTCACAGATATGTTCAAAATGACTTGCAGGGCTCTCCCTCACCCTTTTGACAAGTTTTGTGAATGAGGCAGGGCCCTTGCAAATGTGAAAATTAACATCATAATGACCAACAAAGTGAAAACAAAAAAACCCTTTAAAGTTACAGAAAACTCCAAAATACTGTCTTTAAAACTGGAATTTCCAAAATTGTGAAAATTGGCATAGTGATTGTGAAAAAACCATATGATTTTGAATTGTGAATGGGGCAGAATATCGTCCCCAAAAACAACCCAGTGAGAGCCCTGACTTGATTCTGCCATTTTCAATAAAAATAAAAAAAATATTGTGGTAAGTCTCTCCTTCCATACAATAAAACAACCAGCAAATACACTGGCATCGACAGGATTTACCTTGCAATGTACTGCTACCTTATCTAGAAGGCAAAGAACTTGTTAATACAATCTGAACAGTACATTACTGATGTTTGTTTTGTAGATAGGGCATGTCTGTAGTGGTCAAGGTAGCTCAGTTGGTAGAGCACTAGCCTATAGTGTGGGAGGTCCCAGTTCAATACCAGCACCAACCCTTCATTTTTCAACTTAATTTCCATTACACATTGGTGGAGAGTGTGACCCTTGGTACTCATTACAGGGCTTCAATTATTCACTCGTCCACTCATCCTGACGAGTGAAATGTGTACTGGGACGAGTGATGTTGTTATTGCACTCGTCAGGGTGCTGAGTTAAATTTATCAGACATATACATCAGACAATTAAGTGTAGGTTAAGAAAACTGTGTATAAGTAGGCCAATTGTAACGATCCAGGCCCCTTTGTAAAAATCTTGCCTTTCTGTTACAAGCGTGAACCAATAAAATCGTTTGTTTGCATCATATGTGCAAACCGTTTCGCATTCAAAAGTCACTTAGTGCAACGTAAAATCCAACCGATGTTCCGAGTGGTTATATATATTGGTGACTGTGCCAAGTTAAATTTCCAAGTGCCGAGTGGTTTTCTTATTCAACTAGGCACTGTGCCAAGTGGAATTAAAAATTCTAAGACCTGCATTACTGGTGAACTGGCAAGCGTGGACCAAATAACTACTGTCCGTTTACTCGGCTGGAGAGAAAGGAATAACGCTAATATCTCAAAGATTTGAATGGCACGGTTAAAAAAAATAATCATTTACTTACATGAGCCGAGTCGTTGCTAATAAACCTTATTTCGATCTAATCCGTGCATTATAACTCCTTTAATGCACCAAAACGTGTTTTGCATGGGTGTTTACAATGGTAAAAATTTTGACAAAATGGCGGAGCCTTTCGTGTGACGTAATGATGACGGAAGAATTTATTATTTACGTAGGTTCGCGAGGGGTACAATGAGGGGTAGTTCAATGGTCGGGTTGAGTTTAAAAGTTTGAATTTACGTCATTTTTTTCAAAAGTTTGAAAATGCAGAAAGGTAGTTCACTTTATTACTTTATTAAATCGATTTTTGTCATCCCTGTTACGCAAAAATCAATCCGTTCTTGAGCGGTACTAACCTACGTAAATAGTCGACTCTTTCGTCATGACTACGTAACATAAAGAACCCCGCCATTTCGCAAAAAATTTACCATTGAAAACACCCACCCAGGTTCTATTTTGTCGCATAAAATGACATATTAAGCAAGGATGGAACCGAAACAGAAATTTTCAGTTACGACTCGGCTCATATAAGTAAAAGAATCATTATTCTGTACCCGTCGTATTGAAATTTATAGAGTTTTTTGCGATCTTGCTTTCTCTGAAATAGGCTAAATAAACAGTAATAAACATTATAACAATTTGACTGCATTTTGTATAAAAAATAGTAACAGCTAGGTCCTTGTTATCCAAGAGATTGTAGCAGTTTGGGTATCTAAGTTGGTAGAGTGCTCGCTATTGTATGAGGTCTCCTTCCTGTAACATATTTAATGGTACAATTCTTGGTTGTCATTTATAATAATGTTGTGTTCTTTCTTGCAACAGAATTTCATAATTTCCAAAGTATTCACAGAATAGATTGGAAACACACATTTGATCGAGCTCCATTTAACTACCGGTATTCATTTTACTCTTAGGAAATGAAATCTACCTTTTCAGGCAGGGAAAACATCAGTTGTGTTTAAATGGTTTGGAAGCCCTGCATGTCCTAAGCACCCCCCCCCCCCCCCCCCCCCCCCCCCACACACACACTTCTTTCTTATCGACCAAAGACACTGCAAGATCTCCATAATTACAGCTTATATATTTATCAGTTGTTCATAACATTTAACATGTGCACAAGGATCCTAAATAATGCCAGACTCACACACGTTATTACGGCATTAACTTACAGATCTCAACGAATGTTTTAGAAATCTCCAACCTTCGATTTTGAGAAACACAAGTCCGAATCAAATCTACCACCATAATAGCTCGAATTTCATTGGCTAGCTGTTTGAATAACTCGATTTCATTGGTCAATGAAAAGTGTCCTTTACAACCGGAAGTTTATTTTGAATGAATGGCGGCGATGTTAGAAGTGCATAGAAGAACATTGTAGATTTCTTAGGTATAATTTCACAGGAATAATGTATGAATTTTGAGCGCCATTCACAAAAACTAAGCATTGTTTTCATGTTTGTGATACCCAACATCTTCACTTGGCTGATATGCCCCTCATAATTTACTCGAACTACTCCGCCGGCCACACTGACCAGTCCCATGCTTTTAGCTGCCGTCCCCGGAGCTTTGTAATTTATTTTCTGACTGAAACATTATGTACTTTGCTGCTCATTAGCTAGGAGAAAACGCATACGTCACAACGATATATAACGCTATACAAAATAATGCAAAGCCAAAAGAATAGGCATAGGCATGTTGTGCCAACTTGTGGGTTCCACAGATGTGTATTGAAAACTTGATGTCGTGACTAAAGTTGGTGTCAGGTTATTAATTTCTCATATGTAACAGAAATAATAAAAATGCAGGACCAGACTGGTGATCGAACTCAAAACCTCCCACACTATATACAGTGCTCTACCAATTGAGCTACTCTGATTACTAAATTCCTCTTGTAATATATTAATGGCGAACGTTATTTACACTTAAGGCCGTATAATGCAGGTAGTAGGCTGGCGTTATTTACACTTACGCATGCGCAATACGATAACTAATATCAGCTGTATAAGGGCAAGGTTGTGTTCAATGAAGTGTATCGACTAATATATCGAGAGCACTTCATAATGTCATATGCTATTATTATGTAATAAAAAATTTATTTAATTATTCAAAACATGGTACTGTTAATAAATATTAAATTAATTTAATTATATAATTTAATATGACATATAATAACTGAACATGTTTCCAGATCCCACGACGAGGACGTGGTTCTCACGGGATCCATTTGATTAGTTATCCATCATAATGATTTAGAATTAAAGAGAAAATGAGAATTTTAGAAGCTTTTTGTGATAGTATACAAATTAAAATGGATAACTAATATATGACAAAATTTATGGACAATTAATATCTCTGAAGTTACACAAAGAGAGTTGATCTCACGAACAAAATCGCAACTGATCATCTCAGAATTACTGTACCGGTCCCTACAAATTCACTTCTAAAATAATGACTTAAAAATTACTAACAAATATTTACACATTTACAAGAAAATTAAAACTTTAGATTGCTGTTCAGTTTCACAAACGTCACTGCAAAAAGATTTTGAATCAGACTTTGCAAAAGACTCAATGGGCCCAGAAGTTATACAAGAAACATGGTACCATTCCCCACAATTAGTGCATTCTACATTTCAGCTGTTTTCTGATCGTAGATATTTCTGCAACGGCAATATATTTCGATTTTTTGCTGGACATGTTAGTAATGTTTCGACGATTTGGCTTTAGGAAATGAGGTAAATTCTTGTTGTTCTAATCATTTAACCAGATGGGCTCTTATTTTACTCTGATGGGAAAAAAGTCACAGGATCTTTTCATAAACAGACGACATGACTTGCAAAAAAACACAATAGGAAAAATATCAGAAAGTTTAGTTTTAATCAACGTTTTGTAAATTCCTGGTCACCACTTATACTTAACAGGTGATAACAAATTGAAGCCAGAGACGGATCGGCGAGTGTCACTAAATAAACAAAGTAATTAACAACCGGTGTTAATCACTATGAGTAGGGTGAGATGATTATCTAAGGTGTGAATGCCAGACCGTCTATCGGCAGGGAAATCTGTAATATCGGAGTGTGTCGACACTGCCCGAGGATATACCCATGGGGTTCTTGGGACAAAATAAACATCGATGGACACAGAATTATTGTAAAATCCGTAATAAAATATAATAAAAATTACTTTTTTGTGTTGTTTATTTCATAAAAAAAAGATTTTTAAAAAAGGGTTTGTTGATTAATAATCGCGATTCAATGCACAATACAAACCGTAGGAGATCATCTTTTATGAGCAAATTACGCGACTTTTAAATCAGTTATTCCCAAATATGTTTGAGGTTCATGATTATAACGATATATCCACTTAAATTAAATTAATTTTTGTAATCCTAGTCAAGAATATTTCGTATCTGTCAGGAATATTCCTTGTTTTGTCATGAGTACGTTTTCTCAGGAAAAATAGATTGTGGTGCCTAATAGATCGTGAACACGACTAGGGGAACAAAATATTTCAAAGATTTTTGTTTTAAGTCAAATTTCAAATTCAAATACATTTTAAAATAATTCCCATCTTCGAAAAAAAAATAAATGCATCACTATACTATTTATTTCTCCAAAGTCAGTATCCCGTGTTCACGGGTCGTAATTATTAGATTAAGCGATTAATGGGATCCCGTGCAGCATCCCATGTTCACAGATCTATGCCTGAGCGGTGAATAAATTACTCAGCATCCTGTGTTCACGGGTCTTAATTGGATTAAGAGAGTAACAGTATCCCGTGTTCACATCCTTATTGGAGTATGGAGATTAACAATCAAAGCCAAAATTCGCATGAATTAGGTGTTCGAACTCGACTCATCAAGTAGTTGCTCCAAGTTTAATTCCTGTTGACAATTCTTCAGTCTATGAACAGGTCAAGATTTAAATTTTAAACTTTTAAAAGATGAATTATTATGTTCTCATCAATAATAATAATAATAATAATAATAAATAAAAAATCAAATCAAATCAAATCAAATCAAATCAAATCAAATCAATTATTAGAGGAAAATAAGAAATAAATTGCTTGCATTGATTTTAATTTGGTATCATTTTAAAAAAAATACAAGAATTCTGATTACCTGTCGCGACACGTGTTGCAATCAAACTTTTTTACATTTAAGGATCAATTTACCTTTAATGGTTTCATTTTGTTTGACAGTTTACTTTACGTAATCTCATGTATTATTAGGCCGATATACTTCAGCGATCACAACTTAAGATCGTAGGACCACAACCTTGCCTGTATACAACTGATATTAGTTATCGTATTGCGCATGCGTAAGTGTAAATAACGCCAGCCTACTACCTGCGCTATACGACCTTAAGTGTAAATAATCAGTCCGTATATTAATATATTTTAGTTTCCCACAGTCCCACACGGAAAAGCACTGAAATAATGGGTTCATGCTGTACCATGTGATACCTCCTAAGGCAAGTGTTTATGTGGAACACTTGTATCAAATGGACATGGAATGGCATAAGATGATGTTTTACCAAAAAAACATGGTTATTCTTGTAATTTGTGACTTTTCCAATACATTCCTCACAATGTTAAGAGGTATTTACCATGTGGTACAGCGCCAAACCCCTATTCCTCAGATGAACTTTATTTGACCAGCAATTGCCACTCCACCACTCCCCAGGGCCACATTTGTAACGTCACGGAAGGAAAAAATGCAGGAATGAACATAGAATTTCCTACACGATAGGCAAGTGTCCTACCGACTGAGCTACCCTGACTGCTATTTTTTAGTTTCCCATAGTCCAATGTGGGAAGAGATAGCCAACGACCGAGTTACAGTAGATGGGTATAATCAAATATTCTCGTTCACGTGTGTAATTATGTGTTAACTGTAGATGGATTTGCCTCCTACCCTAACATGCTAATTGCTGGTTTAATACCTGTTAGAATAGTATCCACAATCGAAGGAAATTTTGAGTTGGTAGTGTGGTGGTTGAGTACCAGTTGTTGAGCTTGTTCCCAATATGGGAACTTTATTACTTTACAAGGGAACAAACTGCTTAAAATAACTTGTTTTTATTATTATGTTTCAGATAATCAAGGAACGACATTATGGATGTTATAGAAGACTTTGTGGTTTATTTACGTATTGCACTGGACTACATTGGTATTGATGCGGATGATCTTGTAAGATTTTGTTTTCCTCTCAGTGTTAAAAATATCCTACTTCTTTTTTAGTTTTTGAATGCTTAAAGGTTTGAAAACACGTGAAACTTCAATTTTGACTTAAAATGAGCCATTATGTTACACAAAAGAAACTGTCATTTTGTCAAAAAAAATTCCACTGTAAATGCCCACAAATTTCAAATTTTTATTTATCAGTGTTCAATCAGTGGTCGGTGTTTCCTCTGGGTCTCAAAAATAAATGGCCAGGGCTTTCGCCACTTTTAATTTTTTTTCGCCACTTGCAGTACATTTTTCACCACTATCAGACATTTCCGCTCAGCCAAGAAGAGAGAATCTGGAGTAGTTTTTTCTGTGGGGTAATTCACATTGCATGTTTCAATATGTTTGACTGTAAATCACTGCATTGGACTTGCATATTTTATAAATATAAGTTATTGCAATTTTAGAATTCTTTACTCAAAATAAAAATATCTCCCCATTTCAAAATTCAATATTATTTATTTATATATATATTTATATTTATATATTTTTGGTAGAATTATGTACAAGTAGACTACTGTAGTTGGGTTCAACAACATTGATGTTATTTCTTTATGTTATTAGAAATTTGAAGATTTAAAAAAAAAACAAAAAAAAACATAGATCAGGATAACTCATTAAATTATTTGGATATGAACATTTCATTAAAAATTAATTTTCATATAACTTAGATTACAATGTAATGTGAAAATGTGAAAAATAATTTACTAAAAAAAAATTTAAAAAAAGTTTTGGACAGAGTTGTTCCCTTGTTTTCCCAAACCCACATGTTTCTTCGACAGGGCCTCCACCTCAGACTCTAGTTTTCTGTGGATGACTGTACTATTTTTCATTATTCAATCGGAAAATATGCTTTTATTTATGGATTATTTGTGAAAAGGATCATTTTGAAAAGGTCTGTTATATCAACTTATATGATTATATTTTCATATCAAAAAAACGAAATGCATTATTTGTTTACTACCGCCACTTCCTGTTTTCATCCTTGTACATAAACATTGATAGAGACGTTTTTATAGCAAATTTTGGAGGTTCTTCCTCAGAATTACTGTTGAGTACATCAGTCAACAGGTAAAGGTGTCCATAATCTCGTGGCTAATTATCATTAAAATACATAAGTATATCGGCACCTGAAAGCAGACAATAGCCTAGGAACACTACCCGTGTCACTGTCTCAGTACCCTTGTTTTTTCGGTAATCAGTCAAGTTTTCACACCTGGTACATTGCTTGGGGCACTTACAGTTAATTAAGGGATTATCTGTAGGTTACCGAAGTTGTTATTAGTTAACATACTTGCCGATTTTCACATGTCATTAATTCAAATTTTTATCGCCAAAAATTTTCGCCAATTTTATAATTTTTTCGCCACTTTAATAAAATTTTCGCATTTTGCGAAAATGGCGACCTACAGCAAAAACACTGAGTGGTTTTTCAGAAGAGTACCATTTTCAAAATCTTTCCTCTAAAACACAATATTTATCAAATTTTTTTCATTCATGTAATGTTTTTTTGGTATTCATATTTTTATTCAACCTTCCATATATAATTACAATGTGCATAGAGAACAATAATTACATGACACAATCATTTCAATAATTAATTTACATCGTCTATAATATTTTTCAACAAATTCCATTTCTTTATAATATAATTAGTCTTTTTAGGGGTGTACAAAAACAAAGAATATATTTCTATTTTATAGTAATATTGCAAGAGTCGTAATGCACCTGTGTAGTTGGGCAGTACTTTTCTAAATCTGCACAAATAAATATAATATTTAAAAACTAAAAAACACAGGTTGATACTATCTTTTTGAGCATGATCGATGACTCCGAATAAAAACAATTCTTTTTTCTTTTCAATTTCAACTCCACATTTTTGTTTGATATCATCTAATAATTGAAACCAAACTGATCCAACGTGCATACATTGGAAACACAGGTGCATTACAGACTCCTTTGTTTTAAAACAAAATGTACACAGTTCTGTATCAGACAATTTACATTTAAATAGTTTATCGTTTGTAAAAACAATATTATGGTTTATTTTGAATTGCAAGGATTGCAACTTCGTATCATCAGTGATTTTGAAAGGGGAGATGTAAAAATTTTTCCAGTCTTCTTCTTGCAGTTGGCAATGAAGCTTATCAATAAACATAGTTTGAACTCGTTCTGGATATTCCTTAACAGTTTTCAAATATTTGATGTAAAAACTTTTAGTTATTTTTTCTTTACTTTTCAGAAGTTTTAAATTATCGCTAGATATCTCATCTAATTTTTTTGAGGGATTTATCATACGTTTCCATTCTTTTGGAATTGAATGTATTAAACTATAATATAGTTCATTTACATTTGATTTATACAATGTATTGCAATTCAAAAATGAACCATCATCTTTAACAAGATCATTTATAAAGAAGATATCTTTCCTTGCCATATCACTATTAAAAATCATCTTGTTTGCTATTTTAATATAAGGGTTACCCCAAATGGTTTGGGAAAGAATGTCAGCAGGGGTTGTGGTAGCATTCTCATTTAATTTTGACCAGTTCCGAAACACATCTACCCAGAAAGTATTTAACTTGGATGTACATTTTATTAAGCCTTGTTCACTCAGAAACGTTATTTTGTAACCACCTAATAGCCAGGGGGCAGATCCCAAAAATGTGACACCCCCTAAACTTTTTTGTTAAAAGCAGGAAACATGGTGGATCTTATTGGCCTATATGTACTTAGTCAGGCTAGGTATGTTTCCACCTTGACTTTTTCCGTTTAATGAAAATATGGCTACCAATCCAAGATGGCCACCAAAAAAGATAATATAAGTATAAAAATTTAATATCAAATCAACCACTAAACCTTTTTAGTTGAAATTTGGTATTTAATCAATTAAATATTTATACTAATTTTCCATGAATAAATATTGGTTGTAAAATTTAATATGGTTGCAATTTTCAAGATGGCCGACTTATAATCATCGCGCTGCATTTTAAAGGAAATACAACAAAGAATGTCATTATTTTATGACATAAATCTAATGTGTGTATGTTACGTATTATGTGAAAATATTATCAGTACTGCTTTTTATACGCCCGTCATATGACGGGACGTATTATGTTACGGTGCTGTCCGTCCGGGCGGGCGGGCGTCTGTTAACAATTTGTATTCCGTTCAATAGAGACCACAAACATTTATGGATTCAAATGAAATTTGGTATACAGCTTTACCATGGTAATACCTTGTGCAAGTTTGAATTACAACTTTTTCGGATTATTTTTGGAGGAGTTATGCCCCTTTTTTAACTTAGAAATTTTTGTATGTATGACCATGTGGTTTGTATTCCATTCAGTAGACAATACAAACATGGATTTAAATGAAATTTGTTATACAGTTACACCTTAATCATGGTAATATCTCGTTTAAATTTGAATTACAACTTATCACTGGCATGACCTAACATTATATTTTAAACTTCTTCCTTCCTGGAAATGAATATGAATTATATAGCAGTCTACCACTATCCATTTAGCAATATATTTTTACATACATATATCCTAGCTGTACTTATACTTCTCAGTAAATAGTACTACTTGATCAATATAACACGGGCGTATAATGCTTTGCTCGGTGGTGCTCTTGTTAAACTTATTTTATGTAAATTAAATAATTTAAATAACGAAGCCGAAACATTTTTCAAGATTTCAATAAATATCATTTGAATTAATTTTATAGCTATGACTTTTGATGTCTGCAATAAAAAATAGTCCTCTCGCTTATTCAAACATTCAAAGGATAAGTGTCTGACCATTATCTGTTTCTTTGGCACAAAGATCAATTCTTATGTCTGCCTCTTTATGATTTGCTCAAAGACCTGATTTACCCCGGCCAGTACTCGAGAATGTAGTATTCCCATCAAAAAAACCCTAACCGAACCAATAACTGCTTGCCATATACCATTTTTGTTTACCTCATTTGATATAAAACTAAAAGAATCAGATTCGTTCTTTATTGTCGTCCATATGTATGTTGAATTATTCCATTTTTCAACTTTCCGTCTCTATTCTGCAGTACATGTATTATTATTTAAATCAAATTATTCTCACAAGTTCTTACTAATTTTAATGCTGTATGATTGTGATTTGTCTATGTTTCCATTCCTGGTAGCCAAAATCGCCATTGGCTACTAATTTCTGAGGAATTCTTTCAAAAAGTAACCTATTTTAGCAAATTTGTGGAAAAATACTTTAAAAAGGACTATATTTTCACAAATTTTGGAAATTTGGCTACTAATTATTTCAAATTTGTGGAAACCTAGATTTGTGGATGGATTGTTGTGTTTTTGATTTATTTTTTTCTTGTCAGACTTTATAGAATGCTCAAAATATAACAAAACATCTACTATTCCTGAAATGATATTTTGTTCTATCTGCAAATCTACAAAGTTGTCAAAGGTTTGTGCATTGGCGTTTTCTGAATGCTGTTAACCAATGTCATACTCTCTATTATGGTACAAATCTTTATACCTTTTTCTGGATATTTCTGAATGACATCATCAACCTGTGGCTACATTAGATGTTTGTTGATTGGTCATATACTACCTGATGATGTTACGTAGACTACACTTTTTGTCCAGTATATCACTATCACCATTACCTCTTCCTGCTTTCACTGGCACAATGATATTATTTAGCAATTATTGTTTTGATTTTTGAAACTCCATAATGCTACCGAAAAATATAAAGACCTGTACGATAATATACGCTACGGCATTGATTAACAGCATTGGAAAACCACAATATGCACTTTGAAGATTGTCTCGCAGCAACCACAAAGTATCGTTTTAGAAAATAGCGTTAGAGTAGATTGTTTGCTGTTATAAAGGCTTGAACCAGACGAACAGAAGAAATTCAAAACAAACATACCTATCCATGTCAAAATCACAATTATGAAGCAAAGTAAAAATCTTGAAACTTTCAACTGAAGTTTAACAAAGGTACATCCACCAGGGAAGTGAGAACAAGTGACCTGGAAAGATAATTGAGCACCCCACACTTTTTCGAAAGAAAGGAACATGGAACATATCCATTGTATTTTCGGATACAGAGTCACCATGCTATATTGTGATGACAGCCATAAACCTTTATGAGGACCGTAATAAACTTGCGCTATACCTGCATCAACTGCAATTCATTTGTTAGCAGTTTGCACTGTTGTATAAACAGATTTAAAGAATGCAGAAGAGAGATGGAATTCCATGTTGCCTGAGAATTTGAACAATTTTATAAATATGGGGGAGAATAAGGCATAACTGACTAGTTTTACATCAAATGAGTTGAGCAAGGAAGTACTTGGCAAGGAGTCAGTGGTTATTGGAGGGTTGCGGATCCAAATACTACATTATCGAGTTCAGGGCGAGATACCTGTTGCTTATTCAGAGTGAGATGGATAGAATAACGGATAATGATCAGATGTGTCACAACTAAACAGTAAGGTTTAAGTGAGTACTAGAACAAATAAGAAACCAGGAGTCAATAAGAAATATCAAATTAAAAAACATTTAGATATGTTGATATTTGATCAACAGACAGTGATTGAGCTTCCAGCATGGGAAGTGTTCAAACAAATTTCAGAGCTTGAAAACTCTGAACTGAAAGCTTATGAATATACGATAAAGTTGGCAATGCTGTTATCAATTGTAGATTCCTGTGTTTGTAATCTATTTCAAACTACCAACCCTCAACAAAAACCTTCATGAACTTCACTGCCATATGTTCCGTCATTGCCATGTTACAAGATGTGTTCCGGCCATGCAGATTAAATACGTTAATTATCAGGAAATGGTTTGGAATCTGTGTTTATTCCCTAGTAAAACTACCATTAACTTGTGAACAGTTGGGAAATTGACCTACAATTTTTATGAATGTGGAATTGTTGAAATGTTGGTGTAAAAAGCTTTTGAAGGAGTCAGTTAACTAGTATATATATTAACAAATTCAATATATTGGTTTATTGTATTAAAACAATACAGCGCGGTGATTATTAATCGGCCATCTTAAGAAATGGCGGTCATATTAAATTTTACAACGACATTTTGTTCATGAGAAATTAACATAAACATTTAATTGATCAAATATCAAATTTCAACTCAAAAGGTTAAGCGGTTGATTTGTTATTGAATTTTAATTTCAAGATTATCTTTTTTGGTGGCCATCTTGGATTTGGTAGCCATATTTTCATTAAAGGGAAAAAGTCAAGATGGAAACATACTTAGCCTAACTAAGTTCATATATATTAAATGCAATGCATTGGTTTTATGTCATAGAATAATGACATCTTTGTTGTATTTGATTTAAAATGCAACACAATGATTATACGTCAGCCATCTTATAAATGGCGGCCATATTGAATTTTACAACCAATATTTTTTCACAGAAAATTTGTATAAATATTTAATTGATAAAATACCAAATTTCAACTTAAATGGTTAAGTGGTTGATTTGATATTAAATTTTTATACTTAAATTAGCTTTTTTGGCGGCCATCTTGGATTGGCAGCCATATTTTCATTAAACGGGAAAAGTCAGGGTGAAAACATACCTAGCCTAACTAAGTACATATAGGGCAATAAGATCCACTATGTTTCCTGCTTTTAACAAAAAAGTTTAGGGGGGGTCAATAAAGAGGCTACTTTTTAAAATCTGCCCCCGACTATAATGTTTCTAGCTTATCTGATAACAGCAATTTCCAGGTGGATTTGTTTAATGGGTCAGCTAGTTTTTTAACCCATGATGTTTTCAAAGCTCTATAAAAAGACCATATGTGAGGTACAGAAAGTCTTCCTTCTTCTTGGTTAGAATACATAATTTTTCTTTTAATTTTATCACAACTTCCATTCCATAAAAAATTAAAAATCGAATTCTGAATTTCATTCGTTATTTTATCAGGAGGATCTGGAAGTGTCGAAAATACTTGAATTAGAATTGGTAATGCTAGAGACTTTACTACAGTTATTTTACCCATTAGAGTTAAATTACGAAAAGACCAGTTTTTAAGAACGTTTTTAAAAGCTGAACACTTTTCTTCATAATTGTCTATATAAAAAGGCGTTTTTTGCAGATTAAATTTGATTCCTAAAAATTTGAAACTTCCATTTTTGTTCCACTTTAACTCTTTAAACGTTTTAAGCCGCTCACCACAACCCCTTTTCGCCCCAATCCATATAGCTTCCGTTTTATCAAAGTTTGCTCTTAGGCCAGAACAGTCAGCAAAAGCGTCAAGTAATACAATGACCGAATTCAAAGATCCCACATCATCATCTAATAACAGACTAGTGTCGTCCGCATATTGCGATATTAAATATTCAGAATCATTAACAGGAATACCTTTAATATCAGGATGGTTTTTAATAGCCCCACTTAGTAATTCGGCAGCAATGATAAATAGATAGGGAGATAAAGGTCCCCTTGGCGGACTCCTCGTTCTATTGGGAAAAACTCAGAGCTGTGTCCATTATATAGGACGCAACTTGTTATATCAGAATAAAAAGTTTGAAACCATTTTATTATGGATTTCCCAAAACCAAAGAATTTCAATGACTTTTCAATAAAATTATGTATTCATGTAATGTTAAATATTACCCACTAAGGCCTTAACAGTGACCAGTGTGACTTGGCAAAATAAGGAAGTCAAATGCCTCATCATCCCTTCTAGAATGAACTCTGATTTATTATTTATTGTTTGAATGTATAGTTTGCGCTAACATTTTATTTAAATATTGTAGGGTGAATTTCTGGCAGATTTTTACCTGAGACGTAGACAGAATGTACGACATATAAGACAAGCGCTGACTCAGAATTGGGACAGAAACATCACACAACGACGATTACGCGCAAGTCAGAATTGGCTAAGATGGAGAAGTGATATACGTCATCGAAATTTAATACGCATCATTGGAACAAATTTACCTCTGAAACCTCCAAAGAGAATTAGAATACATGTAAGATTAGGCTCTCGCTGGGTCGTTTTTGGGGCCGATATTCTGCCCCATTTACAATTTAAAATCTTATGGTTTTTTCACAATCACTGCCAATTGTCACAATTTTGAAAATTTCAGCTTTAAAACCAGTATATTCGGAGTTTCCTATCACTTTTTTTCACAATTTTGGCCATTATTTTTACAATTGCAAGGCCCCTGGCCCCATTCACAAAAGTGTGAGAGAGCAAGCTCTGAAGATATTGGGTTTTTATTCAAAGGGCTGACACATTGTTTTTCATAATAAACTAAATAAACACAATTGCAGGGATGATTCTACTATTACAATAAGGTCTCTTTGCATTGGTCTTCAGAATCTACAGATCACAAAAATTACTGAGCACTACTAAAACTTAATTACCAGTTTTTATGCATTCTTCACATATAATTATCAACTGATATAGAAATTGTTTACAAGGAGGATAAATTTGCTTACCAAAGGTTGGTGGCTTTCTCTGGGTACTCTGATTTTCTCCACCATCCCAGGACTGACTACCTCAATATAATTGAAAGAATTTTGAATTGGGCATGAAACACCAAACACTGACACCCTGCATTTGAAAATTGGATGCCATTTTCATTTAGTTGCCTCATCGATATTGGATAGGTAGATCACTGTAATGGTTAATTATGTCACCTGTACTGCCAGGGCCGTTGGCATCCATTGTTAAAAATTTAGGTTTGTTTTATGGCATAAATATGTAATTGAGCTGATCTTTAAGGTCCAGCCAGTCAAAGATTTATTAGTTGAATCAACTGATAAGTCATAAGTTATTTCTTGCATACTATCAAATAGTTAATTAATTTTTTGTTGAAAAGACCAAAAGGAAATTATAGAATTTTTATCCAACTGGAAAATGTAATGTTTAAAACTGAAAAACTGAATTTGATAATGATATTTTAATTACGAACAGAGAGTAATCTCTGGGAGTACTGTCATGGGAGCCGTTTGTAAAATCCGGACAGGCTGAACAACCGCTAATTGACAAACTTGCACAAACTATAATAATGTAGTGCGGGTATTGAGCGTCATTTATGAGAACATTGGTATAAGTGTGCAAATAATCGATGTATACATTATGCTGTATGGAATATGAAAATGAATATGCATCATTGTTTAAAACTATTTGGCAATGTCTACATAATAGTAGTTCTCCCATTACTAGCGTATGAATTCTGAAAATACACCGTAACCGATTTATGAATGAGGTATTCATTCATAAACTCTGATCATTAAACATACAGCAAGTACCGGACACGTTTATAAGCCGTTATTTGATTGGTTAAATATTTCGTTTTACTCTGCTGTCATGAACATTTGATAAAAAATTTCCACATTATTTTTTTTTTCATATTTATGTATTTAATCTTTATTTATTCATAAAATGTGCATCTTTAAAAAAAAGTTGATTTCAACCAATCGCCTCTGTGTAAATCCGATCGTTAGCTTGCTTTGACCGTTCTTTAGTTTCCACCACTATGGGCGAACCGCCGTCACGAGACGAATAAAATGGATTCTCTGTTGATAGCGTTAAAACTTTAAATAAAGTTACTAATTTAAAATCGCAATTAAAACCATGTTCCACGTGGTGATAGCGTACAGGGCGAACTACTTTGAATGAAGCAGTGTTAGTTTTAAGTTCATCAGACGTAGGTGTAGTCATAGAGCTGAATATCGTTGTTTATTTCATGCTCGTTTTCAGTCTTTTCATATGAAAATCGGCCCTGAAAAAAGACTTTTCAGGCAGTTTTAATCGTGCACCTGTACATAGACTTCATTCCGGCATATACCGGTACACCAAAGTGCGAGAATACTTAGTGGTTTTACACTGTACAGTACAGCTCAAGTGGATACGTGAATTTCCACCGCCGCGGTGTTTTTTAATCCGTGACCGCAAAATTTCTTGTGGATTCAGGTGGGAATTATCTGACCACCGCGATTTGTGGTGCACGATTTTGCCGGTGGTAAAATATTGTAAGGACTAGTCCACCGGATCGTCCACCGCGGTCATCAGTTTTAAGGATTAAATAAGTGTATTATAATAATTTGTGTTTTCCAAACGTTACCCTTACAGTTAAAGATCCTCGACACACACACACACACGTGAACAAGGTATCACTGCTGGCAAACAGTGACAAGACGCAAGTTTCACAACGATTCCTTCTTAAATTGGACATTTTCCCCCAATAGCTGGATGTGTATAGTAAATTTGTCAGATTTCATTTAAGGAAAATCTTAGCCAGCACTTTGTTTTTACCTTAGTCAAATTTGTAATGCACACACACAAAGTGGCAGTATCATCAGCGATTGATGGCGGCCGCAGACTGGTAGAAGTAGAAGTAGAAATATAAACTGACAAACTTCCCGTCGATTCGAACCTTGGTGGCGAAAGGTAGAGGATCACTTTAGAAAATTCGGCCACTGAGGCCTCGACAAGCAGAGATGATTGGTTGATTGAATGGGGTTTTACGTTCAGTCAAGAATCTATCACATTTATCGAGACAAAACCAGCTATAGGTGAAATGGCAGAATTATTTATCTTTGCAATGCGCACGGTAATTACTGGGATGGTTTTTTAGAGCGCCGCGCTTACCACGACACGGAGCATTAGTTTTTAATGTCGCTTTTAATTGAATTTCCAAATAGCTAGTGTTTAATTACATGTGACATTCTAAAAAAAAAAAAAAACACCAAAAAAAAAAAAAAAAACCGAGATGTTTTTTATATAGTACATAGGGGTAAGATAGTACGTGTGCACTCATATATAATACACAGACAAGTCTGTTGCGGGGGTGGTTAATTGAAAGTATCTCTATTGTCCGTGCAACCGTCTACTCGTCCTTGTCGGCAAGCTTTGAACAAAAGCTTGAAAGGCTAATACACGTCACTTTGTTGAATACCACAGTATCGGTGTGCACGTGCTTAGGTTTCAGATTATGATGGACAAGTTGCGGGGGTGGTTTATTGAAAATGGTAGTGTGCGTTCAACCGTCTAATCGTCTTTGTCGGCAAGCTTTGGAAAAAAGTTTTTAAACGAGAGCTTGGAAGGGCTAGTACATGCCACTCTGTGTGAAATTACAATCAGTTACACTTGGTTAATGAGGTGATGAAAACATACACGCCGAAAAAAACGTGCACACTGGTAATTTTTTAAAACTTCATATTGTGGGGAAAAAACAACTTTAATTTTTTGTACAGCGTGAACAAAGTGAACGCGTACATTGCTATCACTTTCTTCCAAGATATCGAGCTTCTTTGCTATGAAATTATAAGATATGAGTACACCTGGAAATAGTGTGCCTGGTAAATGAGCGTGAAAGAAGTATATCTGTTTTATCGTGAGATATGTATTCTGAGACGGGTAATGCATTTGGTTACATATGCACATTTGGAATAAATTTTCGGAATACATTTCGGAATCTAGTAAAATATTGCGACTGGATGCATCTAATAATTTCTGCAATTTGGCGAACTGATCTCATGTTTACAATAAAAAGTAGTTCGAGAAGTTTGCGTCCTACGATGTAAAATCATAACTTTTTATGAAATGAACAGCAACGGCAGGTTGTTTAATTAATTCTTCGTGAAATCTACAGAAATTTAAATTTATTTTGAAGGTTATAATAACGTATTTTGATGTTGAGGCAATTGTCATATTTTAAAATGTTTATCGATTAGATTTTACTTTCGTGAAAGGGAGATAATTCGTACAGTTTTAAATACAGTCGTTTTACCAGTTCCGAACAGGGTTTCATATAAGCGCTGCTGCAGACGTCATCCACAAGCAGAGGAAATAAAATTTATGTGGTGTACTAATACAAATGTTTACTGATTCCAAAATATCGACACCTGTCCTCAAAAACACGTGGTAGTATGTTTTCTTGAAAAAAGCATTTCCGTGATCACGATTTGTTTACATCGTTAAACTAGGTCACCAACAATCTGTCGACCTGTCCTGCACATACATTTAGGAAGCGGTTGAAGTTTATATTATTTAAACAATTAATGCCCATACATTCAAGTAGAAGCAAATTTAGAAAGTTATTTTGCGATTCCTTTAATTGAACGGGATTGAAATTTTAGATTATTCGGGTAAAACTTCGGAACTGGTAAAACAACTGTACTTCACCATTAACATGAAACGGGAATATTGTGAGTGATAATCAGCAGTTAATTAAAACCCAGATTAACAGCAAATGATCCAGTTACATACAACCGCTAGAATGTACCCCCTCATAGCGACGGTAGGATCTGCAAAACTCTACTTTCTCTCTATCCGAAATGACAAAACGATCGGGTACGACTTTTTTAAATTTTAATTACCGATTGTCTTTTTCATATATTTATGAAATTATTATTTTCTACCATTTAAATCAGCAATACATGGTTTGGTACATTGTTTCTTTTTCCAAAAAAAAAAAAAAAACATCCGTCGGACTATGCATAGATCGAATAATATAAAAATTATAATGTATGACGGGAATTTCGAATAACCGTAGGCATTTGAAAAATCGAAGTTTGAATAAACTAAGTTAGACTGTACATGTACTTGGATAACGTGATAATCCATCAATGGTTAAAGTGTAATTCATTTTCAATCAACATCGCGGTGGAGATTTTTCCTGCCGGCGGACGATTTTACTGTCCACCGCGGCAGGAATATATTTAATCCGTCATTTATTCAGTTGCGTTGAATGTCTTTAGATCACGGTGGACCGCGGTGGAAAATTAATCCCTTTTGACACCGCGGCCGCGGTTGAAATTCACGTATCCACTTGAGCTGTACATGTAGTTGGAAAATCCTGACGTTATTGGTTTGTTTTTTTTTTTTTGTTTTTTTTTTAATATTAAAAACGAACCGTGAGTGATCGTTGTTTGATTTTCTTCAGTTGAGAAATGCTTCAAATCTTGGAATCTTGGAGAAATCTTGATAAATTGCTAGACTTTCACATTTGGTATCATCGACATGATACTTGTCAGATGCATTTGATTGCCATCTTTTTTGTTAACGAATTGCAAATAATGAAAACTATCGTAACTGCCCAGAGTGACCTCATAAGTGATTTTCTAGATTTGAACTTTTAATTTGGTATTTGCAAGCTCATAATGTATAAAATTTGCTTTTTAAGCAGCAGCAATCATTAAAGCAATTTTCTTTGCCACTTTTCTTTTTTGTGTGAGCCGCGGTGTTGAATTGTCGCTTGCCTTGAAGGCTGCTCGTTGTCCATAATCAGAATGGTACCATACCAGAAGGCTTCGTGCTTATAATATAACTACATGTATATCGGTGTAAAACATTTATGTGAGGCTTTCTATTCCAGTCTCTCTGTTTTCCTGAAAATTTCATTTTGGTCTAATAGTGAATGTTTGGCTTGAAGGGTGATTTGCGCCGCAATACGTTACTCTCACGCACAATACCGAAATCTTTGACAGCAGCCACATGTTAGGATAAAATGTATTCGTGGCAAAGCTTTTCTTGCGATAAATTGCTCTGCAGGATATAAAGAATAAACTCAACCCAACTGAAAAATTAATAATCTACGCAGTCTTGGTAGATAACTTCGTACGTCACTGAGTGTGTAAAACGGGGAGTGCCACTATATATATTCATATTAAATGATCGAAGCTGAAAGAAAGATAGCAAATCTTAATGTTTGGCAGTGAACCGCCCCAATTAAGCGGCCCTTCATTTTGGGGCTTGGTCGTGGTAGCGAACACACTTAGTGGATTCTACTTTGCGATTTTCCCCGGAAATTTTCAGGTCCGGATTGTCATTTTATTGCCGTTTTGTACAGTACTATTACTGTCGGCATTTCCGATAATGAAAAAAGGTGTCGATTTCTAACTTGTACAGGTGACATTTACTTGAAATAAAGTGGTATATCTTTATGAAACTCGATTAAAGATCAGGGAACTATACTCTACACTTCTGAGAATAATCTTATTGGGTTTTTACTAAGAAAAACGATTTAGTGTTGTATGACCAAGGTATGAAAATATAAAGTGTTTGAATGTTGAAAAAAGCGAAAAAAACGTATTTTGAAAAAAATATTGTTGATCCTGTATTCTTGTTCAAGTGTTTTGTTGCCGTGATTAAGCGTCTATCAGCTGAACAAATTCAAAAGGAGATAAATAATATTGACAATAAATATTTATATGCCACTAAGGTCAATTTCAGAAGACTTTGTTTTAAACCGGGAGAAACGAGGTGGGGGATGTGGTCGAGGCCACTGTTTATATCGTGAGGGTTAGCATGTTTGCAGTGATAACATTCATAGGTATTATTACTGTTTGAACATATGGCCTTAATTAGCTCACCTGGCCATAGGCCATGTGAGCTTTTATCATGACTTTGTATGTGCCTGCCGTTTGTCTGTAAACTTCTCAAAATCTCAAAAAATCTTCGCTGAAACTGATAAATGAAGTTGCTTGAAACTTCGTAGCATGTTTGCTACAAAGAATCCTTAATTTGGAGTGATCCGACAAGTTTTCAGCAGTGCAGAATATATGCCTACTTTGAAAACACTTCTGTGAAAAAAACTTGTGAAGAATAATATTGGAAAAATGAGACTCAGTGCAATCTTGACTTGTACTTAAAAACTGGCACAGTTATAACATCCTTCATGATGATAGGTAATTAGCAATTGTAAAAGATGCTTGCATTTTGTTCTCGCTCTCTGTTCGCTGGGCACCTTTGGTGCTTTGATTTTTATTCATGTCTCAAATTTGTGATAATCATTGATTAAATAATTTAAATTCATCAAGCTTCAAACAACTGTGCCCTGATAGTGCTTAGTTTTATAGGGGCATGGCAGTTGAGAGGTCTAAAGTGTGCTTACAGGTCACAGTGCCTCTCACTGCCTAGGCTTCAAATCACAGTTATCAGGGTTTTCCCTCGGTTTTAAAAACTTGGGGACACATGTCCCCTTACCATAAAATTTTGAGGGACAAATAAAATTTTCGGGGGACATAACAAAGTTGTTTAAAGCAAAAGGAAGTGGAACTGGCCAGAAAAGTTTACCGAAATTAATTATGGACATAGCAGATGTGATACTGGTGAAATAATTTTAAATAATGGAGATAATAAAATTTTGTCATGTCTTTTCACTCGCGGGTGTCTTGTGCTTTTTCAGCAGTGTCCGCCCCTTTTGAAATCCGACTGAGGCTTGGAGTCCGATACTGCTTATCAATGAGATTTAGAAACTTGTATCCTGAAAGTGTGGAGGTCCGAAAAAATTGTTGCATCCACCGACGAATGTTTTCTTCATGCTGAATAATTTCAAGTAAATCATGTGTAACTCTGAAACCAAGAATTTCTGAAATATTATATTTGGGGGGTCAGACAGACTGGTAGCAGTTTCAGAATCTGATTTTTCACCTTCAGTACGTTTGCGTGATTTTTGGTCAAAAATACTAAATAGGTTTTGGATGACATGACAGCATTCGTGCAAAATATCGCTGAAAATGCTTTGCTTATAAGTTATATAGGTTAACTAGCTTGGACTACAGCTTTTCAGTTTGGCAAAAAATGAAAAACGAACTGAAGCGTAATATTTCCAGATCATGCGTTCGATCAAGATTGCGCCAGCATTTGATGATTTTTTACGGGACATTGGTGATAAAAACGTGCCAAAACGCAGCTTTTTGTGTGTCGGGGAAAACCCTGCACTAATGCAGATCTTAGTGTGAGAAATTTGTCAGTTTGCTTGCCAAAGCCACAAGGTTTGTGCTATTTTTTTGGGCACTCTGGTTTCCTCCACCATTCCAGAAATGACCATCTTGATATACATGTAAGTGAAAGAATTTTGACTGGGACATAAAACACCATTACTCCACTCTACTCATGCTTTTTTGTCATTACAGAAACACATGCTAAGACCAAGAAGACGACACAACAGTCTAGATAGCCAAGTCTCCGCTTCCCTGTCTTTATCTAGTTCTATGACAAGTCTGGATGATGATAGGGAACTTGTGTGGGTAGAAGAGGAATTAGGAAATAACTGTGTCCGAGTCAGGTAATATTGTTAGTTTACCAGAGCCCAGGCCCCAGTTTCACAATCATTAAGATTTTCCTGAATTTAAATCTGGTAAACTTGAAATCTGAATAATTTTGTTAATTCTCGAGATATTGATAAAATTAAGGTGTCATTTTGAAGATGATTCTGAGCTGATTACATCTGTATTCTAATTTTGTTGAAACTTTTTATGTACTACTATCAAATATTGTCAAAATTTACCAGATTTAAGTTTAGGAAAATTTTAGTTAAGTAATGATTGTGAAACCAGGGCCAAATATGACATTTTCTTACCCTGTAGAAATCATATTGGGTCACCACACCGACATGATATGTAATCAATATATCCCATCGATCACTCTGAAGAACCACGGTACACAATGACATAGGTCTATCTTTTGTCATTTTATTAATTTCTGTCAAACCAAGCAATTACATTCCTGTTCCTTAAAGTCGGATACTGTAGATCACTTATTTTTCGCAAGTAGAAAATTTCGCATCAAGACCATCTTGGCCTTATTTGCGAATATTAAATTCGCATTTGGAATCTTATTGAATACAATATATGTTTGTCAACATAGAAATATCTGTGTGCTGGAAATATTCGCGTGATATTTGAATTTGCGAATGGGATGAGTCGCGAATTTACGCGAAATAAAGGTGATTTACAGTGTTTGTTTCAGTATTACCACATCTTTTTATTATTGTCCATATTTGTCATAAATATTTGTGATCATTATAACTGTTTACATTGATTAAGAGAAATACATGTATTACTCATGATGACTGGATACAGAGTTAGTCTGGTCCAATATGGATTATATTAGGCCCCCCTGTGTGACCAGCATTGTCCAATAAAATTGACAGGAAACTAGTAAGAGGTAGGATATACACGTACTGTTATGACTCTCATTGATTTTATTTTAAGTATGTGACAGCCTTAAGTTAATATATAGATGTGGTGATGAATTTTTATTCAAAATTAAAATATATAAAGTGCCCTTTTGTCATTCATTTAGGAGATTAGGCTATCCACATGTTTATTTTTTTGACAAATACTGGTCATTGTAAGTTGAAATACAAGTAATTTTATTTCTGATTAATAAACAGAGTGTTTATTGGGCTTTTAAAATATAATGTTTTCAATAAATAAATAAACATGTCTTTATATTATATAGAGCCCAAGCCAAAGATGAAGAATTGTCGGATTCAGACCAAGAACTTGATCCAGATCTGTTCCATCTCCGAGCTGGTGCAATTTCTCCAATGAGTTCAACCATGATCTCATCAGTGTCGACTATGTCCTGTGATCCAGCTGCCATGTCGAAAATCGCTGTATTGGAAGATGAACTGATGAGCTTAAGACAACAGATTGCTGGATTGGTCCTAACACAAGAACAGGTCAACAGATCACAGAGTAAGTATGCAATTTAAACATTACCTCACTTTATGTAGGCCCGCTCAGACCACATGTGGGAAAGTAAATTTTCCTTGCCGTTGGCCTTTAATCGTTCACTATATAATGTTATCGGGGGAGTGGTACGCTTGTCTGCAGCTTACTGACTATGTGAGCTAGCACATAAAAGTCCCCCTAGTCGCGCTAGTGCAAGGCAGACCATACAGCAGACTCGCACTTCACATGCATACACAGACTTGTTCATAGATTAATCCATAGAGATGAATAAAATATTTCTCGTTGCAAATAGCTGAAAAATTGCTGATGCAATGTTAAGCAACATTTAACTAACCAACCAACATTATGTAGGTTTGGGAAGTTAGATTTTTGTTACCTGTGATCACAATGAAATACAATTTAGTTTATTTCAGTATTAAGTCGTTTTGCAACATTGTTTGAGAGTTTTGCATCTTTTGGGTGTGAATTGGTTTTTTTGTTTTGCTTATCAATAAGATTAAAACTGATAGATTACTAGTACATAAACACGGGTATAGGTATTAAAACTGAACTTTCTATCACTGTGTAGAAGTACTGCCACTAATATATTTTTTTAAACCCCAACCCACTTATTAATTCTTCTTGATATTTACTTCATCAATAGTATAGAGTCCATTTTATTTATTACTTTATCATTGTTGTACATATATTGTGAACTAACTTTTATTCATGTGCAATTTACTTTCACATGTTTCTCGAGGACAAAATAATCATACAAATTAATTGTCATGAATATGTTACCAAAATGGTTTTATTTATATCAAATATTCAGTTAATTACACGAAAGTTAATAGTTGCGAAATGATTTTGGTAAGAGAGTTGCGAAAGTTAATATCAGGGGATAAAAATTAATTTACAGTATTTGAAGTTAGATTTACATGTAAAACTCTTTAGAACAGTTCCACATGAAAATGTCTTTTATTTACTACAACAAGTTAGTATTTTACCTTTTTGAAATTCTGACAGGAATATTGTAAAGTTATTGTTTTAATTAAATCTCAGGTAAGTGAATAACCGGTAACTATTTTTGTTTTTCAGGTGTATCTATAGTAGAAATGGTAAAATCAGAATGTAATACACCCACCTGTCCATCCCTGGCACCCCCACCCCCACCGCCGCTACCACCCTTACCTAACACTGCAGGATTACCACCTTTACCACCACCTCCACCATTAGTCAAATGTTCTACACCGGTAACTGAAGATCAGAGGAAACCACATATAACTGAAGATGTAGAGGTTTGTAATAACACTCAATAAAATACAGAGTTCCATGAAATGTGGTATAAAACTTTTTTCTTTTGGTTTAATGTTTACATTCTAGGTAGCCAAGTTCAACATTGGCTACTAATTTCTGAGAATTTTGTTTGAAAAGTAACCTATTTTAGCAAATTTTTGAAAAATACTATAAAAAGGGCCATTTAAAAAAATTCTCTTTTTTTTTTTTTTTTTTTTTTTTTTACAAATTTGGGATTTTTTTGGCAGTTTATAATTTTAAAATTATGGAATTCAGAAATAATGTTACTGAAGATAATCTGTAAATATAAAGCTAACTATTTATAAACTAATTGTAACTGTTGAAGACAATCAAAGACATATATTTGAGTACCGTAACCTGTTTACATTGTAACCTTTTAATTGTTTTCAGTGCCAAAACAAAGTAAATAAACCTGATGTCTGTACACCTGAGGTTAGCAGTCAGAAGTCTGGCCCTCCAAGTTTGACGGATGTGTTAAAGGGTTTGTCATCAGTAAAATTAAGGTCTATACAGAGGTAAGAAACATGCAGAAACAGTAAAAAAAAAGAAGAAAAATTACGATTTATGAAAAATTTTGAATATCTGTTGTCATAGCTACAAGGTCAAAGTTTGAATTGCATGTATATGTAAACACTAGATTATTACTATTTTCAGTTTCAGTCTTAAGATTCACACAATTAATCATAATTTATCAAATCATTAGTAACTTGGCTTTGAATTAAATGCTTGTAAGTCTTCTCTGAGGGAGGAGCAGAGGGGAGATACATTTCTCTAGGGATAATATTGGAGTTTGTGTCAACTTATTTATTTATGTTACATGTCAGTTTGGATTTCAGTGAAAAGACTTAAAGCCTCTTCGTCTGATATGTGGGCGTGTCTGATATGTGAGCTTGCTTACTGCCATTCTTTCATTTTAAACTTTTAAAATTCTTATTAAATACCAAGTGGCAACAGTGAGGAGGCATGCTAACTGTGTTGTATGTTATTTGTTATTTTGCAGATCTCCCAATGGAACACCTCTAAAGCCCAGAATGCCACTGATATCTCATAACACCTGTAAAGATCCAGCACTTCTGATTGCTGAGGCACTAAAGAAAAAGTTTGCTCACAGACAATTCAACAGTCCAGATGTGGATAAAGAGAACGATAGCCATAACTTTACCTCTGAAGATGAAAACAGTCCACTTTGTGATGTATGTATTAAATAGCAGTGATTTTGTTTTCCTAAAATAACTACTGAATAAAGGTAGAAATGACTAAAAAAAAAAAAATCCCAATTTGACCACTAAATTTCCCAAAACAATAGTGATATACTAACAAAGTAAATCTAGTTGTCCTTACCCACAAAATATTAGATATTGTCAAACTATAACATCTTTGCAATGATGATCCTAGTCTATTACAAACATGTTATTATGCAGTTTTTTTGTATCAGAACTTCAAATTTTCCCAATTTTAAAGGCAGAAGGTAGTTTTTAAAAAATGTAACAAAATCACTAAATAGCCCCTGTCTATATGATGGGTCCTTGGTGGCTGGGTGGTCTAAACCATAGGCCTATAAATCATAGTGTCTCTGTTCATCTACAGTCATCATTAGTTAACTGGAAGTTAAGATTTTAGCGTACAGTTTTTTTTTTTTTTTTTTTTTTTATTGATAAAGTGTATTTACATATTACATATATGCAGGGATGAAGCAGGGGCCCAGTAGCCCATGGCTACTAAAAATCAGTCTGGGCCCCTTAATGTTAACGCAGTTTACCTATTTATTACTATTACTATTTTAACTTTTTTTCTGAAATCAGCTGGGGCCCTAACTCAAAATAGTTAAGCTTCATCCCTGTATATGGTTTTTATCTTGAGTTGTTGGCAATGCCTCATGGTTGGATGTGGACATTGACGTTTTGTGTTATTGCTTTCTGTAGAGTTGTTGGCAATGCCTCATGGTTGGATGTGGACATTGACGTTTTGTGTTATTGCTTTCTGTAGAGTTGTTGGCAATGCCTCATGGTTGGATGTGGACATTGACGTTTTGTGTTATTGCTTTCTGTAGAGTTTTTTGCAGTGCCTCATGGTAGGATGTGGACATTGACGTTTTGTGTTATTGCTTTCTGTAGAGTTGTTGGCAATGCCTCATGGTTGGATGTGGACATTGACGTTTTGTGTTATTGCTTTCTGTAGAGTTGTTGGCAATGCCTCATGGTTGGATGTGGACATTGACGTTTTGTGTTATTGCTTTCTGTAGAGTTGTTGGCAATGCCTCATGGTTGGATGTGGACATTGACGTTTTGTGTTATTGCTTTCTGTAGAGTTGTTGGCAATGCCTCATGGTTGGATGTGGACATTGACGTTTTGTGTTATTGCTTTCTGTAGAGTTGTTGGCAATGCCTCATGGTTGGATGTGGACATTGACGTTTTGTGTGATTGCTTTCTGTAGAGTTGTTGGCAATGCCTCATGGTTGGATGTGGACATTGACGTTTTGTGTTATTGCTTTCTGTAGAGTTGTTGGCAATGCCTCATGGTTGGATGTGGACATTGACGTTTTGTGTTATTGCTTTCTGTAGAGTTGTTGGCAATGCCTCATGGTTGGATGTGGACATTGACGTTTTGTGTGATTGCTTTCTGTAGTGTTGTTGTCAATGTCTCATGGTTGGATGTGGACATTGACGTTTTGTGTTATTGCTTTCTGTAGTGTTGTTGTCAATGTCTCATGATTGGATGTGGACATTGACGTTTTGTGTTATTGCTTTCTGTAGTGTTGTTGTCAATGTCTCATGATTGGATGTGGACATTGACGTTTTGTGTTATTGCTTTCTGTAGTGTTGTTGTCAATGTCTCATGATTGGATGTGGACATTGACGATTTGTGTGATTGCTTTCTGTAGTGTTGTTGTCAATGTCTCATGATTGGATGTGGACATTGACGTTTTGTGTTATTGCTTTCTGTAGTGTTGTTGTCAATGTCTCATGATTGGATGTGGACATTGACGTTTTGTGTTATTGCTTTCTGTAGTGTTGTTGTCAATGTCTCATGATTGGATGTTGACATTGACGTTTTGTGTGATTGCTTTCTGTAGTGTTGTTGTCAATGTCTCATGATTGGATGTGGACATTGACGTTTTGTGTTATTGCTTTCTGTAGTGTTGTTGTCAATGTCTCATGATTGGATGTGGACATTGACGTTTTGTGTGATTGCTTTCTGTAGTGTTGTTGTCAATGTCTCATGATTGGATGTGGACATTGACGTTTTGTGTGATTGCTTTCTGTAGTGTTGTTGTCAATGCCTCATGGTTGGATGTGGACATTGACGTTTTGTGTGATTGCTTTCTGTAGAGTTGTTGTCAATGTCTCATGATTGGATGTGGACATTGACGTTTTGTGTGATTGCTTTCTGTAGTGTTGTTGTCAATGCCTCATGGTTGGATGTGGACATTGACGTTTTGTGTGATTGCTTTCTGTAGTGTTGTTGTCAATGCCTCATGGTTGGATGTGGACATTGACGTTTTGTGTGATTGCTTTCTGTAGTGTTGATCTTCCAGCTTTTTCTACTGCTGGAGCACTCTCACCAATGTATCATTTGTCAATAATCGAATCTGCTAAATGCAAATCAATGATTGACATCATTATGCTATTGCTGTAACTGATATGATTTTATCAGTACATACCATAAAAGGCAGTTTTAAATCACAATGAATGCTTTTTACCATACAAAGGTTTTAATTTGCTCACATAACTTACATGTATCTCTTCTAAAGTCAAAATTTCTGAAAATGTTGAACATATATTTTTCTTTTCTTTTGTAGAGAGAAAATGTTTTCGCAAAGAAAACCAAGAGAAGATCTTTGTTATTTCGTGAAAAAAGAAAGAGTTCTGGCCCTTTAACGGAGCTGAATGTTTAATAGTGCTTTATATTTTACTTATTTAACTTCAGATATTAAATGTCTCCTCGGGCTGTATAGAGAGAGTGCTAAGAATGTAGGTCTAAATACTGTACATATACTTGATTTAGCATTATTCTTACTTTAATGATTTTCACGTTAATTCATGATCACAGTAAATCTTTATGCATAATATAAAGAAGCTTACCAGACAGTTGAGGCATATAAGGATCAAATACCAGTACATGTAGTACCAAAATAATTATAATTTTACCCCTTCAAACGAAGTTAGGGGTTATAAAGGAATCACCTTGTTTGCCCATCTGGCAGTCTGTCCTAGTAACATGTCCGCTCCATATCTTCCATGTCTGTGGAAGGGATTTTGATCACATTTGGCACAAATGTTTACCAACATGAGACAATGTGTCGCTTACCAAATTTAGGTGCATAGGTCAAGGGTCATGACTCAATAACAAAACCTATACAGAGGGTATAAGTCAGTTTCTCTTGACAGTTCTAGTGCCAATTGATCACAAAAAAATGTTTCAATCAAACACAAATTAACATTTATTTTCTGAAGTTGCAAGTGAAATACCTAAGCATACAGGTATATTTATGCCCCGCCTTTTGAAGAAAGAGAGAGATATTAAATTGTAGTTTACATGTATGTCCGTACGTCGGAAATTCTTGTCTGCGCTTATTCTCCAAAACCATAAAGCACTATTTCACAAAACTTGGTGCAAAGTATCAACATAGATAGGAGATGTGCATATTGTTAAAATGAATTGGCTTGCTCATTTCCTCAGAGTTATGGCCCTTTGAATTTCAAATCATTAAAAAAAATGTGCTGGCAGAGGATCCTAATTCACTGAATTTGCTTGTTTAAATTTTTGAAAATTAACTGTCTTGGATATGTAGGTTCAAGTAGCAAGTGTGCTGATTTATGACAGTGAGAATAGACTGTATCATGAACATTGCATGGAAAAGTGACTGTGCTAAATTAAGTATGTTTGCAGTATTTGTTAGAATAAAAATCACAGAATCAAAGCCCTGTCTGAAAAATGATCCGTACTTACCAGAAAAGTGTTTAGAAATACAGCAGTTTATAGACATTTTATACAAACTACACATTGTTGATATAAAAGGTGTGCTCAAAATGTAGGGATTCACTTGAAATCATAGGTGAACCTGTGTGCAGAGTAATTTTTTCTGAGAGATACGAAATGAAATATTTTGATATTTTTTTCTTCAAAGATGTGTTTTTCCGAAGGAAATATGACAACATGTTTTTATAATCATTGGGAACAATGGGTATCTACATGATATAAGAGTGAACCGGGTTATGTGAGGGAATTTTATCATATATCATAAATATGGACAAAATGATTAAATTTTTAATTATACACGTGTTCCATTTTGTAGTACTATGGATTGGGAGAAAATAATCAGAATTGTTGAAATGTTTAAATAAAGGATTTTAATGTTTTTGTTTTATAATATAGTTTCAGAATTATTTGTTGTTGCAAAATTATGGCTTAGTGTGCTAGCTATTATAAAAGTTGCAAGTATAGGCAAACAACATGAATCTGTTGGCTTGAACTTCAATTGAATATTTACAATGAACTGGTTTATTCATGGGTGTTTTTTTTTTTTTATTCGAATATTCCTGACCTCATGAAAGTTCAAACAGACAGGCCAATGTTGTTTGCCAATACAAAACCAGGCCTTGGATAGAATTTTTAATTCCACTGGGCACAGTGCCTAGTTGAATAAGAAAACCACTCGGCACTTGAATATTTAACTTGGCACAGTCACTACAAGTGTAAAAGATAATATTGTGATATATGTACAATATTTACTGAATTCTGTACTTTTACAGACGACTGACAAATATATAAACACTCGGAACATCGGTTGGATTTTACGTTACACTTATAAACACTCGGAACATCGGTTGGATTTTACGTTACACTAAGTTACTTCCGAATGCGAAACCAGTTGGCACATACATGTATGATGCAAACGTTCAAATGATTTTGTTGATTCACGCTTGTAACAGTATGGCAAGATATTTATAAAGGGGCCCAGATCGTTACAATTGACCTCCTTATACACAATTTTCTTGATCTACACTAAATTGTCTGTTGTTTATTAATTGTAACAAGCCCATGATGTATGATAAATTTAACTTGGCACCGTGACGAGTGAATAATCGAAGCCCTGAAAACAGATCTGACATAAACACTATTTTTAGAAACACACTTCTAAATTCAATTTTTCATTAATTTCTTGCATATTGTGAATAGACTCTTCCTTCTGAGAAAATTAAATTTGTCTTTGTTATAAATCACTGCAAAATAGCAGGTGAAATGAAAGTCAATATACAGTGTCAAGGGAAATTAAATTTTGAATATGATTTCTATTTTAATATGACCATGGTTCAAACAGGCCTGGAAAAGTCCTTAAATTTTGGGGTTTGCCCTCAAAAGACCCTAAAAACAAGTCTAACCCTAAAAAGCCCTTGAATTTGGCCAGTTGGGTGTCTGTATTTCGATATTAAGTGGTTTATAGACTGATATAAATAAATTAATAAGTTGCGTTGAAATGAGCAATTTAAAGGTACCTGGCCCTCGTGAATGCCCAACTTCAACCTTATCCACTTCAAGTGCCATTACTCTGGACACCGTAAGTAATTGTTTTATTGATTTAATTGTATTTGTACCAATATTTTTTTTTGCTTAAATGATTTTTCTGATTAGCTTTGAATTTGCAAATAAAACCCTTAAAGTCCTTAAATTTAGAGTCCAAAGGTCTGTACGAACCCTGTACGACTGTTTTTACAAACTGGATGTTTTATAGTATTAAAGGGATTTTACCATCAGACTGTTATAGTTTGTCCGACCTGCTCCTCTAACACTGTTGAAGATATTTTATTAAACTTTGTATACATGATTACCAAGATTGTGTACACAAGAGGATTAATAGATTGAATGGGGTTTTACCTCCAAGTCAAGAATATTTCAATTATATCAAGATGTCAGCAGCTATAGGTGAAGTGGCAGAAACTTTTATCTTTGCAGTGTGCTCAGAGCAATGTGTAGGAAGGGATCTTTAACATGCCACACCTGCTCTGACATGGAGCATCTTTTTAAGGTCTCTTCAGAAGGACCCTGTGACTTTCATTTCTAAATGCCTAGTGGTACACAAAAGAACAGTTGTTGCCGATGTTCAAATTCTAGTTGAGACCTTGCTGGGGTTTAAATCCATGAACTTCCACTTACAAAGTTAGCACTCTACCAACTGAGCTACCATAGTGGTCACACCAGAAGAGGAGATATCTGCAAATTTCTAAGAGTTGTGTCCCTTTGAAATTTTATCTTTTATTGCGATCTTTACTTACAGTTTAATGGTATAAAATGTAAATGGGTATATTATATCTCGCTCTTACTAGTGGCATTCTTGTTTCAAATATGAATTTAATATAAATAAGACTAAAAATGATTTTGATTTTTATTATGACTTGCAATTCATCACATGCCTCCATAGAGGATCACAATCAATTTGAATTATTAAACCCTCAATTCAACATCAAACTGATTTTAGAAATTTATACACCGTACATAATTCAGATCTGAACAAGCGAAAATGTAAACAGACGGGTCAGTCATTCTTACTAATGCTTTACTAGCATTCATGCAATTTATGTCTTCTAAACAGACGTGTGACAATTATGTAACTCAACATATGCAACTTTAGTCTTCTAAACTGACATGTGTGACTACCAATAGTTTCTACAAACACTTCAACAATCTGAGATCATGTTGCAATCAACACAACTATCTAACTTTATCTCACATTGTCAAAGTGTTTGAAGAAACTACATGGAATTGAATGTTGACCTTTAGTAAGGAAACTCAATATACATATATGACCATCCATATGCAAAAAGGGCTCTTGGGTGAAAATTTTAGTATTATATTGCAAGCACCAACATAAGATTTTTTGTACAAAAGTAGATTTAGTAATAAAAGTGAAATCGCCCCAATAATTTTGAAACGGGCCTTATGGTAAACTTAATACTTAAGTATCTCAAGTTCAGAATGCATTCAGCTATGACCGATTCTACAATACAATGAGTTCATCTCTACATCATACTAACAGTAGTGAAGATCTATATGTTAACAGTATTTGTGATTAAATCACAAGTTATGAAGATTTACAATAAAAAAAATAAAAATAAAATTTATTTACACAAAAATAAAGTACAACTAAAATTAATCATATCACTAGCCATTTAAACCTCAATAGTAATGGGCATGTTTAAAATTTCAAAACATTAACATAATAATGGTACATTTCTGTCAACAGCTTTATCTTGCAACAACACCTCTGCCGACATTTCTCCTCATAGCATCTTTACTGATATTTACATCTCACCTCAAGAAAACATTAATAAAATTAACACATTAAATGATTTATAATAATTCTAATTAATAGTGTAGCTGCTGAAAACCTGGGATGAGTTGTTCGAAGTGTGATTAGTTTAATCAATTGATTAGTCAAAATTTGAATTTTGCGTAATGTCAATTGTGAATTTAATGTTGAAATGTTGAAAATGCATAAAAAATTCCCTCAAACTAAAGTAAATAATGTCATTTCTAAACCAACATTGTGCTATTTTTACTTTGTGATTGCAATTTGAAGTAAATATAACATATAAAAATTATATGCAGTAAAACCACTTTATAATACTCCCTGATAACTATGCCACCTAATTTATAGACACAGTAAATCCTCATTATAATGACTCCAGGGGTCCTTCCAGTTGTGGGACCAAAAATATAGGAATATGGGGTCAAGATTATAGGAGTTTTTTGGAAATTATAGGCGTTTTCACTCAAATTATATGAATAATATTTAAATAATTTACATATAAAATATACACCGATGGCCTCCTTTCTTCCCCTTCAGTCATTCCCTTTCCTTCTTTTACTAACAAACATTAAATATTGGCAACAGCAATGTACACTTACTGCAATGTTAATCTTGCTTCAGATATGTACGGAATACGGAAAAAATGTCCCCAATCTGCATTCCTAAAGCTACCAGTAACGAAAACATAGGAGGTTTTTCAAATTATATAGAAAAGTATCAAAATTATAGCAATGGTAGGACCCCTATGTCTCCTCTTAAAATCTGACTGAACAAACTGTGGAGATAAATCGAGTATTTTTGTAATGTCATGAACAAAACCAGATCTGCATTGTCAACTGATTAAAAAACACAATAACGACAAAAACAAAACCTTCATATAATACATCAACAAAAGCATCTACATAAACAAGAGGCCCATAAGGGGCCTGTAATGCTTAACTGGCAAAATTTAATCTAATTTGCTAAAATTGGGTCAATGAAAATTTTCTCTGAAAAACTTGTTACATATGTTAAATGGCTAGGTATGTACTATCTATATTTCAAATTTGAAGAAAATCTGCGGAAAATTGAATGCAAAATGGCCATTTGTGACTTTGATCTACTCCACCTAGACCTTCCACACCAAATTCAGTTTCAATTGGCCCGATGGTTTCAAAGTTTACATTCAGATGCATGCACACACACTTTACCATGCCATAAGTTTAGCTGGCTATAGCCAGTTAGGCTAAAAACTCTACAGACCTCAGTTAAACAATAATTTCTTAATAAATTTTTCCCTAACTTAAATCAACATCATTTTAATTATTGTATGATCACTTATGGCACAATACTGTACATAATGGAATACACACATGAAAGCAAATACAGATAAGCACATTGGTGTGGAATTTCATTTCAAAATTTTATATAAACAATGATATGATAATTACATGTATTTTAAACGTTTCAATTTTAGCATGCATAAATTTTAGTGCAGATTATAATTTAGGTAATTATAAATTCACTTGGACGTAAATTTCATGGATCGCCTTGTGCACTATGATTATATTTAATTCAGTTTGGATTTAAATTAGCGGTACTTTGTACTGAATCATCATAAAAACAGGTGAAATAAATACACCACTAAAATAAATACCTTTACAGTTTTTAAATGTATTAACTGATTTTACCAAACATAAATACATGACAGTCACGAAAATTTTGGTTTTGCCGCATACTTGTATACCGGTATTATGTGTGACAGACTATATACATGTATATATATGATGTGTTTCTCCAGCAAACATCAATATACAAAACTGATTAATAAGGAATTAACTACTGGTACATGTATGTCATTCTAAAAGGTACAGAAAACTTGTTTCATTTGCTAAAAGGAGTTTTCTCTAGGCACTCCCTTTTTTCATAATAGTCAGGGGAAAAATAATAAGAAGAATTAATATGGGAGAAATACTAATTACTCCTTTCAGATCGGGATAAAGAAATTCAAATATTGTCATCTTGTAGATAAGCTTTTGAGATGAACAAATATTAACGAAATGGTTATTGTTTCGTATTATATATATATATGGGCTATATTACATTGTGAATGACTTAAATAAACCAGTTTAGTGATACAGTAATTACCGGTAAAGTATAAATAATAGAAATTTGTCATATTGGGTCAAATAATACATTAATTTGATCAAAAACAGATGTAAATAAGTTTTTAGATCTGCCATTTCATTTTCACCATAAGGTTGAATCGTTTTTGCAGTTCAACATGATTCAAGATCAATCATACAGCATTTTTTTAGAAGACTATCAATAAAATTTGAATTAAATTCTAAATTGGACTATTTAATCCTGATATATTGATGTATGAAGTTTACCTATGTGCATGGGTATGGTTATACTGGTATAAAAAAAAATTTGGTAATTACATTTGCCTAATATTAAATATAAATTTGAGGGCTTCAATTTTGGAATAAGTTAAGAAATACATGTAAAACCATTTGATGGGATTATAAACGAAACACCTATATCCATACTGTGACTTTCTGCACTCCGTGTATATATATGCATGTTTATTATATAATTAATAAATTCCATCTTTATGATTGGCTAAAACGGTAACACGTTAGCATTGGATCTCACACCATATACCACGGATTTTCCGGTGAATATCAAATTCGGTGTACATCATCGATTTTTGTAGAACGTCATCAATTAAGTGTACGCAAGTGATTGTGTCTTGTTATTTTTTTCATAGAACATAGTGTGATAATATTCACCGGAAAAATAAATATTGACCTCGGCTGTCGCCTCGATCAATATTTATTTTTCCGGTGAATATTAGACCATATACAACCACTAAAAAGTCCATAATTGTATAATATATAATAAATGGTTAAGCAATCAAAATAATTTTAATATTCCATAATGAGATTATTACTGTAAACATATTTATTTTTGTGGTGTATTAATTTTCACTCATTTCACAGTCCTTTGTTTTGCACGAAAATTCATACTGAGCAAAAATTATATTATGCTTATTGTGTTGTAGTGCACATTTCAAAAACATGAACATTCAAGTATTTATTTCCGTGGTGTATTAATTTTCACTTATTTCACAGTCCTTTGTTTTGCGCGAAAATTCATACTGAGCAAAAATTATATTATGCTTATTGTGTTGTAGTGCACATTTCAAAAACATGAACATTTAATTACACGGATATGTGTCTAAATTTCCTATACTGCGAAAATAAATACATGCAGAATTAAATAAGTTTACAGTATCTTTATACTGTCACTTTTTGCACTACATGTACATATATATAACAAATGGTTTAACAATCAAAATAATTTTGATACTAGTATTTCATAATGAGATCATTATAATTCAAGTCTATCATACATTATTAAAAATATTAAAAATTCATTTACATGTGTACAAGCAAGTGTATATACAAATGTACATGATATAACATATATTTTTATTAACCTTTTAGACAACAGTAGTCTTAAACCAGTACGTAACACGATGTAATATTTTTATTTTTGTGGTGTCTAATTTTTGCGGTTCTATGAAAAATACCACTTTTTGGGGGGGTTTACATTTGTAATTCATGGTAACCTTTTTAGATGAGTTTATAATACATGTACTGCATTTAAATTTGAATTTGTTGGTCAAGGTATCTATGCAAAAACAATGAATATTGGGACGTCATAAAAATAAATGCTTCCATAGCATTTAAAACCATGTGGTTAAGAAACAATAATGAATACAGTCAAACCTGTCTATAAAGACCACCATGGGGAACTCGTAAAAGTGGCCTTTATGGGCAGGTGGCCTTTATATACAGGTTCAAATAATATGAATAAAGAACATTTGAGATATAATTCTACTGGCCTTTATAGGCAGGTGACCCTTATAAAGAGGTGGCCTTTAAGGCAGGTTGGACTGTATCTTAATTTTCCATTTTATGTCTCTAAAATATTACTGGCACTGACCAATAACAGACACAAGACTACATGAGTGAAATATACCTCTCTGAACCTTGGACCAGGTCCTAGGGTGAAATATAGTTCTCTGAACCTTGGACCAGGACCAAGGGTGAAATATAGTTCTCTGAACCTTGGACCAGGTCCTAGGGTGAAATATAGTTCTCTGAACCTTGGACCAGGACCAAGGGTGAAATATAGTTCTCTGAACCTTGGACCAGGACCAAGGGTGAATTATAGTTCTCTAAACCTTGGACCAGGACCAAGGGTGAAATATAGTTCTCTGAACCTTGGACCAGGTCCAAGATCAAAGGTAAAAAACATTTATTTCTAAACCTTGGACCAGGTCCAAGAGTCAATTGTAAGTCTCTAACTCTTGGACCATGTCCAAATGTGAATTATAATTCTCTGAACCTTGGACCAGGTCTAAGGGCGAGTAATCAATCTCCCAACCTTGGACCAGAATCTTAGACCAGTGAAATTAATAACTGGTATTAAAACATTCTGTCAATAGGATGTAATTTTCACCAAAAAAATAATGATCTCACAGAATTTATTTTTCCTTAAACTTTAAGGTCTTTGTTAACCGTGAGACAAAACATGGCATCTGTTTCATTCCCTGGTGTCTCGGGTCACTTCCCTGGTGTTCGAATTCATAAGCCACTATCTTATTAACTCGCGTAAGTACAGTTAGGAAGTCCTCGTTACTTTTCATTTTCATCATTTCTTGTGATAACGCCTGTATGTAAACTGAACCTTTCTCTGTGTGACGATTTGACAACTTTCCTGGAAGTAAAAATGACACCACATTAAAACTGACAAACTACAAAAGAAAATTCAAAGAAGGGTTTGAAATAAATTTTTCTTGGAACAGAGTGGAGTATTTAATGGAGTTGTACACTCCAGTCAAGACTCTTTTACTTATATCGAGGCAGACAGTTCATGGAAGTCTGAAGAAACCAGACTGCCTGGAGAAACCACTGACCTTCGACAAGCAAACTGACAACTTTCTTACTCCATGATTTTTCCTGAGTGTGATTCAAACCTATAGGTGATGAGAGGCACTGTTATACACAAGTGCAGGCTTTAGATAAAATTCTGTTTAAGAAATTACCATTTCAGGTCACTGTGACTGTAAAACTGTAAATGTAGGTCAAGGGTCAACCAGCTTTGCAAACTTGGTAGAAATTCTTCATGACCAGATGTTATATATGAAACTTCAAGCTTTTAACCTAAGACTTTTTTTTTGTTCTTGACTAGATGTTTTAGGGTTTAAATACTTTAGGTCACTGTGACCTTGAATATCAGCCAAGGTTATCCCAATTTGCAAACTTGAAAGGGCTTCGGACAAGGAACATTAATGTCAAGTTTCACTATCAATGGTTCTGGAGAAGTTGAAAATGTGTACATGTTTATATTTACAATTGAAATTGACCTTCTTTAGATAAACCTATTTGGTTTCGTTGACAATCAATCGCTCATGAATACAGTGTCGGTCATAACCTTTGATTATGTAACATTTAACTATCCAATGACATCATATAATGTCATCCTATTATGTCTTGCATGGATCAGTTAGCATTCAAGTCCAGTCCAGTCATTTTTCTCCTTATTTGGAAAAAAACTGTTTGACCAATCCTAAATGAAGTGATAATGCTAACAATATTTTTGATGATTGTTAACATAAGAAATAACATTCTATTTGAGTGTATTCAGTCAGTATTATGAATATGTCTGTAATCACAGTTCATTCAATATGCTATTCCTGACTATCATTCATAATTTCTTAAACAATGCACAACAGATGACATTACCTGGCTTATTTAACAATTGAACTGTTTTGAAATGGCCTTTATAGTCAATTGTTACGCTAAATTTTTGCACAACAAATAAAAAATCGCGACATCACATTATGATTGGTTTGTCATGCAAAGTTTCAGTATTCATATTGACTATGAACACCATTTCAAAACAGTTCAATTGTTATATTTTCCTTAAAAACTTTTTTAAAAATATTCTGGAATTTGTTTTTGAGAGTTAATTTGTGTTCAATTCTGGGAATATATTTTTGAGCGTTTTGACGAAAGTATAATCCACAGAAACTACACAAGTATTTTGTTCTTAAACAAGTTCTTTCTATTTATTTTTACATATAATATTCTCATAAATACATTACGAGTAAAATCTTATAAATACTTTTTCTAAGAATGTAAACAATGACATGGAGGCAGCCATTTTGTTTACCTGGAATGTTATAGTTCCAGAATTGTATTGCCGATATTTATATTCATACGCAGTGATGCGGTCATTAAGCATTTATAGTCCTATGAATGTCACTAGTATCAAACTTGAAGAAATAGGAAATAGGCAAGGTTTATGACAATATAATATAATACATACCATATGATGAGGCGTAACAAACCAGGAAGTTCATTTCATTGGGTATTTTAATGGTTTGTAACTGTGTCGTGATGAATTTATCATATTCCTCTGTATCTCCTGACGCATCTAAAACATTTCCGTCCGTCACCCGGAACTTTGAACCTCTATCAGTATCTACCCCTCGACAGGCCTGTGTGTAACAAAAAAAACAAAAACAAATCTAAATTGCTTTATTGCTTCAAAAATTTTAGACTAAAAATACACCTTATTTGCATACTGCATAGATACTACAAAACTAAATATTGTACGGCAAACCCGTCACAATTATGTTTTATACCAGTACCAATTTTCTATATTCAAAATGTGAAGAAATAAGTACATAAATAAAGCTGTAATGGCCATTTGAAGGTTTATGGTGACCATATTGGATTTCGGACAGACATGTTAGATAAAAAAATTTATTGTCACCACCCATGGACCTTTCACACAAAATTTTGTTTAAATTGGCCCATTACTGTCAAAAATTTTTGGAAACAATTGACCAAGAGACATTTTTCCTAAAAAAAGAAATTATCACTTACTTGAAATATGAAGATCTTTGGTTTAAATGCTAATGATGGACATTTATCAGCATTGAAGCAGTCCATTATGTCTGTTTCTTTAAGTATGCCAGTTGTACCGTATAATCCTTCAGCGTCACCGTGTGTCAAAATTACACAAGCAAAACAGTCTGCATCAGCGTGATCCTCATCCGCAACTACAATAAATAATTACTTGTATATATCACCATGGTAACAAAGTATGTGAAGAGTGTAGTGAGTTAGTGAATGGATTAAATAAATAATTACATGTACTGGTATAAATATCACCATGGTAACAAAATATGTGAAGAGTGTAGTGAGTTAGTGAATTGATTAAATAAATAATTACTGGTATAAATATCACCATGGTAACAATATATGTGAAAAGTGTAGTGAGTGAGTAAATGGATTAAATAAATAATTTCTAGTATCTATCACTATGGTAACAAAATATGTTTGGATTAATTGATTGTTTTATAAAGTTTTATGCTCCAGTCAAGAATATTTTACTTATATTGAGATGGTACCTGCTAATGGTTTGATCTTTAAAGTGCATAGAAAGGGTCTTTTACATGCCACACCTACATGGCATGGGTCTTTGGTTTTTAATGTTTTCCAAAGGAACCTTCAACTTTCATTTCTAATTGCAAAATGGGTGCTTGGCAAAAAAAAAGTCGCTACCTATTTTCAAGTCTAAGTCAAATTAAATACATATGTATAAGCATGTCATCTGACGGTAGCTCAGTTGGTAGAGTGCTCACTCCGTAAGTGGGAGGTTGTGGGTTCAATCCACAGCCAGATCTGACCCAAGACTTGAAAGTGGGTAGTGACTGTTCTTTTGCCAAGCACTCAGCATTATGAAATAAAAGTCAAGGTTCTTTCAGATGGGAACTTAAAATAATTTGGTCCCGTGTCACGGTCGGCATGGCACGATAAAAAATCCTGCTGTATAATGCCATCAAAATGCACAGGCAAAATTTCTGCAACTTTGCTTATAGTTTGTTATGTCTTGACATAAATGATATATTCTCTACTGAGATGTTAAACACCATCATTCAACTCATCGAACTATGATTAATATAGTTCAAGTAACATCAGGGAAAATAAAATCAGTGATTTTGTTACATTTTTTAACAAGAGGCCCATGGGCCTTAACGCTCACCTGAGGCTAAGTACATATCTCATGCAGAGGTTCAATGGTCAATAACATTTATTAAAGAGAACTCTTAATTTTCAGCAGTAAGGCAGAATTAAATGCAAGGATTTTTGCAAATTAATCATACCTTGTCCCGAGATTGCTACATATAATATATGTATAATATATTAATATATATATATATATAATATTCTAGCTACAATACATTATTTATAAACAGCTAAAAAAGTAAAAACAAAAGTATGAAACTATGACCTTCATCTATATATCAAAATGATTGTTAGGCCATTACCTACAATATTCGAATATACATGCCTATACAAAAAGTTAATAGTTTTCGAGATAATTAACCATTTCAGTATCCTTTCCCATCTGTGACCTTGATCTTTGAATCCATGACCTTAATCTATATATCAAAATGATCGTTAAATCAATTCCTACAACATTGTATTATACATGTCTTTACAAAAAGCTTATAGGTTTTAAGATAATTAACCATTTCAGTATTCTTTCGCATCTGTGACCTTGACCTTTGAATGCATGACATTAATCTTTATATCAAAATGATCATTAAATCAAAACCTACAATATTCTAATATACATGTTTATACAAAAAGTTTATAGTTTTTGAGATAATTAACCATTTCAGTATTCTTTCGCATCTGTGACCTTGACCTTTGAACCCATGACATTAATCTATATATCAAAATGATCGTTATATCAAAACCTACAATATTCGAATATACATGTCTGTACAAAAAGTTAAAAGTTTTCGAGATAATTAACCATTTATGTATCGATTTGCATCTGTGACCTTGACCTTTGAACCCATGACCTTAATCTACATATCAAAATGATCGTTAAATCAATTCCTACAATATTGTAATATACATGTTTATACAAAAAGTTAATAGTTTTCTAGATAATTAACCATTTCGGTATTTTTTCGCATCTGTGACCTTGACCTTTGAACCCATGACCTTGATCTATATATCAAAATGATTGTTAAATCAATTTCTTCAATATTGTAATATACATGTCTATACAAAAAGTTTTTAGTTTTCGAGATAATAACCATTTTGGTACACTTTCGCATCTGTGACCTTGACCTTTGAACCCATGACCTTAATCTACATATAAAAATGATTGTTAAATCATAAATTGTAATATACATGTCTATACAAAAAGCTTATAGTTTTTTAGATAATTAACCATTTCAGTATTCTTTAGCATCTGTGACCTTGAACTTTGAACCCATGACATTAATCTATATATCAAAATGATCGTTAAATCAAAACCTACAATATTCGAATATACATGTCTATACAAAAAGTTAAAAGTTTTCGAGATAATTTACCATTTATGTATTGATTTGCATCTGTGACCTTGACCTTTGAACCCATGACCTTTATCTATATATCAAAATGATCGTTAAATCAATTCCTTCAATATTGTAATATACATGTCTATACAAAAAGTTTATAGTTTTCGAGATAATTAACCATTTCTGTATTGTTTTGCATCTGTGACCTTGACCTTTGAACCCATGACCTTTATTAATATATCAAAATGACCATTGTGCCATTACCTATAATATTCTAATATATATATGCCTATACAAAAAATTAATAGTTTTGCAGATAATCAACTGTAACGGAAATAGTTGTGCATCCTTGACCTTGACCTTTTAACTCATGACCTTGATCTATGTATCAAAATGATTGTCATATCAATACCTACAATTAACTGAAAATCCCATGCAATTATCACCTGAAATGTTTAAAAAATAGCATTTTTTATCAAAGGTCAAAAACAGGGACATGACCTTGACCTTTGACATCTTTTGGAAGAAAATAGCAAGACAAGATCAACAGTGAAAACTCCATATAATTATTTTCAGCCGTTATTGAGTTATAACAATAAATGTCTCATTTTCAAAATTACATAATTTTACGCAAAAAACGTGTACCGGTAACCTATTTTTCGTTCAATTTTCATGAAAAACACAATTTTAATGTTCCCAGGTATGCTGAATCTAAATATCTAATCAAAATTTGCCTGCACCTTTTGGTTTCAGAGAAGAAGATTTTTTTGTCTTTTTGCTATTTTTAGTAATGGCGGCCATCTTGTTGGGCATGGCCAAACCCCGAACACAATTTTTAAAGGCTGTTACCCAGGCATGATAATCACCAAGTTTCATCAAATTTCCCTCAGTAGTTTTGGAGGAGAAGATTAAAATGTAAAGTTTACACACGACGCACGACACACAACGGACGACGCACGGCGGACGACGGACTACGGACGGTGATAGATTGCAATAGCTCAACCTGAGCTTTGGCTCAGGTGAGCTAAAAACTAACTTCTGTCTTTTAATTTGTGAAAATTTGAGGTTCTGTCTTTTAAGTTGTGAAAATCTGAGGTTCTGAAATAAAGCAAACCGCATTATAACATGCTTGCAATAGCAAAGGATCTCCAGTGCAAAGATGTTAAATTGTTACAATATCTAACATTTTGTGGGCAAGGACAACTAAGATTTCATTTGCTAATATATGGCTGTTGTTTTTTGGAAATGGTCAAATTGGGAAATTTTAGTCATTTTCCCCAAAGGAAAATACCTTTATTTGGTTGTAATTTTAGGCAAATGAAATCACTTAAAATAAATGCATGAACTTACTTTCTTTAAGTTTCTCCATGATATCGGCAGCAGATGCATCATTTAGAACTTCTATATCAAATCCCAGATCGGAGAACCTGGAGTACATAGCAGTTGCGTCTACCGTACTTCCTTGACGATCACTAAGGTCCCCACAAAAATTGACATTATTAATTATCAAAGCCTTCCCTCTTTCATCATGGTCCATTATATATTCTTCAGCATCTATATATTTTGTGTCAATGGTTAATTCCGCCACTCCTTCAACATGTTCAATGGGCCGACGATAAAATCTGAAATAGAAAAATCTAAACTTTACCATTTTACCAATGCAAATTGTATTCTATGATTAAGTATTAATCAAAATTTGTGTTACCAAATAGAGAAATCTCATCTTGAGTTCTAATATACATGTGTATTTGGTCCAAAACAAGGCTTGCTGAGCCCCAGATCTATTTGAATTGCTGAAATAATGCTAATGTGGCTTTAAATAATAAGACATCCCCATGTTCCCTGTCAGAAGTTCATGTACCCTGAAGATAGTTCTATCTACCCTAGCAAGGTAATCGATTGCTATGCAAGAAATTTCTATGAAAGGTGACAAATATACTTACAGTCGTGTGTCTGGTGTGGGTTGACTAGAGTCACTACTAGGTATAGGTTCAGAGTCTACTCTGTGTAAGGAGCTATCAGAAGGCCGAGCATCAGTCACATGGTCAGTCATATTATAAATATACTTACAGTCGTGTGTCTGGTGTGGGTTGACTAGAGTCACTACTAGGTATAGGTTCAGAGTCTACCCTGTGTAAGGAGCTATCAGAAGGCCGAGCATCAGTCACATGGTCAGTCATATTATAAATATACTTACAGTCGTGTGTCTGGTGTGGGTTGACTAGAGTCACTACTAGGTATAGGTTCAGAGTCTACCCTGTGTAAGGAGCTATCAGAAGGCTGAGCATCAGTCACATGGTCAGTCATATTATAAATATACTTACAGTTGTGTGTCTGGTGTGGGTTGACTAGAGTCACTACTAGGTATAGGTTCAGAGTCTACTCCGTGTAACAAGCTATCAGAAGGCCGAGCATCAGTCACATGGTCAGTCATATTATAAATATACTTACAGTCGTGTGTCTGTTGTGGGTTGAATAGAGTCACTACTAGGTATAGGTTCAGAGTCTACTCCATGTAACGAGCTATCAGAAGGCTGAGCATCTGTCACATCCTTCCCTACAAAAACAGGAACAAATAAACAACAATTAATAGTATAACCATAAAACACATTTACTAGTATATTTTTCACCCTAGTCAACACCTTATGTAAGCCTCGGACTTGTATGGGTGCATCTTTTATCTTTGTCTTTCTTTGTTGTACTTTCACTGTCAGATGTGGACAGGTCTTTGACACTCTCAACGGAACACAAATGGGTGATTTGACCACACCTTATTTAGGCTGGATTTTAAAGGTATTGACACTGTCAGCCTTTATTGTTTTAATTTGTAGATTGTTCCAGTCATCTATAACATGGAAACCAAAGGAATTTTTACCGAGACCTGATTTTATTCGGCTTTTATACAGTCTTTAGTTGTGACCTCCAGTGTTTTTTATTTTGACTGGTATATCTATGTTTTGGTGTGTAGCTTTGTCAATCCCATCTACTATTTAAACATCTATTTTATCTGTATTCCAGTGATGATAGAACTACCTACACTTCTTAATTTTTTCAATGTCGCAGTATAAGAAGTTTGGGTAGTTCTTGACCTACCTGTCATGTTGCTCTTCTTTGTACTTTTACTATATGTAAATATGTAGCAGTTTGGATTACTCTTTTCATATACAACGAAATTTTTTATAATAAATCTGTTCCCTGTGCTCGTGTTACTCAATACGAACATAACAGAGTCAAGATTTTTTCACTTTGAGATAGTACATGAGCTCTATGAATGGTGGAGGAAACTGGAGTGTCTAGAGAAAACCAATGTTTCCCTTAACGAAAAATTTATCCACATGTTCAGAAATGGGGTTGGTCATAATTTGTACCATGTGAAGCCCCCTAACATTTCTGATGATTTGTGAAGAACAATTATTTCCATTGTATATAGAATCATATCAGTTCACAATTTCCTGTAAAATGGCATTATCTTGGGAATTCTTGTCGTAAACGATTTCAAAAATGTCCTGCATTTATACGTTAAGGGGTAGAGATTATGTGGTACAGCAGCGAGCCCCATTAAGTAACATTTTACACATGAGTTTTAAAATCATATTATCAGAAATAAAACTTGATATGAGGATGTACTTTATTCTATCTGCAGTTATACATGAATGTGTAATAATCGATTACTAGAAGGAATAAATGGAGAAATTTACATCTGATTTTTGTGATTTTCCCCAAAAATCTCTGATCAAATGCAGGAATCTGGAAACAAAGCTCAATAAAACATATCAAATATTTGTTTAAATTAGTAAAATAAGTTTCATAAAAATTGTGATAAAAGGGTGTCTTCAGAGAATCGAAAAAGTCTACTTTCACTTTCACCATTGACAAGGAAGCGGTTGTTGTCGGTTTCACCATGTCAGTAGTCATGATTAGGTAGAACATCAAATTTTCATGGATCAAAACTTACCTGGATTGTTCAGCGACATTTTTACATCTGAATCTTATGACGTACATACAACAGTGAAGGATTTCCGATCCGCTCTCTCTCTCTTATTTACTTTAAGGGTATTTCCCTGCAGTTTCCCAAAATTTCCGCAGCAGGAACCCGCCAATTGTTACCTAAAACTCAAATCGGATGGCGGACCTTAAGACGGAATTTTCAAGATTGTAACAAAGACTTACAGACTCTTTAAAATAATAATAATAATTTCACTGGGAATTAAAACACAATATTGACAATCTAACTGATGTGGATAAAAAGTTAAGCATGATTTGCACACCTCAGTCTGCTAGTCACATTTTAAATTTGGTCTTTATTAAAAGTTAATGTCGAACAGATGTCCAGAGGACAAGTATAGTATTCTCTGTCATAAATAAATAAATAAATAAATAAATGAATATAAATTTCCGTTAATGGGCTTCCCGATATTGCTGTTTTATAAAAACAACGGTTAAAACAGAACGTCTAAAATAAATGTTTCACTTGTCATTCTATGAAAATGGTAAGCCAATTAAGATAAACGAATATCTAGATTCCGAGTGGTTATATTGTCAAGCACCATACGGATTCCTGGTTTCTAAGCAAAAAATACTGAAGATACCATCAACAAAATTTTAGAGTTTTTGATAAGTGACATATTTGTTGTATTTGGCAATGATAATTTTCCAGTACACAATCGGTATACCAATGGGCACAAACTGTGTACTCATTGCTTGTTGATTTGTTTCTAGATTCGCATGAAGCAGAATTTATGCAGAACCTTGTTAAATTTTTTAAACAGGGAAGAAAGCTTCTTACATGTAAACTGCTGAATCAGGGATATTGCAATTCTAGGTTTATCAAAGCCCTAAAAGTTTTATGGCCGTCACTCCAATATTGTTGATAAGTACTATGTCGCTACATCCAAAATCATTCTAGATATATTTGATGTCACATAATTCCACGGTTCCTTTCATTCTCAATTTTGATTTTCGTGATACGTGACGGTTATCTATAGCTAAACAGGGGGTGCTTATCCTTTCGGAGCACCCGGCATCACTTCTCCTGTGGAAGTTCACGTATAGTAACTAAAGTCAGTTTTCAAACTTTTTACTTTTTTTTGGTTTGTGATATGAACATCTGTGATACAGCTTCAAATGTAGCCTTTCGTTGGTGTCATAATTGAGATACAAGTCCAAATATCCAAGCAGAACTTGAAGAATTAGTCGTATCTTTTGTTTCAAGTTCACTAGGATTAGTAACATTCACAAAGTCACCATTCAGAATTATTAAGAGATAGAACGTCATCTTCATGTGTTGAGTTCAATAATTTGGGAACAGTCTTCTCGCCAGATTTAACAAGACTATATGTACAGGGTCGGACCCAGGATTAAAGGCTGGGGCGCAGCAATATATATATATATATATAAGAAAGAGGTATTAAGAGGTATAAAGCGGTATCAATTTCAAGATTCAATGATGAAAAAATGCTTACATTGGGCTTCATACAAAAACATTTAAAAAAAAATCAGCAAGCAAAGGTGCAAAGGGATTAAAGGCTGGGGCGTAGCAAATATATATATAAGAAAGAGGTATTAAGAGGTATAAAGCGGTATCAATTTCAAGATTCAATGATGAAAAAATCCTTACATTGGGCTTCATACAAAAACATTTTTAAAAAAATCAGCAAGCAAAGGTGCAAAGGGCATGTCCGCCGGTATGCCAATTGTTTGTTGGAAAATTATATTAACCAAACGATGTTCAAGTAATCCTTTACCATTTTATAGAATACAAAACTTCAAAGCTGGCAAATTATGTTAAACATGTGAAATATTCCACCAGGGAAGTATGACCGGGTGATCCAGAAGGGTAAGCCCTTCTTGTTTAGCTAGAGCGAGCTCTACATCCACAACGTGTGTAATCTAAATTGAAAATGAAAGGAACATGAAACTATGAGACATTAAATATATCAAGGATGATTTTGGATAATGAGACATCATACTTATCAAACAATACTGTGATGGCGGCTATAGAACTTTCTGAGGGCCTTGATAACCCAAGGCTTGCAATATCCGAGTCAAGAATTTATATGTAAACAGTTTGCTTCGTTGTTTAAAGTTCCCAAAATTGGAACAAGCTCCATCATAGCGTATTAATCAAGAAAAAGATACGCAATAAGCAGGAGAAGCAGGTATATTGCAGCGTAGAAAAGAAAGGAATAGAAAAATTGAAAAAGGCATCACGTTTGCCATACAAACCTCAAATGTAGCCTTTCGTTGGCGTCATAATTGATGTATAAGTCTAAATATGAAGCAGAACTTGAAGAATCAGTTTTATTTTTTTAATTTAAACTTACTAGTGCAGATGGCTTTCACAAAGTATCTAAATATGTGATTGAATGTCATCTGTATAGCTACAGGTTGAGGTGAATAATTTGGCGTCAGTCTTCTGTCCAGAATTAACAAACTTCTGCATAAATTCTGCTTCATACAAATAAAGAAGCAAACCAACAAGCAATGTTGCACAGTTTGTGCACATTAATATTGCGAATGATGATTGGTAAACACAGCAAATATGTTGTCTATTAAAGCTCTAATATTTTGATGGTATCTTCAGTATATTTTTGTTTATCATCCGTATTACGCTCAACAAAAGAACCAGAATCCTTGTCCATAGATATTTAATTTTATTTATATCTTGAATTACCGTTTTTTTTTGTAAAAGAATGACAGATGGAACATTTGTTTAAGACTTTCCGTCAATTTAGAATGAGGGATAGTGGTGTAAAATGTAGAAAAATCAAAAGTTTTTTTAATACTTTTTACACGAGATAAGCAAAATGTTCAAGGAATTCGTTAGAAATTTTAAGAATCCACAATTGGTTGATGAAGAATGAACATTATCTGAATAAGAGAATACCGCCTTTGACGACTGTCAAAATTTGTGTTAGAGTTACTGATAATGATTTGGTACGGTAGTACATTAAGAGGAATTCGCCTGATATACTAGTATATCTTTCCTTGCATTGTTTTTTTTGTGAAGTTTAGAAATACAATGCACGTAAGGAAAGTCAAGTTCTTCCTCATTTAAATCTATACAGAAAAAAACTCCCCAATGATTGGAACAAAATTGTCTTTTGGTAAAATTAGCCCTTGTATATCTAGGTTTATCTGATATACTATCTTAACCAAGATCCCTGATAAGAAATATAAGGTAGAATCTCTTACAAACGAGAATAATGTTGTTGAAAGCCTTATCAGTTGGGACAACATGTCTGTGAAGATAGCCTAAACTGGAGGTCCTTAAATACTGAAGAGGGTTAAGTTCTCATCAAGAGACCCGTTTTATTCTGACTTTAGCAAAATGCATGAGTAATCAGTTGCAAAATTTTGTTTCAATTACCATGGTTACTGTAACAAGGTTGTATTCAATGCAATAATGATCATACAAAGATTTACAACCTTGAACTTGATTCTCAACTTTGAACTCTGACCTTCGATAGACCTCCCTTCCAATGTAAATTAAACAAAACAGGTTGGAGAAGAAAAGTCATTCAATGTTTATGCTTTTCAAAAGGTCAGTCTTCCAAAGAAATTTGAGGAAACAAAATTTGAAGACAAATGACCCCTAAAGGTCACTACTCCACTTTCAACTTTGAACTCTGACCTTCATCAGACCTCTCACATTAGGTATATACATTATTGTAGTAAACTTGTTTGATGAATGGCATTATGGATAGACTTTCAACTTTGCCCTCAATAAGGAACCTATAGTATTGATACTTTGGGGAGAACCAATGGAATCTGTAGTTAAAACATTCATGTAGTCTACCACCAAAATGGAGATTTGTGTAAACCTAATTTGGTGAAGCAGAATACATAAAATGCAAGGTTCATAACTAGAACTGTCCATAATCAAGTCTTAACAAAGTCTGTTGTTATTTAGATGCTAATTACCAAACAGAGCTTCCAAAAACCTAGGATTATTTTCCCTTGGGGCTTTACATAACAGTAGAGTGTGGATTTCAAAAAGTCCCCCTTCCCAATGAAGACAGTTAACCAAACAACATGTAAGGTCCAGTGGTACACTACTCTTAACTTCCAAAATACCACCAAGTAAAGCTAGACAAGTTAGAGTTGAAGTTGAAGATCTGTCCCCAGGATCATGAACAATACTTAAGCATTAAGAAAAAAAAACTTTAAAAAGTTATTGGATCATGAAACAAACTTAGTTTACTTCTTTCACTTAAATTTTAGTTTGAACTTAACTGTTCAAAGACAAGTACCTGGCACCTGTATCACCAACAAAAATGAACTTCTTTGGACTTAACTTAGTTAATTCAAAACATATATTTTGAAAATAAGTTTTAGCTTAAGTTAAGTATTGTTCATGATCTGGTTTTTCTCTGAATCTCTATCCAAACTAGAGTTGTATGTATTGTGTACGGCAGAATAATGTATGCACAGATAACTCTAAAAACAATCTACAGTAAAACATCATAATAATGTCACTTGATAACTTTGTCAGCTTGCTTATAACCACACTATTTTGAAGTCCCAAAATCCATTTCTTCCATGCTTTTTCTTTATAAGCATCCGTCATTTTATTATGTACACAGCAGTAATGGATGCACATACGACTTTCAAAACATGTACATGTAGACGCCTGTAGCTCAGTTGGGAAAGTATCAGACTTCATATCTAATTATATAAAGGTCGTGGAATTTGATTTTGATGGGGGCATGTTGTGACCTTAAGCAAGTACCTTCATTTCACATTACTGCTGACTTACCCTGTGTCAGGATAATGAAGCGTTGGGACTACAAGCTCCCCAACTGCTGTCTTGGTGAGCTAGCACCTAAACATTGTCCTGAGAAAGTACCAATCATGGTCATACTGGAATAGCCTAGTGTGATCCGGCTGACACTAGTGCCACAAATCAGCCTACACCATACAAGCTTAAGGCATAATAGAGGAGTCTGGTGTCTAATACAGTTCTAACTTATTACATCTGTGATGGAATCAAAAGACGATCTTACACGAGTCATTATCTTATATTGGACTTATTAAACAAGTTTAATAAAATTTTATGCATTGGGTCTTCTGCAAGATGCATAGACTTGTTCAATGATTTTAATAAATTCAATATAACATGAGCACAAATTTAATATTTTGTATATTGTTTAAATCTAAGAAAAAAAATTTGAATCTGAAAAGTATTCTCTCAGCTATAACAGAACAACCAAAATGGCTACAAAACCACAAGTTACGCTGGCTAAAATATGGCATCATAATATGTTACAACAATTGTATGACGTCACTAACCAAGGGTGCTTGAGTCATATTACATGAGGGTAACATGATTTTTACTACATGGGTTTAGACGCTATGGTGGCCTAATAGATAAGACATCAGTCTACAAATCCAGGGTCTCTCACATGTTGGCCTTTACTGGTTCACCCAGTGTCAGTATAATGTGACTGGGGGAGTGGTACGTACGCTTGTCTGTGGCGTAATGACTGTTAGCTAGCACCTTAAAAGTCCCCCATAAGTGTGCGCTGGTACTAGGCAGACCATAAAACACACATACACTTTACATGCATACATGAACTTGTTCATAGATTAAATCATATAGAGATTAATAAAGTAGTTCTCATCGCAAATAGCTGAAAAATTGCCAATGCGACGTTAAGCAACATTCAAAAACAACTACATTGATTTATTGTATGGACTTTTGAAGAATGATTATACAAAAAATAACAATTTATAAAATTTGATGTATTTTACTGTTTATTTGATAGTCTGAGTATCCATATTTAACATCTCTTTAATTACACATTTACACATGTGTACAAAAATGTTGTGTTACATAAAGACATATGTACATAACCGTAACAGCAATGTATAAGTGACATACACACAACCTTGTAATTATAATGACACACAGAATTTGTAAAACTATACACACGGACTAAAATGTGTCATTTTACATACAAACACACAACCTTGTAATTGTAGTTACACATGGAGTTTGTAAACAACTACATTTGTATACATATACAAAATGTGATTACATATACAAAATGTGATTGCACATATGCACAACCTTGTACATGTACATGCAAATACACATGGAGTTTGTAAACAACTATACACATACAAAAGGTGTAAACAAATGAATCTATCAGGTCTCTTAAAGAAAATTGATAAATTGTATATATACATGTGTGTTTACACACAGAAATAAACACTTTTGATTACACATTCAGAAATGTACACATGAATAATGTATAACTGATAATACAAGCAGATATGTGCACATGAGCAAGTGTACATCTGATTACACATGCAGACATGTGTACAATGAAAATGTGTACAACTCTGATTATACATGCAGACATGTACACAATGAACATGTGTACAACCTGATTACACATGGAAAAAATTGCACAATAAACATGTGTACAAGACATACAGAAATGTGTACATAACTGTTGTTCCTTACTTGTACACAATACATTGTGTGTACACAGCATGTGTACACAACCATGCATATTTTAATGTGTCAACAACAAGTTCTAGATTACAACACACAGAAAATTCAGTCTGCAATTAACAAGAAAAACTGTAAAACACAAGCAACAAAACCCCACATACAAAACAAAAATCAGTAAAAAATTACAAAATGACTAAAACAAGCCAACAATATCTAAACTGTAAAAATAAATATATAAATCTGTTACTGTCTTTTGATTGTATATAGAATAAGCAAAAAGCACATTGCAATATAAATTACTTTATCTGGAAAATTACAGTGGGCTTCATCAATGTGACACACAATGCCAGTTAATCTTTGGGCAGAACTATATATTTTTACTGGTTATGTAAACAATCCCAAGGGCTTTCCTGAAATAATATATTTTTCATGACATGAAATTAATCGTTTTTCTTTTGTTTGAAAAAATTGGAAATATGCACACTGCAAGTATTCAATTATTTCATTTTTTAAAAACAAAAAACAATTATCTTCATTTTTGTAGAATTTTTCTAAAACAGCACATTCAATACTTTTACAACCTTAGCAAATAAAACATATCATTGCTATGCTTATGACATCCAAAGATTGCTATAACATGGCAGTCAGCTGAAGGAAAGAGGAAAAGAGAACTGCCAAAGAAGACGAGGCATAGGACAATAGAAAGCGAAAGAAAAGACCTAGGAACAAAGACCTAAGAATGTTAGATATTGTCACAATCTAAAATCTTTGCAATGAGGATCCCAAGATATTGCAAGCATGTCATTATGCAGTTTGCTGTGTTTTAGAACTTCAAATTTTCCCAATTTAAAAGGCAGAAGGTGGTTTTAAAAATTGAGACAAAATCACTGACACAAAGATTAAGAAGTATTATGTGTACACAGGTGAAACCCATTGCCTGTGGGACCAGCCATTTTATCAGTCAATTTCAGTTAGAGAGTTTTTATCATTATTAGTGTATTGGGTAAATCTATAAAAATAAACATTAAAATAACTAGTAATACACCTGATAAAGCTATATATAATATTCTGACTAGTAAGATAAAAAATAATAACAACAATAGTATGTGAACAAATAATTCATACTGTACATGGATAAAACAAGCCATTTTATACATTGTAAAATCAATTAAAGTATGGTCAATTAATTGGCTGACATCGCAGAAGTAAAACTGGTAAAAATATTAACATTGTGAAACCTTTGTTTTTAAATTGGCACTAACATGAAATCATTTGATAGCTGGGATGATCTGTCATTTATGAATTTCTAGTTCCACTAATTTATTTCACTGTTCATAAAAATTATAGGTTCTATATAACCTTCGCCCTTTTGACCTTGACCTACATTCCTAAATGGGGTACACAAAACATTGTCTCATGTTGGTTTACATTTGTGTCAAATTGGTTCAAAATCCATTCACAGTTGTAAAAGTTATAGAGTGGACATAATATTACATGCAGAAGCATACTATAATCATAATGCAATAGCACACATTTTTTAGTTTGCTTTGCAAAGCAAGGCAAATATAGCACTATCCATTTCTAGAAAGTTCATTGGTTAAATAAATTTAATTTGTATACCTTATGTATAAAGTATAAATATAATGGCATGAAGTTGTTGTCAATAACTACAAGCAGGAGAAAACATTTTTTGCGAATTGAGCAGATTTGTCGTACATCAAACTAATGTTACCAGCAACAAGTATATGTACGCTTGCTTGGTAAAGTCTTCAATTTAAACATTGTACAAAATGTCTATTGATGTATATGACATGAAAATATTTTAATTTCAATTTTGGAATCAAAGATAACTGAAAGATGTATCCAGCGTAACATACATCATGATACATGTATATCTAAGTTGCCACAAGTATGTGACAAATTTCCAAAGTACAGTCAAGCCTGTCTATAAATGTCACCCAAGTTAACCAGCAAAAGCAGCCTTTATGAGCAGGTGGTCTTTATATACAGATTCAATTAATATGAATAAAGAACAATTGGGATACAATTCTACTGGCCTTTATAAGCAGGTGGCCTTTATATAGAGGTGGCATTTAAGGCAGGTTGGACTGTACATGTATATCTAGGTTGCCACAAGTATGTGACAAATGTCCAAAGTATGTGTATATTTTTTTTTTTTTTACAAAATTGCTAAAATAGGCTACTTTTTTAAAGAATTTTATTCTGTATAAATACTTATGTAAGGTTAGCAAGAAAATATTGCAATACATAAATATAGCAAAAGTGTGGGAAAATTCATAGTCTTCTTTCTTTATAAAAACTGAGTGTACAGTAATTTGTAGAATATAGTAAAATGTGGGTGAATAAAATCATATTTTTCTTCATTCTGTATAAAAACTTATACACATTGTACATATATAGAAAGTAATAAAATAAGTATCTTTAACTGCGTCACAACCTTTAAGATCACAAGATATTACAGGGCATATTATGAAAAAATATGTCTGAATTTTGTCTGAAAATGTTCTGAAATTTGTTTTAAAAATTTTGAATTTTGTCTGAAAAAGTTCTGAATTTTGCCTGAAATTTTCTGAATTTTTCCTTTTTCATCATTTTGAAAGTTTTTACATTTTCAGAATAAATTCAGAAATTTCGGACAAAATACAGATAAATGTGTTCAGAAAAATTCAGACACTTATTTTTGATGCAAGAAAAATTCAGAATTAATCCAGATATTTTCAGGAATATGCAGACAAAATTTCATATAAAACAATAATAATATCTTCTCCATGTTCCGTACTTCTCTGTCACAGCCGCACATGGCAAAATAAGATTGTCTCCATGTACAATAATTGTCAGACACAACCTTTCATTACAAAATAAATCTTCTCCATATACATATATATGCAGTTCTTTCTTCAAACTGATAAGTTATAGTACCATTAAAATTGACGGATCACTGGCTATGCCCACAATGTTCTGACAAAGGCACGGCATGCTTGAATTACACCAAAAAATAATGGAAACTAATGACGTCACTAACACTAGTACGTCATTAATTGCCGTGACGCTGCTTTGGTAGCGTGATGGTGGCCAGTGTCAGAACATAAAAGACATGGCTGGCGATATGTCAGTTAATTAGAATAAAGTTCTGTTTTCACTGCAAGATTTATCTTATAGGACAAATCTTACAAGATTTTAAGTCTTATAAGATTTTACGTTTACACTTATGACTAGTCATATAAGATTTTTCAAACTTACCTGTATTTTGCATACAATGGTGTAAGAGTACTCTAATTATAACAGTATTAACAAGTTTTCATCTAAACATTATGATGTCGGGCAGACATCTAAATTGACACATGTACATTTAATTGACATGTTTTAATGACCTTTGGGCATTGTTATCTTCAAATTGTGTGCAGTGTGATCTCAAATATCTTAAAGCATTAAAAGTATTAATATTTATACATGTTATTTATTTATTCATTCATTCATTTAATTACATAATTTTTAAAAAATAATTGATTCCAGTAGTATATTTTGTTCATCGTTTTATTTAAATTGTAATTTTATTTTATTGTTTATTTTATCTTATTTTATATTTTACTTACTGTTTTGATTTCCTTTAACATCACCCAAGATGATCTTTGAAACTTAAAGTTTTGTAAGTAGATATGATAGCTATCCTTAGAATACTTACTGTAAATTGGGAACTTTTTGCACACATTTTATTTTTGCGTAAATTTGTAAGAGTAAAAAGACAGGAAAATAAGGTGTTCCAAGAGTGTTTTATTTTGAAACAATACAGTTGCAATAATTATTACAATCTACACTTCAATAGAGGGACATCTGAAAAGAAATAAAATTATTTAGATTTTAAATTAGCCAGATTGCTAGTGCTTTAGGAAGGGCCACAAAGATAAGTTCCACTGTATTACAATGGTGGAGTTTTAAGTACATTTAAGTATATTTAAATCTTTATCAATCTGTTTTTTTTATCACACTTTAGCTGTATATATTTCATTTACATCAAGTAGTTTATATATAAGCACTAAATCTTTCAAATCTCTAAAGTTTTGTAGAATTAATTTATTTACACATGGTATCTGTATATATATATTTTTTTTACATATCTGTAGAATTATGTAGAAGTTTATTATTATTATTATTATTATTTATGTACATATTTTTTTAGCAATACACATGTTTTTGTATATACAATGTACATATTTACAACAATGTAAAAGCATTTATCTTAAAATCTTAATGGATTAAACTAAAAATTCTCCTAATTAATCAAAATTATTTTTTTTTTAAAATAAATATCTGAAACATAAAGCTGACATAATCAATGTAACAAGAATGGTAAGTCAACTTTATATATATCATCTATGTTCAGCCATTTTGAAGTAGTTAAGGTTCTGCTGGAACATAAAGTTGACACATATCAATGTAACAAGGATGGCCAGTCACCTTTATAATATCATCTATGTTCAGCCATGTTGAAGTAGTTAAGGTTCTGCTGGAACATAAAGTTGACATAGATTAGTGTAACAAGAATGGTGAGTCGCCTTTATATATATCATCTATGTACGGCCATGTTAAAGTAGTTAAGGTTCTGCTGAAACATAAAGCTGACATAGATCTGTGTAACAAGAATGGTGAGTAAAGAATATAAACAATAAGTTTTTCACAATACACATTTGTAAAGTAATTTTCAACAAATACATTTGTAAAGTAATTTTCAACAAATACATTTGTAAAGTAATTTTCAACAAATACATTTGTAAAGTAATTTTCAACAAATACATTTGTAAAGTAATTTTCATCATACACATTTGTAAAGTAATTTTCAACATACACATTTGTAAAGTAATTTTCAACATACACATTTGCAAAAAAAACCCACATTGTTTGCTATTGTTACATGTTTAATAACTAATTTCTGTCAAACATAAAATACTATTTCCATAACAACAAGGACATTTGACCAAACAAAAGCGTTAAAATATGCAATGGAAAACATTTGGCACATTTCTGTATTAGAACTGCTTCTTCTGAATGATCGGGAACTTCTTTGGAAATCATATTATATTTCCTAATAAATGCATCGTTCCGAGGATAATTGATGTAAATGATACAATTATACCGTTATCATGGAAACACATGTACACTTAAGCAACAGTGAAAACTATTACTACAGAAAGACATAGGCACTAATAGCAATCTTGTTACTATGGAAACAATGTAGTACTATAGCAACATCATTACCATGGTTACACATGTGTAGTATAGCAACATCATTACCATGGTTACACATGTGTAGTATAGCAACATCATTACCATGGTTACACATGTGTAGTATAGCAACATCATTACCATGGTTACACATGTGTAGTATAGCAACATCATTACCATGGTTACACATGTGTAGTATAGCAACATCATTACCATGGAAACACATGTGTAGTATAGCAACATCATTACCATGGTTACACATTTGTAGTATAGCAACATCATTACCATGGTTACACATGTGTAGTATAGCAACATTATTACCATGGTTACACATGTGTAGTATAGCAACATCATTACCATGGAAACAATGTAGTACTATAGCAACATCATTACCATGGTTACACATGTGTAGTATAGCAACATCATTACCATGGAAACACATGAGTAGTATAGCAACATCATTACCATGGTTACACATGTGTAGTATAGCAACATTATTACCATGGTTACACATTTGTAGTATAGCAACATCATTACCATGGTTACACATGTGTAGTATAGCAACATTATTACCATGGTTACACATGTGTAGTATAGCAACATCATTACCATGGTTACACATGTGTAGTATAGCAACATCATTACCATGGTTACACATGTGTAGTATAGCAACATCATTACCATGGAAACAATGTAGTACTATAGCAACATCATTACCATGGTTACACATGTGTAGTATAGCAACATCATTACCATGGAAACACATGAGTAGTATAGCAACAACATTACCATGGTTACACATGTGTAGTATAGCAACATCATTACCATGGTTACACATGTGTAGTATAGCAACATCATTACCATGGTTACACATGTGTAGTATAGCAACATCATTACCATGGTTACACATGAGTAGTATAGCAACATCATTACCATGGAAACATATAAGTACTATAGCAACATCATTACCATGGAAACACATGTGTAGTATAGCAACATCATTACCATGGAAACACATGTGTAGTAGAATAGCAACATCATTACCATGGAATCACATGAGTAGTATAGCAACATCATTACCATGGAAACATATGAGTACTATAGCAACATCATTACCATGGAAACACATGAGTACTATAGCAACATCATTACCATGGGAACACATGAGTAGTATAGCAACATCATTACCATGGAAACACATGAGTAGTATAGCAACATCATTACCATGGAAACACATGAGCAGTATAGCAACATCATTACCATGGTTACACATGTGTAGTATAGCAACATCATTACCATGGAAACACATGAGTAGTATAGCAACATCATTACCATGGAAACACATGAGTAGTATAGCAACATCATTACCATGGAAACACATGAGTAGTATAGCAACATCATTACCATGGGAACACATGAGTACTATAGCAACATCATTACCATGGGAACACATGAGTAGTATAGCAACATCATTACCATGGAAACACATGAGTAGTATAGCAACATCATTACCATGGTTACACATGAGTAGTATAGCGACATCATTACCATGGAAACATATGAGTACTATAGCAACATCATTACCATGGAAACACATGAGTAGTATAGCAACATCATTACCATGGAAACACATGAGTAGTATAGCAACATCATTACCATGGAAACACATGAGTAGTATAGCAACATCATTACCATGGAAACATATGAGTACTAGAGCAACATCATTACCATGGAAACACATGAGTAGTATAGCAACATCATTACCATGGAAACACATGAGTAGTATAGCAACATCATTACCATGGGAACACATGAGTAGTATAGCAACATCATTACTATGGAAACACATGAGTAGTATAGCAACATCATTACCATTGAAACACAAGAGTACTATAGCAACATCATTACCATGGAAACACATGAGTACTATAGCAAAATCATCACCATGGAAACACATGAGTAGTATAGCAACATCATTACCATGGAAACACATGAATAGTATAGCAGCATCTTTACCATGGAAACACATGAGTAGTATAGCAACATCATTACCATGGTTACACATGTGTAGTATAGCAACATCATTACCATGGTTACACATGAGTAGTATAGCAACATCATTACCATGGAAACATATAAGTACTATAGCAACATCATGACCATGGAAACACATGTGTAGTATAGCAACATCATTACCATGGAAACACATGTGTAGTAGTATAGCAACATCATTACCATGGAATCACATGAGTAGTATAGCAACATCATTACCATGGAAACATATGAGTACTATAGCAACATCATTACCATGGAAACACATGAGTACTATAGCAACATCATTACCATGGGAACACATGAGTAGTATAGCAACATCATTACCATGGAAACACATGAGTAGTATAGCAACATCATTACCATGGAAACATATGAGTAGTATAGCAACATCATTACCATGGAAACACACGAGTAGTATAGCAACATCATTACCATGGTTACACATGTGTAGTATAGCAACATCATTACCATGGAAACACATGAGTAGTATAGCAACATCATTACCATGGAAACACATGAGTAGTATAGCAACATCATTACCATGGAAACACATGAGTAGTATAGCAACATCATTACCATGGAAACACATGAGTAGTATAGCAACATCATTACCATGGGAACACATGAGTAGTATAGCAACATCATTACCATGGAAACACATGAGTAGTATAGCAACATCATTACCATTGAAACACAAGAGTACTATAGCAACATCATTACCATGGAAACACATGAGTACTATAGCAACATCATTACCATGGAAACACATGAGTAGTATAGCAACATCATTACCATGGAAACACAAGAATAGTATAGCAACATCTTTACCATGGAAACACATGAGTAGTATAGCAACATCATTACCATGGAAACACATGAGTACTATAGCAACATCATTACCATGGAAACACATGAGTACTATAGCAACATCATTACCATGGAAACATATGAGTACTATACCAACATCATTACCATGGAAACACATGAGTACTATAGCAACATCATTACCATGGAAACATATGAGTACTATAGCAACATCATTACCATGGAAACACATGAGTAGTATAGCAACATCATTACCATGGGAACACATGAGTACTATAGCAACATTATTACAGTGGTAACAAATGAAAAGTATAGCAACATTACCATGGTAACAAATGCGTAATATTGCAACACCATTACCATGGTAACACATAGATACTATAGCAACATCATTCCCATTGAAGCATATGATCACTATAGCAACTGATGATTTCTCAAAAGAAGCAGTCTCAATACATGATGATACTAAATATTCTTCATTGAATTCTTATTTAAACTGATTGAGAATTCATTATAATGAGGTAAATCGTCTATTTACAGGTAAAAATGCTGACCAACTTATCATGGCAATATACTATGGGTAAGTGACAAAATTTCTTTAAAATTGGTACACAAATCTTATAAACTTTTCAGTTTGTAAGGCTCATCATGTTACCAGTATGAATTTCTGATTTTTATGTAAAGAAACAAGAGGCATGATTAGAAATCATGTAGAATGCCATTACTAATCAGTTAAACTTTTGATGTAACCGACAGCAATAGTGTTGCTCTGATGCCAAATTGTGGGGGACAATATCCCGAACATCCAAGGATCGCTTTAACATCGCAAGCAGCTGAAGGAAAGAGGAAAAGAGGATGGCCTAAAGAGACCTGGCGTAGGACAATGGAAAGGGAAAGAAAAGATCTAGGAGGAAGACACAGGGAGAGGAAGCCACACAAGCAAGCAATAGGGTTGACCGGAGAAGAAAGATAATTGGCCCAATTCTCCACCAGGAGAGATGGAATTAAGTCAAGTAAGTCATATAGTCATATCCCAAAAAATTGTTAACAATTTTGAACAAGGCTTTCAGACCCCATTATAAACTTAATTGATATTTGCAATACAATACTTTCTTAAATCAAAGTACTGAAGGTACTGAAGCATCAGCTAAACTGAGCAATTTGATAAAAAAAATTTGCACTTGAAACTGAGATTTGTCTAATGAATCGGTAACAAATGAAAATCATGCAAATAATAGATACTGTGATCGGGAAGCTTCTAACAACAAGTCTGCTTTTTATGCAAGTTGTTAGGTTCTAAGATATAAATATGTTACAATGGTCAAAATGGACATGCCACGGAATGTTTATCAATTAAGTAAACTAAGTAATTCGCATAAATATAAATTTTCAATTTTTCAAAAACCAAGAGAGGCTACTAAAGACCCGAACCCAAATCTGAGTGAAATATCTCAAGCGTAACTGAACAAGAGGCCCATGGGCCTGATACGCTCACCTGATAACTAATGGCTAGCTGATAGATTTAAAGAAAACATAAATACTAAACCATAATGACTTTTTTCTTTACATCATGATAACCATTGTATCAATACCTACAACATTCTAATATACATGCCTATACAAAAAGTTAACAGTTTTTAAGATAATTAAACATTTCAGTATTGTTTCACATCTGTGACCTTGACCTTTAAACCAATAACCTTTTTCTATACATCAAAATGATTGTTGTATCAATACCTACAACATTCTAATATACATGCCTATACAAAAAGTTTATAGTTTTCGAGATAATTAACCATTTTGGTATTGTTTTGCATCTGTAACCTTGACCTTTGAACCCATGACCTTTTTCTATACATCAAAATGATCGTTGTATCGATACCTACAACATTCTAATATACATGCCTATACAAGTTTATAGTTTTCAAGATAATAATTATAATCAGAGGTAAAAAAAAATTAGGTCACGACCTTCACAATTGACCTTCATTTTGAAGATACTAACAAGAAGATGTCAAAACTGAAAACCTCATGTCATTATCTGGTCAAATAGTGAAGTTATAACAATTTGAAGCTATTTTACGATTTTTTCAAAATTAAACGCAAAAACGCGTAACCTATTTTTTATCCGAATTTTACAAAATGAACAAACTATAGGCTTAAGACCCTAGAAAAGCCAAATATCACATCAGATTTTTTCTCCAATCAGTACTTTCGGAGAAGAAGATTTTTTAAGATTTTTGCACCCCTAGGTCACCTTGACCTAGTTATGGTAGCCATAGCAACGCCACAAACTAATCTGCACTGCACCGGCCCATATATACTTCTGACAAAGTTTCATTAAAAACTGTCCACCAGTTTCAGAGGAGAAGTTGAAAATAGGTGTTAACGACGCACACACGCATGCACGTACACACGCACGCACATACACACGCTGCGCTATGCCATAAGCTCACATGACCTTCGGTCAGGTGAGCTAAAAAAGTCCAGAGAAACCATCATTTTGATAAAATTCACAAAGTGAAAGGGGCAAAACTCCACTAAACGCAGTTGACTGGAAGAAAACCCAAACTGGATCTGTAATCACCACCATCATCATCATTATCACTCCTCATATCACATTTTGATCATCAACATGAAGATATCATCATCATCGTCGTCGTCATTAGCAGCAGCAGTAGAACCCATGCCATGACAATCACCACCACCATTATATTAATCATTTTCAGAAATCCTCATGTTACATCATTAATATGGTCACATCATCATCATAGCTCTTCGTGTCACATAATCATCATCATTATCAGCAGCAGCAGTACTGAATGTCATCATCATCATCATGTCACATCATCAGCATGAAGACATTGGCTTTGTTATCATCATCATCATCGTGAATTATTATCATCATCGACAGCAGCAGAACTGAATGTCACCACCACCATTATCATCATCACCACCATCTTCATCATCATCATACTATCGGCAGTGCTCAGCAGTACTGAATGTCATCATTGCCACCATCATCATCATCGGTAGCAACAGAACTCATGTCACCATCATAATCATCATCATAGTTCGTCAAGTCACATCGTAATCATCACCATCATCATTCATAGCAGCAGAGCTTATTTTCATCACCACCATCACTATCATCTTCTTCATCACGATAATCATTATCATAATCGGCATCAACAGAACTCATGTCATCACCATCATCAACATCATCATCATATCTCCTCGTGTTACATCATCATCATCATCATTATATCTCCTCATGTCATATCATCATCATCATCGGCAGCAGCAGAACTGAATGTCATCATCATCATTATTATTGTCATCATCTTCACCAGATCATCATGCCACATCATCATCGACATAGTGTCATCATCACAAAAAAAACTTTCACCATGACCAGCTATTTTCCATGACTTGCAATTGACAGATTAACGTCAATTAACTATTGTTGAAGTCATTAATTTTATTCATTGAATTCACAATTAATTTGAAAAAAATAAAAATAAAAATAAAACCTTTGTTTTAGAAATAATTTAAATGTATTTAAAATTATTGTTGAATATATATAAATTGTCCAAGTGAGCTTCAAAAGCCTGAATTGGTATAAACCATCCTGACACAGTCACAATAAGCTAATAATCTGTGCCTCCCAATTACAGAAGTTGTCCAGGCAACTGTCTCTTTCAAAAAAAGTTTGTTGACAAGAATTGTGTACAAAAGGGGGAAATATTTCTGAATATGATTAATTGAAAATTAATTGATTATTATTTAGACAACTAAAATGTTACAATAAAATTACTTTGAATTTAAGAGAAACTGTAAGAGGAGTTGAGTTCACAAAGTAGGTACCCCCATTCTAATACTTTCTAAAAAGTGACTAAGTTTTAAAGTCTGGAAAAATGGAGAAAAAATCTTGAAATATTTCCATAAAGTCAGGTGCACATCTTCAATATATATATAAACATTCTGTGAAGTTTCAAGGCTTTTGGTTGGAAACTGTAAGAGGAGTTGAGTTCACAAAGTAGGTACCCCCATTCAAATACTTGCTAAAAAGTGACTAAGTTTTAAAGTCTGGAAAAATGGGGAAAAAAATCTTGAAATATTTCCATAAAGTCAGGTGCACATCTTCAATATATATATAAACATTCTGTGAAGTTTCAAGGCTTTTGGTTGGAAACTGTAAGAGGAGTTGAGTTCAAGTAGGTACCCCCATTCAAATACTTGCTAAAAAGTGACTAAGTTTTAAAGTCTGGAAAAATGGGGAAAAAATCTTGAAATATTTCCATAAAGTCAGGTGCACATCCTCAATATATATAGAAACATTCTGTGAAGTTTCAAGGTTTTTGGTTGAAAACTAAGAGGAGTTGAGTTCACAAGATTGGTACCATATTTTCCCCGCCCTTAGTTTCTGTTCTACTTCACCAACGGTGCTCTAGAAATCGGAAGAACTTAAGAAAGCACAATAACTGTTTTGTGTCCAGTGGCCACATTTTATGTGAAATAAAGTAATATGGCTTCATGAAAAGAAATTAAAGGTTGTAAAAACCATGGATTAAACTACTGACAACAACTTTAATCGGATATCCACTGTAAAAACGATCTAATAAGGACTTGTAACAAGGTAAATAAATTTTATCTGAATTTTAAAACATCGTTTTTTTTCAGTTTTGTTTAGATTTTGATTTCAAGTTGTTCTTTCTTGCGATTTATTTTGTTGATTCAAAATAAACAACTGGAAAGGTATTTAAATGAACATTTATGATGAAATTGTCTGTCTTCGGAGACATATGGTGAGAAGTGGAGTGTGTGCGGAGTGTGTGCAGAGATTCGAGAATAAAGCATGTCGTTTTTATATTAAACTGATAACTGAAAAGGACAGGGTGTCATGATCATTTTAAAAGGGGCAATGGTGTACTGGACTAAAAAGGTCAGTCACTACGCTATGTGAATACATTTGAGCAGGGGCATCGGGTGTCAAATGCAGGCATGCCCCCAAACACATGGCTAATTTGCATACGAACTACGGTATCGATATCCTACACAACTTCACGAGTCACAAACGGTTTATCAACATAGCCAATAACTTGTAAATAAACTTCTTCTTTCAGTTTCGTATCACATTTTTGGGAATAATCTTTGATTTCTACTTATTTGTTATGCATAATTTCGCTACAGGCAAACTGACATACCCAATGAAAGCGGGAAAATCCTCGTGACGTTATGATGAATATTAATGAACCAGGTCGGGATATCCCAAACACGAAATATTATTGGCAATAGATTTTTAAAAAAATATATATAATTTATCATCAAATGTGATCCATGTATGTTTAAAGTTATTTAACTTAAAAACTGTTTAATGAGCATACTTTGTGTTTATTTATCGATGTCACTTTGCATAAATTAAAAAAAATTCAATATGGCGGCGACTGTAAAACAACCACATGTACAGCACTGTAGGTCAAAAAGAAGAACGTCGGCGCGAACTGACAAGATCGTCATTTTTGTTGGGTTTTTCCGAGGGGCGTATACTTAATGGATTTTTAAGGTTTTTATCTTAAAATTATCATACAAAAGTGAAGAATTAAAATATATATCCAGCAAAAACAATTACGGACTAATACGCGTATGAATACATTTCAGATCGGCACATGTGTACATGATAAAAACATTGCTTTCGTAAGTTTCCGGGAGATCCAATCACTCAGATTAGAGTTTATACATACCTGGGATACCGTATATGGAAATTCCCGTAATTTCAGTCGAAACGAAGGATTTGATTGGCTGTCAAGGTGAAATGAGAGCGGCGCTAAATACGAAAAAATCCAACGATCGCTATAAAGCATTCAGCATGGCTGATGCTTTAAAAATCACTAATTGTGCAAAATACAGTATAACAAACTTATTTTTTGTAATATACAATTTTCATTATTTGCCATATATTTTCAATACACATTGGCCAACATGGATCATTTTCAATTTACGCATGATACTAAGTCTCATTTGCCATACACAATTGACTGATTGCCGGGCACGCCCACTATGTTCCGACAAAGGGTCGACATGTTGAATTACATGCAAAGAGAATGAAAACTCGGCCTGAATTGTGCGGTTTAATGATGTCACTGACACTAGAACGTCATTAGTTGCCGTGACACTGCTTTGCTACCGTGATGGCAGCCAGTGTCCGAACATTGTGGGCGTGGCTGACGATACATCAATTATATCAACATTTTACTTGCTATACAAAGCAATTTTGCAACTTACAATTACACTAATGGTACTTACAATTTTTAATCCACAACCATAATGACTTATCATTTGCAATAAACATTTAAACCAAGCTACATTTGCAACACTTTGTTATACTGTATAAGAAGAAACATTCACGAGGAAGAAATATTCGCCATTTTCATGGTGACACTTACACTGCAAATATATCTTCTCTGCGAAAATTATACTTATGTCGACTTTCCCTGTAGCCTAAACCGTGAAATTTTCTTACTGTGAAATAGTTTAAAAGATCAAAATCGCGAAAGTATCCTACAGCTAATATTTCTTCTTACACAGTACCAGTACAAAGCGCTTCCATTTCATAATGGACAGGTGGTCTTTATATAGAGGTTTTTGGTTAAATATGAAGCAAAAAGACTAATATGTTTTTTTGTAATTGAAATATAAGGCAAATTAGGCCTTAAAATGAACAAATGGTCATTATATAAAGGTTCCAAGTGGTTAAATATGAAGCAAACCTTAAAATGTTTGGTTTTTTGTAGTTGAAATATGAGGCAATTAAAATGAACAGGTAGTCATTATATAGAGGTTCCAAGTGGTTAAAAATGAAGCAAACCTTTAAATGTTTGTTTTTTATAATTGAAATATGAGGCAAATTAGGCCTTAAAATGAACAGGTGGTCTTTATAAAGAGGTAATTCTTTGTTGCAATACGAAGTGAATTGGTCCTAAAATGATGGTGTTAATGGACAGGTGGTCCTTATTGAAGCTTATATGGTTGAAATCGGAAGCAAATGGGCTTTAAAATGATGTTTGTATCACATAAGGTGGTTTTATACATTGTATAAAGGTTCTTTTTGGTTGAAATATGAAACAAATAGTCCTTAAAATGACAGTTTTAATGAAAAAGTGGTCTTTAAATAGAAGTTCTTTGTGATTAAAATGCTAAGCAAATACAAAATGTATGATAATATTAATGGACATGTGGTCTTTATATAGAGTTTGTGGTTGAAATATGAAAGTAAATAGGTCTTCCAGTGATGATGTTAATTGGACAGGTGGTCTTTATACAGAGATTTGGACAGGTGGTCGTTATACAGATATTTTTGTGGCTGACAAACTTTACCAAACAAGAATCTGCCAGATTGGGATTCTAACCTAGGTGCTGTGATCTGTATGCCAGTGGTCAACCACAAATGCCCCCTAACTAAAGTTCAACTGTTGTAATGAATCTGATGTCAGTCTATCTAAATTTTGACAATTTCATAGTGTGTGACCTTATAAAGGAATGCTCTTGATAGGCCAAGATGAAAATATATAAAGCTATGGATGCTCAATGTGTACATAGTCATGGCAACTGATGTTAACATGCATTTCAAACCACTTACTAACTTTGATATACAAACAATACAAATGTATTAAATGTTCACAAAGCTACAATAGGAATGTGGTATTTACTTTATCCCAGCTATGATTATATGGTAATAAGAGCGTGCATTAGGTGATTATCTGTGCCCCAGTGGTTTAGTTCTGTTCTGTAAATACGATTACCCTGTTGTTTTTTAAGCACCATTACTTTGACCAGCAGAAAACACAGTTCAAATGACAGCTTTGCACAGTAATTCTACACTGTGTATCACAATATACCAAGAGCATATATATATGTCAACAACTGACACTGTTACATGGATAAAGATTGATACAGCATTTTAAATATTCTTCCAAATGTTAATACTAGTGTTGTATCATCAGTTTAAAATCATAATTGCTCGTCATGGATTCCAAAAAAGTAGACTTTTTCCTCCCTGATGATCAGTTATGAAAAAATTTGCTGTAATCGATAATCGTAATTGGGAGGCTTCAACATGTCACTAACCGATTATTCCCAAAAATCACTCCATCATTATTTCCTACTATGTATCACAATATAATCAAAGATTGTATATGTATGTCATGATTCTTCACAGAAGTTTGACACAGCCTTTCACAGATTCTCTACACAGAGTCATTACTATTCCTACTATATTTATCACAATCTACTGTTAGAGCATTATATATATATCGAGACCAGCACACCACTTTCTCAATATCCACTGTAGTTAGAGCATTATATATATATCGAGACCAGCACACCACTTTCTCAATATCCACTGTATCACAATGGCCAATCTCTGGTATATCAAAGTGGCCTCTGTTATATCACAATGTACTTGAAAGAATACTACAGATATGTCACCGATTGACCCAGCGTTTCATGGATTCTTCCCAGTCTGTACTTCCCCCCTCATCGTCTGTCCGTATATATGAGTCGGCATCAGACTGGAGATAACTCTCCTCATCTGTTGTATAGGTACTGGATGTCATTCTGCTGGGTAGCTCCTATAAATATATAACAAAGTTTTAAGAAATAACACTTTAATTGAGTGCATTCAATGGGTATTATGAACGAGAGTCAGGAATAGCATATTGAGTTAACTGCGAAGATATTCAATTTAAATATGCTATTCCCGACTCTCATTTATTACACCAAATGAATACTCAAATAGAATGTTATTTCTTATATTTACAATCATTAAAAATATTGTTAGCATGACAGAAATGTAAAATAATGCTACAATATTTACTTTATCTAAGATTCCAATAAACATGGGATTAATGGAACAACATTTTTCCAAATAAGGATAGAAACGCTGGGAAGAGGTATGAATGCTGACCAATCAAACAATGGTTGACACAATACGATGATATTTCATGATGCCATCTGATATTTAAACATTACATAATCAGAGGTCATGACCCACACCGTATTCATGAGCAATTCAATTACAGCAAAAACAAATAGGTTCATCTAAAGAAGGTCAATTCCAATTGTAAATAGATTAGCAAATTTTAGCTAAACAAAAAGAACAAGGATGGCATTGGATAAAAAGTATATGCGACTAGCTGGTCAGAGCGATGGAAAAAGAAGGAAGTAGGCGACGCGTGTGCGCACATCGTTGGTTGCACATCCGCACCGTATATATTCTAGCCATCTGATTGGCTAACAATACGGCATTGAAAAATCATTATTTTTCTTTGTCAAAGTATAAAATACTAGTTAGTCACTAGGGAAACAGCAATATTTTAATATAGGTGAGTTTATTGAAGCAAAATTAGTGATTTTAGAATGCTCTTTGTATTTTTGCAGTTCAGATCAAATCCCACATGTGTTGATTCTAGTGTGTGAAAGTTTCTCATTTCGCGTGGTGAAGGTCAGTTGTTTTCTCTAGGCACTCTGGTTTTCTCCATCATCCTAGAGCTGACCACCTTGATATAAGTAAAAGAACCTTGACTGTGGTATAAAACACCATAAGTCCAGTGTTTAAAATATTTCAAAATATTCAAACAGTCCTTGTCTTGTTATTTTCAAAATTTTCTTTTGTGGTACAAAGTATTGAAATTCAAAAGTAACTAATTCTTCCCAAAAAGTTACCAGTCTTAGACTGTTGGAATGGCTGTAATGTTATTTAGAACAGTGCAGCTATTACTCAGTTAAACTCCACTAACCTTTGGATGATTGTCGTACAATTCTGGATCTTCCTCATCTGTTTTAAAACAACTTTCATCATCTGTTCTCACATATGAATCAGCATCATCAGTTCCCAAGGCACTAGCATCGTCCGTCTTTAAATATGTCTCTGCTTCATCGGAGGGAATGTAACTTAAAAATACAAGAAAATATGTTATGGTAATTATAAAGAGCTTTCATTACTATGTTCCTCAAATGAAATCCATTTTGGCCCGAATTGGGCCAAATTCTGGTGCACAAGAGTTTGTCAGTTTGCTTGTCAAATGTCTATGGTTTTCTCTGGGCACTCAAGTTTCCTCCACCATCCCTGAACTGACTGTCTCAATATAAGTAAATGAATCTTAATTGGGATATTAAACACTATTTCTCCACTCCACTTGACAAGCCAGCTCCAAAAAAGAAACTAGATATAAGCTAAGAAATTGTGATTAACGTCCCAGTCAAGAATATTTCACTTATATTAAGATCTTGCCAGCTATAGGCAAGGTGCAGAAATTTTGCCTGTGCATTGCACTGATAGCATAAGAAAACGGGGTTCTTTATCCTGCCAAGCCTTCCATGACAAGGGACCTTGTTATTTTAAGTTCCCATCTTAAAGAAATCAAACTTTCATTTTGTAATGCAGCTTGCTTGGCGAAGGAAGTCACTACTTCTTTATCCTTCAAAGCCTTCCATGACAAGGGACCTTGTTATTTTAAGTTCCCATCTTAAAGAACTCAAACTTTCATTTTGTAATGCAGCTTGCTTGGCGAAGGAAGTCACTAGCTACTTCAAAGTCTTGAGTCAGACCCTGTCGGGTTCGAACCCATGTCTTCCCACTTATGTAGCAAGCTGAAGCCAGAAGAAGCAGCAGAAAAAGAAGTAGATTAAATGCATCAATACCAATGTGCACCCCTTTCTTTCAGAACATATAAAATAATTGTAATATAATGTACATAAGAAATTCTGAATTTTACACAAACAAGAGTACAATGTATATATGAATTAGTGACAATAACAATATAAGATAACAATTAAGAATGGAGCTGTTGAGTTGAGTAATAATGTTTAATAAGAATGAAGTTGTTGAGTTGAGTTGAGTAATGGTGTTTAACAGGAATGGGGCTGTAAAGAATACTTAAATACACTTTATCAATTGATTGATTGATTGATTGATTGAAAGGTAAAACACATTTCTTCATACTTGTCATTTTCTGTATCACTTTGGTTCTGACTACTTCCGCTCTTTTTCCGTCGTGCTCGTAATTGTGCAATAAAATCTTGTTCTTGATCTAACCGCCTCAATACTTCCTGCTGCCAATTATCAATCTCTTCCTGGGTTCTCATCACATACGCATCTGCTAAGTCAAGATTTGCTAAAAAAATGTGAAAAAAATCAGAGTTAAAACTTTAAACCTGCTTTTAAGGAAACAATGGAAAATTCCTTTTTTCAATATTTTTTAAATCATTGCTAGGAATGTGCTTGATTTATTCTCACATATGCATTGATTTGCTGAATAATGTGACGAGTTAAAACTTTAGTTTCTCTAAGTAAAATCTGCTTTTAGTACAATTATTAAAGAAACTTTTTAAAATTTTATTTAAAATCAATGCCAAATGTTTGCTTGATTTTGTTTGTTTGTTTGGTTGGTTGGAATGGTGGTGTTTTAAAGCCTCAATCAAGATTATTTCACTTACATTAATACAACAGGATTCATACAGCCAGAACCAATCAGCAAAATTTAATTCATTTTCTAAGAAATTCTCATCATTTTCCAGGACATAATTACCATAAAAGAACATAAATGATTTACAAGACTCAGAAATTGTCAAAGTAAAATTTCATCAAAATTCATGGAATAAGGGGATATATTGACCAGATTGACAAGGTTATTTACAGATTTTTTTTTTTTTTTTAATTATTTCTACATAGTAAATTATGCTTACATAGTTAATTATTTTTACATAGTATTGAACTTTTTTCTCAAACAATAAAATTTCAATGACATTTTATAAAATTCCATGACTTTTCAAGTTCAGTGTGAACCCTGTACAAGTATATTGAGGCAATCAGTACTGAAATGGTAGAGGTAACCAGAGCATGAAAAAATAAACACGCCCTCCAGCAAACTCTCTCACAGTATCTATCTTGATCTACATACCTTCTGTTTCATTTATATTGTCATCATTATCATCATCACTCTCACTTTGTTCTACAATAAAAATTTATTTTATCAAAAATATTATAAGATTGGAGCAAGCAAACTTACAAACTTTCTCACACTAGGATCTGCCTTGGGTGGGATTCTAGCCTAGGTGGCAAGAGGCAATAATATATGATTCACAATAGTATAATAGATTGTAAAACGGACACACCTTAAATGGTCTTTAAGTTTTTAATGTATGAATTAAAAGTTAATTCTAGAAACTTCAAGTTATGACCTAATTACATGATATAGGTATGACTTAACATAATGGAATAATGGAGTAACAGAATTTTAAGTCCCAGTCAAGATTCTTTCACTTGTATCGAGGTGGTCAGTTTATGGGCGGATTAGGAAAATGGAGTGCACTGAAAAAAAACCCCATCAAACTTTGGCAAGTGAACATACCATGATCTGTCCTGATTGGGACTCAGACCTAAGTGGGGAAAGACAATAATATAAGAAACACTTCAGTATAATGGATAGAAGAATGGTCACACCATAAGAAGGAATTTGTGATTTCTTTGATGGATCTGAATTTCTGAGTTGAAAATGGTTATGATTAGTTTTGGGTACTTTCCCTTGCTTAATGCTAACCATACCAAGCTACCAGTGTCATGATGGGCATGACTTCATTAAGAGCAGGGAAATGGAGTAATAGAGTTTTACACCCCAGTGAAGATTATTTGATTAATATCACGGCAGTAAATTCAAATGGTGGAAAAAATCAGATTGTTGAAGAAAACAACTGACCTTTTTCAAGAGAAGTGACACACTTTTTCACACTAGGATCTTGTCAGTGGGATTCAAACCTAGGCAGTGATGATTTCTGGTCCATGATGCAATTACATGTATTTCCAAATAATGGATGAAATTCTATTTTCACATACCTGAATTTAACTCCTTGACTAAAGAAGACATGGCACTTGTAACGGAATCAGCAGCAACTAAAAGGTCGTTCCTTAACAACCTAACATTTGCTGTTGCTTTTGGTGGTGTATTGAAGGCTTGTCGGACATCACCTCCTACACCTGACAACATGGATGACTCCATCGCCGGTGTTGTCGGGGCACTTGTTCTGGTTGGGTGGTTTGTCGTGTGAGCGGGTGATTGCGTACTTGATTGCGATTTAGAACTGTCACTTAATGTAGATCTAGGTGATGTTGGATTGTTCTGAAATAAAGTTATATAGCCATTTTTCAACAAATTACCATAGTTATCATATTGACTTCCCTTCAATAAACCTTTTAAGAGCAACTGAAAATAATTACCAATAATTTTGGTTAGGCATGTGAGACCTTTCACCCATGAAGTCACCTGTTTGTTTTCTTTGGCATTGACAAGTGTGTGGGCTTACAGTTGGCGTCATCTAATCAAATGTTGAAACTTTGATAGGTCAAATAGACCCTGTAGCACTCCTAGGGGTAAATATTGTAACTTTGTTTGTACTGAATTTATTGTGTGATAATTTCAGATGGTCACAGGCAAATTGAATGAATGGCTTAAATTTCTTTGAGTGTTACCCCCATTCAGGCCTATTTCACTGTTTTTGAAGTGGTCAGTTATGACACACCCTACAAGAGTACTGGTACTGCACATACTGTATTTATTACCAGCCCCTTAAAACCTTTGCCAACTGGCTTCTCACCACAGTATTTTAAAAATCTGAAAAACTATTTCTTCTATTTTTGTCTATATAAGTTTATAACCCGAATTTTACTGAACAAATGGTTGGGAAAGAATTCAGGTCTTACTGTAAATGGAAACTATTGTTCTGGGGTCTCGGATGCATGACTGCTGTAAAGTTACAAACAACCCCCCACCCCATCATGATTATTTTACTTTTTTTAAGTATTCGATTATGAAACCCTCTTAAGAGTACCGGTGCCTGATACTGTAGGTACCAGTGTTTGACTTTCAGATGAATATCTAATTTATAGTGATAAACAACCTTTAAATACAGTCCAACCTGCCTTAAAGGCCACCTCTACATAAGGGGAACCTGCTTATAAAGGCCAGTAGAATTGTATCCCAATTGTTCTTTATTCTTATTATTTGAACCTGTATATAAAGGCCACCTGCCCATAAAGCACACTTTTTCGGGTTCCCTTGGGTGGCCTTTATAGACATGTATGACTGTAATTTATAGTGACAAACAACCTTTAAATAGTACACTTTTTACATAAAAGTACCAAAAAAACATTTAGAAAGATGACAGAAACAATTATCAATGATGGCGGGAAAAGTTATTATTGATGTCACAATCTTAAGTTTTGATTGAATTACAACTAACTTTTAGCAGTTTCATCAAGCCTTCTAATTGAACCATTAGTTCTTTCCTGCTCTCTTGCAGAGATTGCATTCTGCCCTCCAACTCATCTTTACGTTGCCGTAGCAACCTCAGTTCAGCCAATAGGGTGGGATTAAATTGTGCGTCTGCTGTACTTTTTGCATAAGCTTCCTGTTCCAATCTCAGCCTCTGTATTTCCCTCATAATTTCCCTACGGAGAATTATAAAATATAACTCAAATGACTTTTGTCAATTTGTACATCAATTTATGGCAATTTTTTTTACAGAAAAATATTGTTAATGACGTACTACATCATGTCAAAGAAGATTATTAATATTAATATTACCGTTTTATACCTTTTTAAAGTGAAAATATAAATATCCTGTTGCCCATTTATCATAAGGCAGGCTGTAAACCATTAGACTTTGGCTTTTAAATGATGATGTATGGTAGTTTGGTTAGAATGGCATTTTATGTCCAAGTTGTTTTTAATACTGAAGCAGTGAATTCTAGAAATCTGGAGGAAACCAGAAAACACAGAGAACTATTGACCTTAGGGAGTTGATTGATTGATTGATTAGGGTTTTACATCCCAGTCAAGAATATTTCACTTATATTGAGACATCACCAACAAAAAAACTGTAAACCGTGAAATTTTAGGGAAAAGATCTCATGGTCAAAAATTAAACAGTCGCTAAAATTTCATGGTTTACAGATTTTTTTTAAAGACATATGTCCAATTTTGAATTCAATATTGGTGTTAAACATCCCTTTAACAGACTCTGAATACACTCTAAAAATGGTGCTTTAAATACTTATAATGAAGAAAATTGCTTAAATAAATCTACACTAATATAAAGTGTTTTTTTTACAGTAGTATCAGAAGGCATCTTGTCTTGGTGGCACAGTGGTCTAAAGCACTAAAAGCTCTTGGATCAAAGTGCCTCAGTCTGACCACTTAGGTTCAAATCTCACTCACTTGGCAGATCCCAATCTGAGAGTCGCTTTCTACAGATACTCCACTTTTCTTCCTAATCCCAGAACTGACCACCTCCATATTAAAGCGAAAGAATCTTGACTGGGATGTTAAACACCATTACTCTGCCCAACTCCACTAGTCTTCATGAAAGTACAAACACATCATGTGTTTAATATTTGCTTCCATTAACGGATCATGGTCTCTTGTCAGATATAGGCTGGCACATATCAATTTTAAATTGTTCTCTCCGACTAATGACAGAAATGACTCTACATATCAATAGTAGTTACCTGTTCTTGGCCTCTAACTGCGATATTAATTCTCTTTGCGCTTTATTTGTGTCGAGGCTAAAATTCAATTCTGTCGGACTTCTAGTCTGAAATACAATAAATGAGAATTTAGTTTATTAAATCAACATGGCATTAATTAAATCCATGTCAAACCTAAAATCGGATTATTTTAGATTTCATGTCTCAGGAAGAAAATGATTTTTTAGAAATCCGATAAGCAGTGAATTAAGTGTTTCCAATATTTACTTGTTACTGCACATTTTCTTAGTCTACAGTGGTTGAAAAAATTGCCTGTAAAGTGGTCACAGGTTGTATGAACAACAGTTTATGTAAAATATGCAATGCTACTACAGTCCAATCTGCCCTAAAGGCCACCTCTATATAAAGGCCACCTGCTTATAAAGGCCAGTAGAAATGTACCCCAATTGGTCTTTATTCATATTATTTCAACATGTATATAAAGGCCACCTGCCCATAAAGGCCACTTTTACTGGTTCCCTTGGTCGGCCTTTATAGACAGATTTCACTGTGTTTCACATTTGCACTGATCATCACTGATAAACTGTTACCATGTACAGTTCATCAAGATTAACATAAATATTTTTTTTTAATTAATTCTGATTAATCCTTTTTTTAACTATAATAAAAATAATTTTAACAATTGTAACAAAAAAGTACTACATGTATTTTTCGCTCATTAGTATACCGGTATCAACAATACATGTTTACTTGTTCATTTGAGGCGACCCTCTATATAAAGTCCACCTGTCTATTAAGTCCATTTTTGCTCAGTCCCTTGGGTGGTCTTTATACACAGGTTATATGTTGTTAATATGTTGTTTTATGAGATTCATTCATTTTGCAATTTTATCTTATTACCATTCAAATCAATTAAAGTAACAAAACAGTTTCTACTACATTCTTGATCAATCTTGCCTTAAATTATTTGCCAACCCACTGTAATATGTCAAAAATGTAACTTACCAAATGGCAACACTATACTGATTTTATATGTACAGTAACACATCATTATAATGTCCCTTAAGAACTTTAGCACCTCACTTATCACCACAATATTTTGAAGTCCCGAAATATTTATTATTTTTTATTTTACTTTATAAATCTCCCTTAAATTATTGCCAAACCCTTTCTTAAAGCTAAAATCTTACTGAACAAATAGTGACAATAAATCAAAGTTAACTGTTCATCAAAAGAATTATTCAGCAAATACAAACTTGTCAAAAAACGGATTAAATGACACAAAAGCCAAAAACACCAAAAACCATCTAAATGACACAAAAGCCAAAATCACAAAAAACTGTCTAAATGACACAAAAGCCAAAAAACACCAAAAACCATCTAAATGACACAAAAGCCAAAAGCACCAAAAACTGTCTAAATGACACAAAAGCCAAAAGCACCAAAAACCGTCTAAATGACACAAAAGCCAAAAGCACCAAAAACCGTCTAAATGACACAAAAGCCAAAAGCACCAAAAACCGTCTAAATGACACAAAAGCCAAAAGCACCAAAAACTGTCTAAATGACACAAAAGCCAAAAGCACCAAAAACCGTCTAAATGACACAAAAGCCAAAAGCACCAAAAACCATCTAAATGACACAAAAGCCAAAATCACAAAAAACTGTCTAAATGACACAAAAGCCAAAAAACACCAAAAACCATCTAAATGACACAAAAGCCAAAAGCACCAAAAACTGTCTAAATGACACAAAAGCCAAAAGCACCAAAAACCGTCTAAATGACACAAAAGCCAAAAGCACCAAAAACCGTCTAAATGACACAAAAGCCAAAAGCACCAAAAACCGTCTAAATGACACAAAAGCCAAAAGCACCAAAAACTGTCTAAATGACACAAAAGCCAAAAGCACCAAAAACCGTCTAAATGACACAAAAGCCAAAAGCACCAAAAACCGTCGAAAATGACACAAAAGCCAAAAGCACCAAAAACCATCTAAATGACACAAAAGCCAAAAGCACCAAAAACCGTCTAAATGACACAAAAGCCAAAAGCACCAAAAACCGTCTAAATGACACAAAAGCCAAAAGCACCAAAAACCATCTAAATGACACAAAAGCCAAAAGCACCAAAAACCGTCTAAATGACACAAAAGCCAATAGCACCAAAAATGCTACAAAAACTATATTCTTATATTTTAACCTTGCATTGTAGCTAAACACATCTCTTCATCTTTTGAAACGAAACAAGATTAATTTTAAAATTTCCATTAAACTGTTATAAAATTGTTTTTTCCTGAGGAATTATAAACTAGAGGGGATAGATGTTTTTAACGGATCATCATACGTAAACCGAACTCTTAAGGGATAATTCTGTCATTTAAAGATTACATATATATTTACAAAGTAACGTTTTCTCATTAACGGCAGCTCGTGTTCATAAATATTTTATGTGATTTGTACATCAATGATGATCAAATTATATACATAAATCCACAGCTCTAACGCTGACAGGCAAATACATATGTATAAATATACCGATAGGTAATTGTATCAAGATACATCAGTTGTTGTTTTTTTCAGCTATTCCCTATTACAACAGTTTTATTAACATCTAAATGATTACGATTAATCTTTTTATAAGTTCACTTTGATCATTTGTGTAAATGTTTCTGATATTTTCAGCTACTCACTACATAGCCAAATTTTGTTCACGCGAATCTCATTTCACATGTTTTCACATGAAATTCAATTTTTCACATAATTTTATTTCATGTGAATATCAAGTAAAAATTTTCTCATGAATTTCAGGTGAAAAAAATATTAATGGTATGCAAGTAAAAAAGTTTCATTTTTTGTTAATAAGTAATACCATGTAATACACATGTAAATCCCCAATTTTGTGTAAAATTTATATTTTCATGTGAATTTCACATATAACCTCAATTCACATGAAATTTTTCATGTGAAATTCATGTGAAAAATTTTTTTGCTGTGTATCAGGGGCCTTGGTGGTCAAGTGGTATAAAGCATGCTTTATGAATCACAGCACTTCTCACTGCCTAGGATTAAATCCTTCTCAGGACAGATCCTAGTGTGAGAAACTGTCAGTTTGCTTATCACAGGTTGCCAGTTTTTCGCCAGGATTCCTTCACCATCCACGAACTGACCTCCTAAATATTAAGTGAAAGAACCTTGAATGAGGCAATGTATAAAACTCCATTACCTCTCCATTTACATTTTTGTCATTTAACTGTTAGTACAGATTGCTAAAACATGATTTAAATTTCAAAGGGGGAGAACTCTAAGAAATTAGTACAGAGTTACCTCCTTTCTTGTACACACAATGCCTTATTATGGTCATCATGTCTACAGAGTTAAACAATAATACTGTAAAGGGGATTATTTTCGCGGTGGTGAAAAATTTGCGATTTCTGAAATCTGGCATTTATCGTTGGTGTAATTTTCGCGTTACCTGTATATATACTATACATGTGATATATTAATCTCTATGGTAGATATTTTCGTGTGGGTTAAATTTTCGCGATAATTTTTTAGCACGAAATAAGCTAAAATTTTACCCTTGCGAAAATTTCCCCCTTTACAATATCTTCAACAAGGAAGACCAGACAAACAGTTACAGATGGACAGACAGACAACACCTTTCCACAATATGTACTGTTTTTAAAAAGAAAAGGGTGTATACACACATAATGATTCATGTTTACTTCTAATGACTTGTAGACAATCGTTACAGAAATCCAATCTAGCAGGAGCGGCAGTATTTATAAAGTTTATGTCTACACAAAGATTTGAAGATAAAAGACATTGTATATACCTATCAGGTACAACACAACAAATAATAAAGCTTTGATGTTCAAACTATAATTGACTTTTTAATAAGATATCCACCTGAACATTTTCTATTTTTAGCCAGTCTGTCTTTACTGATTGTGACATACCAGCATCCTGGATATAAATGTAGGTGTCCAATGTTAAAGGTTTTGGTTTCGTGTTTTGATGGACTAGATCTTATGCTGGTTATACAGTCCAAACTGCCTTAAAAGGCCACCTCTATATAAGGAACACCTGCTTATAAAGGCCAGAAGAATTGTATCCGCATTGTTCTTTATTCATATTATTTGAACCTGTATATAAAGGCCACCTGCCCATAACAGCCACTTTAACTGGTTCTCTTAGGTGGCCTTTATAGACAGGTTTGACTGTATAAATATTCAGCTGAAATTCAGTATTCTGAAAGTGAAGGTCAGCTTCTAATGTTTAAGGTTTTGGATTGGTACTTGATGGGCTAGATCTGCTACAGCTGGGCTTTTTTCAACTAAAAGTGTTTAGATCTTGAAATTTTTTTTGGCCATTTTTTAAAATATTTTCCCCTAAATTTTTTAAAAATACAAAAAATTGTTTTGCAAGAAAACAACTCTGTTACATACATTTACATCATTGACTTACTGACTTGCTGCTGAACTTCAATAGTTTAATTTTACAAATGAAATTTAACAACCAAGATTCTATCACTTATATATCAAAATGGTTAGTTCTAGAATGGTGGAGTTGAGATTAGTAATGGTGTTTAATGTCACAGTCAAGAATATTTCACTTATGTTGAGATGTTACCAGCTATAGATGAAGGTGCAGACATTTTTCCTGTGCGTTGTGCTGATGGCATTATACAGCAGGGTTCTTTATTGTGCCACATCTATCATGAAGTTTCTATCCAAAAGAACCATGACTTTCATTTCGTAATGCTGATTGCTTGGTGAAAGAATGGTCACTACCACTTTCAAGTCATGGGTCAGACCTGGCTGGGGATCGAACCCATAACCTCCCACTTACGGAGTGAACACTCTACCAACTGAGCTAACGCAGTGGTGGTTTTCTTAACCCTTTAATTGGCAGATACAACAAACTACGCCATTTTGATTTTCGGCGTGTCAGGTGTACTATTTTCAGCGTGGAAATGTGATTTGTGGACGGATCTTTAAAACCCTGGTACCAAAACAAACTAGAGAAAATATCCTATCACCTTTGTTCTTTCTGTTTTCTGTGCCACATCTATCATGAAGTTCCCATCCAAAAGAACCATGACTTTCATTTCATAATGCTGATTGCTTGGTGAAAGAACGGTCACTACCACTTTCAAGTCATAGGTCAAACTCGGTTGGGGATCAAACCCACAACCTTCCACCTACAGAGCAAACATCTAGAATGATGGAGGAAATATTAATTATCATAATATAAACCTAAGGCAAATATTAATTTGTACAGTTATTTTATGGATGGCAGTGTACTGTAAATCACCTTTTTTCGCGAACACTTTATTTTCGCGATATTCGTGATCTGTTCAAGAATCGCGAACATAAAGTGCACGAAAATAAAAATTCATGAATAGGTTGGATAAACGCCAGGTAACTAGATGATCATCATATTAACATTTAAATCAGTTGCTATAAGAAAAACCTTCTTTAATTTTGGGGTTCCACATGGGATATCACGAAAATTTTATGTCGCGAAATTGGTTTCATCACTGGATCGTGAAAAAAAGGTGCCGCGAAATTAAAGTGATTTACAGTATATAGATGTCGGGAATTATGGTGGCAAGGTTCAACACATTTATGTGACAAAAAACCACTAAATAACATACGGTAATCTTACATTTCTTTGTTGTAAATTGATTGATACAGAAGCTTGTTAATTAGTATCCCTAGGTACCTTAAGATCCTTTTAAAAATATAATGTTTCAATCATTAGTTCTGAGAAGAAGAATCACCTGCCTTCTCCGATACAGAGTTACACTTTATAATAATGACTTTACAATGAATTAAACCCTTCTGAATCATTAATCAACCTAAATGACAAATGATGCTGGCAAGAGACAAATGAAACACTAAGTTAACAGTTACTCCTTAGTAGGTTGAAGACTGAAGAATGAACTGTCATCCTACTGTAGCCTGCAAAGACATAGTCAAGCTGAAGTAATTATGGGGGCCTCGGTGGCAGTGTTCTATAGCCCATGCTTCTGATCACAACGTCTCTAACTTGGTGCACATCCTAATGTAAGGAAGTTTGTCAGTTGGCTTGCCAAAGGTGGGTGGTTTTGTTCAGGCACACTGGTTTCCTCCACCATCCCAAAACTGGAGGCCTCAATATAAATGTAATAATCTTGACCATACTTATAGACTATTACACCACTGCAATTTGCATCACATGCTCACAGCTCATAGCCCATTTACAGAGTGCCTCAATCAGAATAAAAACCTAACGAAAATATGTGAAGTTTTAAGTAGTAATTTAATAAAAAGAAATCAACACATCAACAACCATTACCACATATCACCTGCTTCATTTATTATGTCGTAAAATCATGTCCTAGCTTGCTTGCTGGAAATACAGTGTCTTGTTTTTAAGATTTAAACAAATATAGTAAAAGAATGAGTGATTGATTCTCAGAGACTCTAATAATAACTCTAGCATTATATAGTGAGTCCTCTGAAACAGCATTACAGATAATTTGTGCTTTATAAAACATATGTAGGCTGTTCCATAATGTCTCATAGCTTATCCTAGTTTAAATTCATATTATGGCTAAACAGAGATTTTTCTGGCCACTCACATGATCTGGTAAAAGGACCAATTCCCAATTCTTAAAAGCATACATTTTTTCATGACCTCATATCACCTGCTTCACTTATTATGTCATACAATCATGTCCAATCTTGCTTGCTGGTTACACAGTATCTTGTTTTTAAGACTTAAACAAACATGAAGAAGAAGAATGAGTGATTGATTCCGAGACCCTGATACCACTAACATTATTGTATAGAGTCAGCTGAAACAGCATTACAGATATTGTGTTCTGTATAAAGCATATGTAGACTGTTCTATAATGTCTTACAGCTTATCTTAGCTTGAAGCATTAATCTTGTTCTAAGATTTAAATAAACATACAAGGAATGAGTGATTAAATTCTAATTCAGGTGTTCAGCTTCCGCTGACATTTACTGAGTCGACTGAATCAAAATCAACAATGACATTCCAACGTGATTATCAAGAATATAATCACAGGAAGTTAATGTTTTTTACCTCCCATTAATAAGTCAAAACTCAAACTGGGGCATTAGCTAAGCACATAAAAATATGTCTTTAGATTTCAAAACACAGTAATGATGGCATGGTGTTTTCAATCACAATTATACCCATATATGTCTAGAATGATTCTAAAAATATTTGACTAAAAGTAAACTGCATTAAAACCTTGAATCACATGTCAAATTTTGGTACTATAAAAGGGGCTGGCGAAATGAGGGAGACTTAACAAGATAAACATAGAGGAAATGGGTTTTTGGATTACGGAAGAGTGTGCTGATAAGCGAAGTGACAAAGATATTGCGGGGCATTGAATAGAGATTCTAAAAGGATTGTCAGCTAAAGTTCTTCTTTTTCTGTAAGTGCCTCCCTCAATCATAAAACATGTTCACACTGGCTGACGACTGAAACAGCTGCTCTATTTGCAAGTTAAAATACTGTTTTAACAATTAAAAGCATGTAAGAGGTTTGATAAAAGAATCTTGCACCACTATGACTGAGAACATTTTTTTCTAAAGCTGGCAGAGTCTGTGTTTATTTTGCCAAAAACAAGTGTTTATTAAAATCAATCACACACAAATAGCAGTGATTCTTTTTTTTTTTACTGCAACTTTCATGAAGCATATAAAACATGACTTTTTTTATTGTTTTAATGTATGACAAAAACAAGGTGGGGTAGAGGTGGGGGTGTATAAAGTTCCTAAAGTGGGAACAAGCTGATTAAAAGTTATTATATTACTCTTCTCTTCACAGTTAATATGTGGCAGGTTGTGGGTTTGAATTCCAGCTGGGGTCTGACCAAGACTTGAAAATAGGAAGTAACTGCTCTTTTACCAAGTACTCGGCATTTAGAAATTAAAGTCCGAGGGTCCTTTGCAAGAGACTTTAAAAACTGTGCCCCATGGTATGACAGGCATGGGCCATTTACAAACCCTCCCTTCACATAGCCCTAAGCACACTGCAACAGTAAAAATTTCTACCACTTCACCTATAGATGGTGACATCTCGATATAAGTGAAATATTCTTGACTGGGATGTAAAACCCCATTCAATCAATCAATCAATAAAAATTTCACAGATACTGGTTTAAAAAGTAATCAATTACACATATTGATAATGCTTCACCAGATATGGTTATTAAAACTACCTTATTTATGTTTCATTTGAAAAATGAGAACATTGTTTTTACAAACCATATCCATAACTAGGGAAATATCCTACTTCACCTGGTATTAAATTTTAATAAGTGTGCATTTTACAATTATCTCGAGGGTAATCAGTTAAAAAAGCCCAGAGGATATTGATATTTTCATCAATTTTGAACAATTACGCGGAAATATTAGATTGACGACTGAAGAGGAAACATTACATCCATCGAGTAAAGTTATAGATATATATATACTTCAGTAATGATCTTTTCAAGTGAATTTTATGACAGACTTTGCAGAAAAACTGAAAAAGAAACTTTTCAGAACATAATTGACTTTTCATTATTAGGATGTCAATATTTTAATATGTGTGTGAGTGAGAGAGAGAGAAAGAAAGAGAGAGAGAGAGAGAGAGATTTTGTCCATGAAAATAAGAATCCGTTAGTCAATGTTTGGCTTCTAATGTGATTCACATATACATCAACACTATGTTTATAAAATCCAACTTTGTTATTTAACATTCTACATTAAAATAATTATGACCTTCAGAAAGACTAAGTTATTCATTCTAAATTTCCAAAATTAACATTTGAAATGCATTGAAAATTTGGAGACACAAAATGATGTCATGTTTCACAAATGATGATGTCATGTTTACACATGTCTTTTCTTTATGCCACTAAAGGCCAAGTGTTCATGTGAGATACACACATTTCACATAGCAAAAAGCCTATCTCACATGAACAGTTATGAAAGAAATGTGTATTTCACATGGTATAAAACCCCTTTCTCATGTGAGCACCCTTTCTCACATGAGCAAATATGGAAGATTATAAGAATCCATTATGAGTATCCATGTAGGATAGGGAAATCTCACCAGAGGGGTTGAACATTTGAGACTAGGCTTGCCGAATCTCTGACCAGAAGTGTTCAACCCCAAGGGTTAGTTTTCCCTGTCCTTCATGGATAAACTCATAATGGATTGTTTTTCTTCCATTTTAATGCCAATACTTGGTTTTAGATTCAATTTAGATAAACACTGACGCCATGGTTGTAAAAATTTAACTTTGTTATTCAAAATTCTACTTTAAAATGAATATCACCATTGGAAAGAATGTACCTGATTTTGGTTTATACAAGAAGTATAAACTAGAAAACAAAGTTGTTCATTGTAAACTCCCAGAATAAACATTTGAAACACACTCAAAATTTCTTAATTTTGAAAACTTGGGTGTCCTTTTCCAGCAAATTGATGTCATGTTCCCCACAAAATGATGTCGTGTTCCCCACATGATGACCTCATGCAATGGTCTTTTGATTATAATGCCACCAGCGCTAATTTGCATATGTGACCCATAGAGGATAGAAATATCCCCCATGAGTGTCTTCAATGGAATATTTATATATTACATGACCCGTCATGGGAGAAGGTTTTGTCAACACTCTTGTTCACAAAATTGATCTTGCAATCTACATTGTAAAACTGTTTTTATGTGTATAATTGGCTAGATTTACTTGTAACTTTTATGACTGAACGCAGAATTTAATCAACAATCAGTATTTGTACTTTCTCATAATTTTGGGATAAATTCTGGTCCATATAATTTTTGGGTAATGAAGAGTAAAATCTGATAAATCTGGTTTCTGGCATGGAAGCGTTATGTCCATATTGACTGAATCATAAAATTAATGAAGCATGCCACAGTTATTATATCAACAATGCATTTCACACATATTTAACCAGATTTAAATAATTCTTAAATTATTATTTTTTTTTTTTTACAAAACTGGAGTGGAGAAACAACTAGGTGCTGTAATCTGTGTGTCAGTCCTTATAAGAACACTATGCCACCAAGTTCAACTGGAAAACTGGGATGTGGGGGTATACTGTAGTCATATTTAATTTCGCGTGTATTTATTTTAGCGGTATAGGGAATTTAGACATATCCACATAGTTAAATTTTCGCTTTTTTGAAATATGCACTATAACACAAAAAACATAATAAAATTTTCGCTTTGTATTAATTTTCCCACAAAACAATTGACCGCGAAATAAGCTAAAGTAAGTACACCGCGAAAATAAATACATTCACAGTAGTACGTTTCATATTCATTTTTAGGATGTAAATGTGGCCATATAAGTGTAAAACACTTAACTGACATCTATCAAAGTACCACTGGGAAGGCATGCACTTATGGATCATTAGTGCCTCTCAATGACCATCTTGGAATCCCAATTGGGACCGATTCTATTGTGAGAAAGTTCAACAGTTTGCTAGTTGAAGTCAGTGGCTTTCTTTTGGGGATACCTGTTTCCTTCACCATCACAGACCTAACTGCCTTAATACAAGTGAGTGAGTGAGTAATGGTGTTTAACGTCCCAGTCAAGAATATTTCACTTATATCGAGACGTCGCCAGCTATAGGCGAAGTTGCAGAAATTTTGCCTGTGCGTTGCGCTTATGGCATTATACAGCAGGGTTCTTTAGCGTGCCAAGCCCACCGTGACACGGGACCTCGTATATTTTAAGTTCCCATCCGAAAGAACCGTGACTTTCATTTCGTAATGCCGAGTGCTTGGCGAAAGAACAGTCACTACCCACTTTCAAGTCTTGGGTCAGACCCGGCCGGGGTTCGAACCCACGACCTTCCACTTACGGAGCGAGCCTTAATACAAGTGAAAGAATCTTGATCAAGCGTAAAACAACATAACTCCACTCCAGCCTTCTTTTCTGAGTAAGATTTTCCCATGTATTGTAATCAATGGCCATGGATAGGACACACTGCAAAATCACACAACAAGCAATGCAGTAGAATCCTTAAGGGAAAAGAAAAGTCAGAAGGCCAAGAAACACTTGGAAGAGAATCCTGCAATCAGAAATGGGAAGAGAGGGATACAAATGGCAAGATCTGGTCAGACTAGCACAGAACAAAACTAGATGGAGAAGTGTTGTCAGTGGCTATTTCAGAGTAAACCTATCAGGTTGACCATTACTGTCAGTGGAAGAAACCTATTATAAACATGCAATGTGTTATCCAAGAGGAACAAGACTGTATCTAATTAATTAGCTCTATTTATAGGAGTATGATCACTTGATAATTACAGTAAGTAACCATGTACAAACTTATTTATGTATTATTATGCTTTCCTGAGAGACCTGGACCTGTGCTACTATAGTATTGTCGGCTCAGGCACTATACTCCCCAAGACAATACTATAGTAGCACTGTAGCACCCGAAGGAAAACATAATAATGTATTTAGTACATCACACGAAAATATAAAGCACTGTGCATCCTAACTGTTGTGTGACCTTTAAATTTACACAGACATAAAGACAAGGCAATTCCAATTGTGTAGTGTACAATCTGGTACAAAATGAATCTGTCTGGGTCCTTGTCGCCGAATCTTGACACCATGTTTGTTTACAAAAATGCGTTCTCGTTCCAAAGGTGGCGCGTGCAAAAAGTACAGTACCCGTCGGGAAAAACAATAGTACCTTGCTGTCAACAGTGCAATACTTGTGCTAAGGACAGACAGAAACTATACAAAATAGAGTACATGTACATATCCAATCAATTTCCTACAATTTATCATGTGATATACAGATAATGTGGATAGATGGATGGATGGAAGGATGGATGACAAGAAAATATACAGAACACGCCAATTAAGGTAATTAGGATCCCACGCCAATAAAGGTGGTACTTTTCAGCCAAAGGGCCACAACTCTTAGGAAAATGAGCAAACCAACATGGTTTAATGATATGTTTATCCTATCAATGTTGATACTTTGCACCAAGTTGTGCAACATGGTGCTTCATAGTTTTGACAAATTACTCTGGACAAAAAGTGTCTGGATGAAAGGAGGACAGGACAGAAGTTTTAATATCCAAAGGTGCTGGATAAATCAGCCATTCAAATGATTTTATTTTGTTATAATGTCCCTCAGCAGCTTTTGAATCCCACTCAGGACAGAAAATTTGTCAATCTAATTGCTAAAGGTTGGTGGTTTTCTCCAAGCACTCTGGTGTCTTCAACCGGTCACCTCAAGTTAACTGGGGCCTAAAACAACCTTACTTCACTTCACTCTCCTAAACAGCTTTGCTTTGATTCTTATTGCCAAAATATTTTGAAGTCACAAAGTCTATATCTTTTAAATATTTTTATAAGCCTACCTTAATTTATTACCAAACACCTTTATAACACCAAAAACAGTGATGATAAATTGAGGTTTTACTGTATATACTGGTAATTCATTATTGCAATCTCAAGACAATGTAAGATTGATTCACTTCCAGGGAGGTACTTCATGTGGTTTATGTAGCACCAACATAAAGACAAAGGTCAAGGTTGACTTAGAAGTAAGTCAACTGGTGTTACATGAAAATGTTACCAAAATTAAATGTTTGTATTATATTTCCGTGATTACAGATTTATTAAGATTGATTAAATAGGGTTTTATGTCCCACTCAAGAATATTTCACTTGGAAAATATTTTCATACGGAAATGTCACCAATTATAGGTGAAGTGGCAGAAATTTTTACCTTTGCAGTGTGCTCAAGGCAAAGTGCAGAGAGGGTTCTTTTACATGCCCTGCCTGCAGTGACATTGGGCATCATTTTTAAGGTATCTTCCAAAGAATCCCGGGACTTTCATTTCTAAATGCTGAGTGCTTGGCAGAAAAAATGACAATATAAGACAACAAATTTTATTATTCATGAGAAGACTATAGAATCATTTAAGTGTTGATACAACTGTAGGATTCCATCAACATTTCTATCCAACCATATCAACAGTAAGGATCCTATTTCTATTTGCCTTTCAGATTATTCTTGAGACAAGTTCCATCTCCTGTGTTTGTGTTAGTGCTTTCAATAAGAATACTGCATAATATTCAAAACATAAAGAAATGTATCTATTTGCCACAAACATTCTATCATGTACATGAATTTTGCATATTCTGCAAACAAGGGAAGTCGCTTTTTGATGGATGATCTAAAACAAAGGATCTGATAGTTAAAATGGATTCTGTTTTGTTTGTTTGTTTTTAAGTTTTTTTGTAACTTAGTTCCCATTACAAATGTTAATATTTTATGATAGAAGATGATTTCTATCTATCTTGTTTTGAAATAAAATATATTGTTCAAAAACAATGTCATTTCTAATAAACGTATCTATGTACTGTACAAGCAGAAACATTAGCGGTAGGAAACTTTTGCAGTTTTGATCTTCCAAACTATTTCACGGTAAGAAATTTTAATGGTTCCAACTATAGGAAAAGTGAACCAAAGGAAAATAATAATTTTCACAGAGAAGATATATTTGCGGTACAAGTGTCACTGTGAAAATCGTGAATATTTCTTCCTCGCGAATGTATATTTCTTCTTATCAAAATCATGTACAAGTGGCACAGTGGTTAGGACTTTTGCCTACAACCAATGTGGCTCAGGTTCAATCACTGCCAATGTATATGAAAAGGTATTATGGGCTCACCTTCTGTTCATTTTAGACAGGTCTTCAATTTCCACAGGTTAATTATACCATAAATAATAATGGTATAGGCAAACAACATTGACCTGTACGCTTGACATTTTATTAGGAATGTTCATGTAAGAGGATCAACCCAACACATTGGTAGTGTTAAGATCCAAGTTAATACATACTTACACAGTGCACAGGTGTACTCTATGAGGTGAGTGTATCTCATGATGTATACAAAATAAACACCTGTGCACCCTATACATAGATGTACTTTGTCCATGATAAATATTTAAATAAAAGGTCAAGTGGACAGGTCAAAGTCGTTTGCCTATATATCCATTTAGATAAATTTTCGGTTTACTCAGGATATGTTTTACACAGGCTCAACTGTAATTATTCGATGTATGCAAAATAAACACCTATGTGCGCTATACATAGATGTACTTTGTCCGTGATAAATATTTTAATGAAAGGTCAAGCAGACAGGTCAAAGTCGTTTGCCTATATATCCATTTAGATAAATTTTCGGTTTACTCAGGATATGTTTTACACAGGCTCAACTGTAATTATTCAATACATCATTATTTTACTGTGACATACCGGTACATAATGTTGAATTCAGAGCTGTATTTTAACCGCAGCACGATTTCATGTTATTCTTGTTCAGATCAATGATGGAGATGACAAGATATAATTATCAATAAAAACATAGTGATGTAAAATCCAGATTAAAGTTTATAAATAGAATTATCTAATTACAACCGGGTCAATCACGAAAAACATGCGTCTCGGTTACATAAATGAAAGGTTTGTATGTAACTACACAATCAAAATTGCGTTAATGAAAGTCAATTATCACATGGAGAATTGGAAACCCTCTAATTAACTATATCCATGTCATAAATTTTTTACCCCCTGAATGAGTCTCCATCCTCTAAAACAATTATTTTATATTGTGTGTATTGGAATGAATCATCATCTGAATATCCGATATGTTAATTGCTGGCGTTTGTACTAGTAACAAAACATTTTCCTGATTCTGACAACAACATTATTGTGCATTTTGCATTGCTGCTTATAATACACTGCACATGGTGCAATTACTGTCTAAAAACAGTGTTTATTATGCTGTAACTTCCATTGCCATGCAAAGCAAAATAATCGTAATGCGTTAGCCCAAGTTATTCAGGTGACAGTGGAAATCATAGCACAATAAACACAATTTCTAGACAATTTAATGATTATATTTACATTTTGCATTTTTTAAAAAAAACCTATTTTGTTTTTTTTTACCTTGAAATTGAAAACACTGCTGTTCATAACATGCATGTTCAGTTGCTGGAACAACGAATAAATGACATCACACATACAGGCATGAGCAAAATATGAGTATTGTTGTGTTATGAATGTTGATTATGGCTCAAATAATTACATTTGGTTTCAAACAAGAGTTTTTAGAACAGGACCCAGTTGCACAAAGCTTAATAAGTGTTAATCATTATTTAAACTACAATAAGCAAATCAAACATCGTTGTGCTAATTATGCTTAAATTAATCATTAACTCTAATTATGTTTTGTGCAACTTGGCCCAGAAACATTACAAATGTACAAATATTAAATTGTTCTGTTGAATTTTATTTCCAAGCACTCGGCATTTTAGAAATGAAAGTCACTAAGCCCTTAATAAGATACCTTAAACACTGATGCCACATGTCACAAAACTCTCCCTGTGAGCTTACTGCAAAGGTCAAAGTTTCTGTCAGTTCATCTTTAACTAAGGTCTCAATATAACTGCAATATTCTTGACTGGGAAATAAAACCTCATTTAATCAATCAATTAAAATCAAGAGTTAAATAACAATAATTTATATAAGACTGTACAAAATCACATTATTATAAATCTCTCTTTATGATAATCAAATTAGACCACACTATCATTTTCCAAAAAAAAAAAAAAACTACATTGTATATTGTACATTCATTTCAGCCTTATAATAAATCTCTCATTAAGGCATTCTGATTAGGACACAATATTAATTACTGAAAAATAAACTAAGACATTTTGCAATTTTTAATAATAGCACTGGTCCTAGTAAATTTTGACTCGGATCAGTGAAATTAAAATGCCAGCAAGCCCAACTGGCTTGTGAATAGAAACATGAGAAATTACTACTTTTCTTCCTATGAATCTAATCCAGGCCTCTAAAACAGGCTCTGTTACTGGCCTGGATGGCTTATGGCTTTCAAAATCTAAATTCTCTGACTGATTTGGTTATTTTGCCAATTACGACATGAATTCAATTACTGACAAGAACCTAAGTCATTTGTGTTAGTTTATGCCAATGTTGCTATATAAAGAAGTCTTAAGATGACTCATAACTTCACATAACCTTACAGAATATTTAACCCAACATTTTATCTAATTGTGTGTTAATCTTGCTGGTTTTCAATCCATCGTTAATTCAAAAGCCGATCAATCTATTCATTTTCTTCTGGAATGTCTAATTTTCTGATTCATGAAATTCTTAACTTGTATCATTCTACAGTCAAAAGATTAATCAATTCCTAACATTTGAAACAGCTGAAAGCTTGATGCAAAAAGCAACATTCAAGCCAAACATGAGCTTGACATTAATCTGATAAACTTAGCATTGAAAATGTTGGCATTTACGGGGATTTTTCTTGCCACTTTAAGTGACTTTGGGAAAGAGAAAAATCAATCGGTAAAATCCATATTATGGGAAAAAGAAGCTACTCATTAGACATCTTTTAATAATAATCTTGCTTTTTTCAGTTTTGTGTGTTTAGATAGTTTAATAATTCTTCTTATACATGCATTATACTGCAATTCAAACAAAAAAGATAACTTTCAATAATTACTCTAATACAACACATCACTGTAACTATGCCTAAATGTGGGTTATGAAGCTATACAAGTGATGATGAAATTTGGGGTTTTTGACATTTTTCTTAAAATTTCCCCCTCAATATTTATGTGGAGTCAATCAGGAATAATCTTTGCCTACAAAATTGGGAAAAATTTGCACTTTTTAGGCATTGGGAATACCAGGTCCTTTACTAGACCCTGTAGACAACCAGAAAAATCCCTGATTTACCTTAGTCATGTCAGTATTCAGTTGAAATAATAGATAAACATATAGGCTTTGATTATAGATCTCATTTCAAACTTGTTAAGATTTAAGTATTTAACTAGGCCAATTTACTCTAAATTATATCTTATCAAAGTACTAATGATCCAAGGAATTTTCAATATTCCCCCCCCCCCTCCTCCCTGAATTTTTATCTAAAATAATGAAAGTTCAAAGACAACAAAAACATTTCAATTTGTAACCTATAAAATGATTAATGGCTTCTAAATGAAGCTTGTAAAATCATTTTCTGAAATTCTGCGATTTTTTTCTTCTTCTTCCTTCTTTTTTTTTTTAAAAAAAACCACACAACTAATGAATCCCGATTCTCTCAATAAAATAGGAAATCTGTAATTGACAGTGATGACAAAAGTTTCGGAAATACAATCTTTAATTTGGTAATCTTAAAATTTTTAATGCCGGATTTCTTAAAACTTTTATTTGCCTTTGGCGTTAAATGTGATAAATCCATTAACTAGAGGAGCTGGGTATGACAGATAATTAAAGATGAGATTCGCAGTAATTATCATGTTGTAATTAAAATGAAGAGCTTAAGCATGGGTAAAAGTGGGAAAATGTAATAAGAGTAAAGTACAGTGTACAGTCAAGCCTTCCTAAAAGATCACCAGTGTACAGTCAAGCCTTCCTTAAAGATCACCAGTGTACAGTCAAGCCTTCCTTAAAGATCACCAGTGTACAGTCAAGCCTTCCTTAAAGATCACCTCTATATATTTACAATTGGAATTGACCTTCTTTAGATGAACCTACTGTATAACGAGAAATATTAGCGGGTAGAAACTTTCGCGGTTTTACATTCAGTCACTTGTTCGCGTGTACTTACTTTCGCGGTTAAGGAGTTGGTAGGAATTAAATTAAATTACCAATATCTACTAAAATTCACCGACGATTTTACAAATAAAACGCCGAATTGAAGCCCCACATTATTATAAGATTGTCTGACAGGTGTCAAATCTGCGTTATGAGTAATTAATCGTAATTATACTAATTATCTCTCAAATAAACAAAGGAGTTAATCCTCCTAAACGCTTACTTCACAGTGACCACGGTTGTGTTCAATAAACCGTGATGATCGATCCAGGTAAAATTATACAACATGCATCAGCATTAAAGTTATTTTTAATTAATAAAAATGGGGAAATACAGTAAAATATAAACAAAAAAATCAAAATATATCGTACACAAAATTTACTATAAATTTCAATCTCAAGTGCACGATAAAATTCCAAATAAAACTATTACATTCAGTGTGATACACAGATGATGCTTACACATGGCTAAGTATGGAGAGATTATAATGTCCCAAAATTCCAATTTAAATGGAAATTCACTTTATTTTTATAATTCTTGATTTTATTTATTATATAAATATATGCCGTAAAAGTTATATAATTTTAGATTATATTTTTTATATACAAGTAGAACTCTATTCATTAAGAAGTTTGGTTCGAGAGTATACACATGCTTCCTGTTACATGTAAACAATCTGAAAGTCACGGTAGCCATAGCTGTTCAGTTGTCCTCAGGTGTCAAATAATGGATATAGTGACATTATTAATATGTGAAATAAACGGTAACAAGACTAATAAATTCTCATTTATTGTGTGCTGATAATTTATTTCAAACAGTGAGTTGAATGCAATAAAAGACGACACCCGGCGGGGGGGGGGTAAAATTACCGCCGATTGACATTATCGGTGTTTGTTGGGCCCATTTTTATTGTTTCACACGTAGAAAACTTAGCGGTGTACTTATTTTCGCGATTGAGACTTGACCGTGAAAACCGTGAATATTAATACATCGCGAATATTTCTTGTTATACAGTATTTGTTTTACTGGCATTCAATTGCTCTTGAATACAGTTTGGGGTCATGACCTCTGATTACGTAACGTTTAACTATCTGATTACGTCACAGAATGTCATCCTATAACGTCTGTAACACCAAAGCCTCAGTGTTTAAAAACAAGTATAGCCTTTCCATAAGTGTGATGCAGATAGTGTAGTGCAGGTAGCACTAATGTTGTTATTTTCAATAAAACATATTTGTAATACATTGCATTATAATTGTAAATATATCCCAGTTTCCACAAATCTGCAGTTCTGAGACTAAACTATCCAATTTTTAAAATCTTTTCATTAAAACGGTTGCTTTTTTCAACAAAATTGCTATTTTTGAGAAAAAAGTTTAATTGCTAATGACAAACATGCTTACAGTTTCTATAACTTTTTCATATATTCATTCAATATGTTTTTAGACCTACAGTCAAACCTGTCTATAAAGGCCACCCAAAAGGAACCAGTAAAAGTGTCCTTTATGGACAGGTGGCCTTTATATACAGGTTCAAATAATATCAATAAAGAACAACTGGAATACAATTCTACTGGCCTTTATAAGCGGGTGGTCCTTATATATAGGTGGCCTTTAAGGCAGGTTTGACTGTATTTGAAGCTAAACATTACATAAATATTGTATTTTAACCTGTATGTCTGTCTGTCATTGTTCATCATCGGGGAAAATTTTTAATTTCTAATGAGAAATATGTTAACAGTTTCTATACCTTTTCATTTCATGCATTTGATTTCTGTTTGAAGCTAAACATGACATAAATATTGTATTTTGACCTGTATGTCTGTTTGTATGTCATTGTTCATTATAATAATTCTATATATCCTCAAATGACCTCCTCAAGATTCAATTGCTAGCAGGTAGATAACTAATGAATTTCAAAGATAATCATGACACAAAGAAGGCCAATGACACTTTCAAGCTCTTTGTTGAACTAAACAAGAGCACAGCTAGGCTGAACAAGATACCCCATTTACATTTTTTACTTTTAAACATAGTTAAAGATCAAAACAATGGCAAAGTACAAAGGGACATCAATACTTAAGTAATAGCATACATTTACAATATGGCTGTATCTCTCTTCGATGAAACATGCAGAAGCAATTGTATTTCAATTCCCATGAAAAACAATTGGGGTCATGACTCTTGATGTGTATCAATTTTCCCGCAATATTACGTCATGTCGCACACAGGTGGTTACATGGTCATCTGAGATACGCCGACTTCGCATGGCTAAATTTAAAAACCCTATCTGCCGAGCAGATATGGAAGAAATAGCACCAAGGTACAAAATATTTATTAAAAGAAAGAATTGTAAATTTCTGCTCATGGTATTTCAAGGGGTAATGCAAGATAGTGTGGCGCATGCCAAATTCAAAATGAAGGGCAAAGGCCCTTCATCGAATTTGGTACGCGCCACACTATCTTGCATTACCCCTTGAAATACCATGATCAGAATGTCATTTCTTAAGTGAAAGGGAGACAAAAACTAAGGCTCTAGTCCATAATATTTATAAATCTGTTCTGTGTAAGCCATTTAAGAAAAAACATGATTGGAATTTTAAAGGGGCATAACTCTGAGATATTTGCACAGTTACCTTTCCCTCTGACACACACACAATGTATTATACCGGTACTGGTATCCTATATGCCAAGTTTAGTAAAAAATATCTTAATGGTGTTGTAGGAGTAGGTCGGACAAAATATTATTGAGGGGCAGATGAAAGGACAACACCTTACCTTTTTTTTTTATTACTGCAGTTTATTTCTTTATCAATTTTTAAAAAGAATTATAAACAAACCTTTGAATAAAACAAATTCTAGAAACTCTGTAGCATATGGTAATGAACAGATATTCTATAAATCTTATATATGATTAGAAAATGGTATCATTAATTTTCAAGATATCTATTATATAGAAGCACTATAAAAATCAATAACAATATAGCTATAACCAATACTGAGTTATAACCAGCTTCTTTCGACAACCAAATAAAGAGATAAGGAATAAGAACACAATATACGGGTATGCCAATTAAAACTGTGTCTCCTGTCAAGACAACAGCCTTTATTTTCCATATTCACAATTTATTTATAGTTCATAACAAAATATTCCAAATAAAAGGTTTATAATTTCATGTTCCTTTCATTCTCAATTTTGATTTCACACCTGGCAGGTGAAGCAGCTAGCTGAACAGGTGGTGCTTATCCTTCCGCACACCTGGATTCACTGCCATGGAGGAGTGTTCTCAACAAGTTTAACTTAAAAAGATTTGTACATGAATCGACATGTTTGTGGTTAACAAAAACAGTTAATAAGCTAAGGTCAGCAGTTTTTCCATACACTCCAGTTTCCTCCACTATCCCAGAACTAACCACCTCAATGCAAGTTGCATATTTTTAACTGGAGCATTAAACACCATTACTCCAGTCTAATCTTATCAAAATAGTAATGATATAAGGCTAAAACAGTTAGTTTGCTATTAAAATTTGTGCCTTTTCATCCAAATTTATTTTGTATTCAAAATAAACATTTCAAACACAAAAAGAAATTGTCTTTTCTTCTTTATTATATTTTATAATCATTTAAAGCATATGCTTAATAGACAATAAGCTTATTAACCAGTACTTTTAAAAATAAAAATATAAATGACAAATTTTGAGCTGTTTAAACTTTTTCTCTGGTTTTAGATGGTTTTTAACAAATTTTTGACCATTATAATACTACCATTTATAGGGACTTTCATACTTTTCTTTAAATTAAACTTGTATTTTAGAAATTCATATTTTAAGACATGATGGAAAATAGTTATAATTTTCAAATTAAATACTCTTTTCTTTTTAATTAAACTCAATATAGAATTTTTTTTTTTTAAATTTGATTATTTTAAAAACCATGAGGCCAATATATAGAACTTACCCGATTCTGATAGTGGTAATCCCAATAATATTCATACACATAATCATCCATGATGAAATTGATTTCCGTGAAATGTAAAAATTAATAATTGGTTACCGGTACCGTAACTTTTATATCGTTTTCCTTATAGAATTTATTTACGTTATTCCTTGAAGAATTTTTACTGCATCATATCTGACCAATTTAAAATTTTAAAATAAGGTACCAGTAACTATTCTATCGTTTTCCTTACAGAATTTATAGCATGTTCCTTGTAGAATTTTCACAACATCTTGGAAATGATTTCCAAACAATATAAAATTTCATATACAATAACAATTATGTAATTTTCCTCATAAAATTCGCACCTTACTCCTTGTAGAATTTTTTACAATATGTGTTTTATATTTATAAGGTTCTGTTCCATTATAATATAAATTTCACAAAAAAAAACTACGTATAGAATCATTTACCAGTACATAATAAGCAACTTAATGGAATCTAAAAAAAAAAGACAAAAATCTTTGAATTAAGACTTTGTATACTAATGCATCCTTCAGTATCTATGCGCTCTGTAATCAGCGAAAAATTTTGCCGCCAACTCAGATATTAAAATTCAATGAAATGCCTAAGCCGTCATCTGTCAGTGACAAAAGCGATTTGTATTGATCAAATGATTGACTCATTGGGGTAAACTTGTACCGACCGCAATGCTTTGACGACGACGACGGCGAGGAGTACGTCCGTATAATCAGCAGTAGCATGACAGACTGATTAACACTTACGGTATTAAATGAATCTATTAGATATGACTCTTCAATGAAAAGAGATAAAAACATGAAAAATGTGGCTGCTCTTATCGTCGTCAATATTATTGATAAGCATATGTTTACCATTAGGCAGGTAAAATCTACAGTTAAGTGACTGTCAATACATTTGTTTAACAAGATAAATGTATCTATTGTATCAGAATGGTATCTGATGGTATACCTTGCCTTAATTAAACATTGGCTTTTGTTTTCAGATTTTGTTTTCATTTTGTATAACTACATTTTATATTGTTTTAAATGGATCTATAACATCTGTTGCCTTTTTTGGTTTTTATTTTTTGTGCATGTGTTTTATTCTATTTTACATTTATTTACTTATTTATTTTTTGTATAAAAATATTATATCTTATTATTTGTATTTTAGCTTTTGTATTATTATAGACATTATTTTTTTCATCAATTTTTCAAATTATTTTTATTTTAATATTTGGTTTTATGTCACAAATATCATATATAATTATTTCTTAAACATTTGATTTCATTTTCTTTCAGGTTTTCCTTTTTGTCATTTTTGATTTTTTTATGGTTTTATGGCTTGTTTTTAATTTAAATGTTTTTTTTGTATAACAAATTATCAAATTATTTTCATTTTACTTATCTTTATAGTTGTTACACAAATATGATATCTAATGTATCTTAAGTATTTTGCTTTTGTTTCATTTGCTTCGCTACACTACGCGGTTTTACACAGTTTGTGATAATTTTCACGTTGTTACACCCCGATAACAACGTAAAAAGTGCAATTCAATTCTTAAATATTCCTTAATGTAGTTTCATTGTTGATAAACATGGACCAATCATGTTAACTTTAGACCTATACCTGTAGAACTAATCATACATTGATGAAGCCTATATTATTTTCTGGAAGTTGACTTAAGATACATATCTAATTATACATAATTACTGTTCTTATTTAATCTAGCAACAGAAGGTCCAAATACTGGTATGTAATTCAATGATAATGATATATATATTATCATAAATATATCATTGATGTTTCATGTGTCAAATAAACACACACACATACACACCCACACACCATGTATCTATCGTAGCCATGGATCCTGTAAAGGAGTGGAGTAATGTCAGAGTCAAGATTCTTTCACTTATATTGAGGTGGTAAGTTCTGGAATGGTAAAAGAAATTGGTGTGTCCAGAGAAAACCACCATCCTTCAGCAACGGAACTGAAAAACTTATCATTTATTTATTGAACTTACTGTATATAATTTTCTGGAAGTTGACTTAAGATACATATCTAATCATACATAATTAATGTACTTATGGAATCTAACAACAAAAGGTCCAAATTACTGTTATGTAAACCAATAATATATGCATATAATCAGTAATATATCATTAATTTTTCATGTGTCAGATAAACACATATACACACCCACACACCATGTATCTATTGTAGCCATGGATCCTGTAAAGGAGTGGAGTAACAGTCTTTTAAAAAGAGGAAAGAGTGGTAGAGGAAATTGGAGCATCCAGAGAAAACCGCCATCCTTCAGTCAGTGAACTAGAACACTTTTATATTGATGAATCCTATATTATTTTCTGGAATCTGACTTACCGTAAGATACATATCTGGTCATACATAATTAATGTTCCTATGTAATCAAGCAACAAAAGGTCCAAATTACCGTTATGTAAACCAATAGTATACATTTATGTATGTATCATTTATGTTTCATGTGTCTTAATAAGCATGTTTTACACACCCACACACCATGTATCTAACCAATGATCCTGTAAAGGAGTGGAGAAAATGGTGTTTTAATGACCTAGTCAAGATTCTTTCACTTATATCCAGGTGGTCAGTTCAGGGATGGTGGAGTAAATTGGAGTGTCCAGAGAAAACCACTATCCTTCAGTCAGTGAACTAAAAACTTATATATTGATGAAGCCTATATTATTTTCTTGAATCTGACTTAAGGTACATAATTAATGTACTTATGTAATCTACTAACAAAAGGGCCTACATTACTGTTATGTAAACCAATAATACATGCATATAATCAGTAATATATCATTAATGTTTCATGTGTCAAATAAACACACTCATACACACCCACACACCATGCATCTAACCACTGATCCTGTAAAGGAGTGGAGTAAATGGAGTTTAAATGCCAGAGTCAAGATTCTTTCACTTATATCCAGGTGGTCAGTTCAGGAATGGTGGAGAAAACTGGAATGTCCAGAGAAAACTGCCATCCTTCAGTCAGTGAACTAGAAAACTTATATATTGATGAATCTTATATTATTTTCTGGAATCTGACTTAAGATACATATCTGATCATACATAATTAATGTGTTTATGTAATCTAGCAACAAAAGGGCCTACATTACTGTTACATAAACCAATAATAATTATTTTAAATCATTAATGTATCATTTATGTTTCATGTGTCAAAAAAGCATGTCATACACACCTACACACCATGCATCTAACCACTGATCCTGTAAAGGAGTGGAGTAAATGGAGTTTAAATGCCAGAGTCAAGATTTTGTCACTCAAATCAAGGGGATGAGTTAGGGAATGGTGGATAAAACTGGAGTACCTGGGGAAAACTTACATAATTTGGCAAGTGGGATTCAAACCAAAGTGAGAGGTGATGTGATCTGTAAGCATAAACTTTAGACCACTCGGCCACCAAAACCCCTTCATCCTATAAAGGAACTGGGAACCCTCTAATACTTGGATAGGATGCCAGTCTGTTACAGGGTTAAACTACAAAATTTGTCATTATCAGCTGAATGGACAAGAAAATTATTGTGCAATCAAATGTTGCAAGGACATGAATAACAAGTAACCAATAAGGGCTCAAACCCATAACCCTTAAATCACTAATTATCTTCCATTCTCTGGTTAATCTAGTTTCTTCCATCCAAAATTGATCACCTCAACTCTCTTAGCTCTTTTTTTACAGTAGAACCTATCTTAAATAAACACCTTCTGGACCTAAGATTTCATTTGTATTTGACAGGTATTAAGTTTACACAGGTTTATCTATAATAAATAATATGGCAAAATGGTTCAGTTCAGACAGGTTTCAAGTTTACTTAAGGGCTCAAGATCGCAGGCTCTTCTGCAGGTCAATTTAGACAGGTTTTTGGTTTATCCAGGGTTTAGTTTTCACAGGTTATACTTTAGTTTAGTTTAGACAGATTATCAGTTTACTCAAGGTTCAATTATTAGAGATTAACAAACTGTACTTATTAAAATCAAGGGTAAGACTTTTTTTTTGTATCCCACCCATTTAAATTCTATGAAAAATTTCTGAAAAATTATTTTTTTTACAGAATTGTTCAAAATGGCTTGAATCATTCATTTTTAGACTTTTCCTGTCAAATTAAAATTTAAGTGAAGGGTACAAATGGAAGTCTTTCCAGGGCAAGGCAAAAATATTCAGGCTAAAAACAAATAATGTAAATTTCAGTTACACATTTTATATCTTTACACAAGAAATGTTTTAAGATTTCTTAGAAATGATACAGGAAGTCCATAATGCCTTGAAGTCAAGAATAAATTACAAAATGGAAATGGAAAAGACTCTACTTGATAAATCTGGTTATTTACACAACTGCTATATTTTCCCGCAAGCAAAATATCAAAATTATCTTCATTTTTTTATTATCTAAAAATCAATTTTTGTTTTGTAGATTCCTAAGTTGCTAGTTCCCTCGTCAATGAGAGAAGAAGTTAGTAGGACTGTGTTTACTGGTAATACACGTTGGTATTTTATTGGTATTTACCGACAGACAGTGATGAAAAGAAGATGACAGTGCCTTAATTAAGCCTTAATATTTCTTTGAGGACATTTTTTCTCTACATAAATCAATATATCTATTATCGGCGTGAGAAAGTAGGAAATTTATTTCTCCGGGTACAATCATGTACCTTATATACAGCGACAATGTGACGCTGTCTATCTTGCAAAAAATGCTATTGTAAATCATGTTAGCTTTATTCATCATATTGGTTTCTTATGGAGTTTACCAGCAAATCATGTGAAGCCCTTTAATGTTTGTGCACAACTATAAATAATTAGCCAATCAGACCATTTACAAATGGTGTTTTTCCTTATCTGAAGGTGCTTACTCTTCCGGATCACCCAGACTCTCTTCCCTAATGGAAGTTCACATGTTTCACGACTTAATTTGACAGTTAAAATTTTTACTTTGCTTTGGGGATTCCAATTTGGATATAGACCAGTGTGTTTGTGTTGGATCTAATGGGGTTTGTTAACATAACGTGTGTTTTATGTTAGTGAAGAACTAGACATGATTTGACACCAAGGTGCTTATTACATATTTTAATTTTGTTAAATTTTTTTTATCATAGTGCCATAAAATATTGCAAAAATTTTCCAGGTTTAAGTTAACAAAATCCTTAGTTAAGGAATAATCGTGAAACCGAGCCTGGTATAATATTTCTTTTGTTCAGAAATTGGTATTTTGTTTTTCGTTCAAAAATTGGTATCTCGTATTTTACATTTCCTATGCAAGCTTTAACAAAGTGATTCCATATCCAAAGGTAAAAAGTATAGCCCCTCCTACCCCACCTACACATATTATCAATGTTATACAAGAGGAACAAATTGTTCTGTAAGTGGGTCACTAGGTCAAGATATATTCTATTTCCAGGAAGCCAGGGTAACCATGGAAATAAAGATTATTAATTACCTGAGGACAGAAGACCCAGCTTGATACCAAAAATATATATACTCTATATTTTGTTTATATAACTGACTTGATTTTGTCAATATATTTAATTAAATAAGTCAAAATCAATGGATCTTTATATAGGCAAACAACATTGACCTGTCTGCTTGACCTTTCATTAAGAATTATTCATTTTCGATGATCCATCCAATAAATGGGTAGTGTAAGGATTCATAGTTTTATACATAACTAACACGTTTACCCAAGATGTAGGTGAAATTAACACTTGTTTCCTATAAATAAATGTACTGCTTCATAATAGATTTTTAAATTAAAGGTCAAGTTAACAGGTCAATGTTGTTTGCCTATACAAGTATAAAGTAATAATACACATTAACATTAGTTCATTAGCCGAGGAGGAAATGATCGAGGACATTACAATGTTTTTGGAGGATTGAACACAGGAATAACAACTTTTTTTATTACAAGTTTACGCAGGAATTACGACATTTTTATTGTCTACGATAAATATCAATGATAATGTTTTTTAATGAATCTGAACTTCAAAGAGTGCTGGTAAAAAAACATAACTGAAAATTACTTCCTAAATGGATAGAAAATAAACAATTATTTGTTCACTAAGAACAAAGAAACAGCTACAGCAATATAGTCAAACTCATCTATAAAGGCCACTAAAGGGAACCAGCAAAAGTGGTCTTTATAGACAGGTGGCCCTCATATACAGGTTCACAAAACATAAAGTGGCCCTCATATACAGGTTCACAAAACATAAAGTGGCCCTCATATACAGGTTCACAAAACATAAAGTGGCCCTCATATACAGGTTCACAAAACATAAAGTGGCCCTCATATACAGGTTCACAAAACATAAAGTGGCCCTCATATACAGGTTCACAAAACATAAAGTGGCCCTCATATACAGGTTCACAAAACATAAAGTGGCCCTCATATACAGGTTCACAAAACATAAAGTGGCCCTCATATACAGGTTCACAAAACATAAAGTGGCCCTTATATACAGGTTCACAAAACATAAAGTGGCCCTTATATACAGGTTCACAAAACATAAAGTGGCCCTCATATACAGGTTCACAAAACATAAAGTGGCCCTCATATACAGGTTCACAAAACATAAAGTGGCCCCCATATACAGGTTCACAATACATAAAGAACAATCAGGATAAAATTTTACTGGCTTTTAAAAGCAGGTGGTCCTTATATAGAGATGGTCTTTAAGGCAGGTTCAACTGCATTTATGTCTTAGATATAAAGAAATCTGTGTTTATGTATACATATCAATTTTAGAGGTGTACTATTTTTTAGCATTTTTCGCCATGATACTGTTCCACTAACTTAATTCACTTACAAATAAAATACTATCATAGTGCACCATACAAACTGTAAGATTTACTATATCAGTAATTAAAATCCACCTAAATTTATCCAAATGATAATTTGCACTAAAATTTGTACACACTGAATACATTTATAGTAAAATTTGCTTATGGGGCATAAAACAATATGAAACCAACAAAAGTCCTGATCTAGTCAAACCTTTCTAGTTTAGAACTATTTTGTTCAGACACACCACAAATATGTCAACAATTACATTATTTTATCTGTTTTATTTCCCAACTATCTCAGTGGCTCAGTGGAAGAGTGTCGGCCTCAAGAGCGGGAGGTCATGGGTGTCTGTGTTAGTGCTTGGAATTTATTAACTTTTAGCCAGTTGACTAAAGTTTCCCAAATTTAAGTAGCCAAATTGAAATTTGACTAGCCAACAAAATTGAACAAATAAACAAAACAAGTTAGTTGCCGACCAGCCATCTCTGTAACCCACAGCACACAAAGCTAACTGGTCAGATTCAACAAGTTTGTTAGTATTAAGCCTAATACAAGGCAGCCGCAGTACATTGATTTAAGTGAAAGGAAACAAGTCATTACTAGTTATAACTAATGTCGAGAACAGGATAAGAAGTGGATTGATCCAGGTTGTTTTTACAACATCGATATGATATATTTTTGCCACATTGGCGTCTGGATTATTTTTAATTGCCAGAAATCCTGTTTATTCGCCATAGACAAACTGGCAATCTGTTAGAGCTCACATAGGGTTTGAATCCCACCCAGGTCATAAATAAGACTTTGAGATACTTCTTCCTCATCCAATGATAGGTATTAAGAGGGCAGAGTATTGACTGGTTAACCCGGTGTCAGTATAATGTGACTGGGGGAGTGGTATGTTTGTCTGTGGCAAACTGACCATGTGAACTAGCACCTAAACATCACCCTGAGTGCACCCTAGTACAAGGCAGACCATAAAACACTCACACATAAATAAAACTGCTCTTAGATTAATCCTAAGTAGATTAATAAGCTTGATCTTATAGTTAATGGCTGAAAAATTCCTGATATGATTTTAAACATTACTACAACAATAAGAACAGTTTAGAGTTATTGTGCTCAGATGCAACACAATTAGGCCAAGAAATAGACTATTTTCTCCCTTTTATCTCCAAATGGTCATTTTAAACCAACGACTAATCCAACAAAAGTCTGAATAACGATTTATTCTTTAGCGATTTCAAATTTCGATTCATTTCCAATTCTAGGTTGATCCTGGAGATTTTGCGGAATCTTGATTCTAGAAATGGGATGTTGTTTAGTTTGTAATAAATATTTATGGTGATTTTATACCAGACGACATCAGCTCATGCATTTAGATATCAAAATGGTTTTAACGTAAATTCCAGTTGTTAAGTGGTATTAAGTCACCGTATAGGCAAACTACATTGACCTGTCTGCTTGACCTTTATTATGGACCAGTACATTTACATATAGGGAACACAGGTGTTAATTCCATCTGCATCAAAAGAAACAAGCATTATTTAAATATTATCTACAAATCCGAACAATACCCATGTATTGGGTGGATCATCGAACATGAATAGTCCTAATGAAAGGTCAATTAGACAGGTCAATGTTGTTTGTCTATATGCATGACCTCTCTTGGATTTTATGTAATGAATGTATAAACCATTTCATTATGAAATATGAGCATTATTAATAGGAAATTTCTTGATTAAAATTGATTGTCTATTTATCACACAACACTTAGAATGTGAAAAGGTTAGCAAATTTGTCTATTTGTGACAGACATTACAATTCAAGAAATTCACAGAATGCAAAGGACCAGGAAATCAAGAGACATTTTGCGACAGACATTACCATTCAAGAATTCACATAATGCAAAAGAAACAGGAAATCAAGTCTTTTTGTGAAAGAAATCACAAGACCTTTCCCAGAGTGCAAGGAACAGAAAATTAAGTCTTTTTGTGAAAGAAATCACAAGACCTTTCCCAGAGTGCAAGGAACAGAAAATTAAGTCTTTTTGTGAAAGAAATCACAAGACCTTTCCCAGAGTGCAAGGAACAGGAAATTAAGTCTTTTTGTGAAAGAAATCACAAGACCTTTCCCAGAATACAAGGAACAGGAAATTAAGTCTTTTTGTGAAAGAAATTACAAGACCTTTCCCGGAATGCAAAGGGCCAGGGAATCAAGTCTTTTTTGTGGAAAAAAATCCATGACCTTCCCTAGAATGCAAAGGACAAAGAAATCAAGTCCTTCTTTGTTAGAAATTACAAGAGCTTTCCCAGAATGGAAAGGGTCAGGAAATTAAATCCATCTTTTGTGACAGAAATTACCATTCAAGCCATTCCCAGAATTCAAAGGAACAGGTCTTTTTGTCACAGAAATTACAAGAACTGACAAGGCATAACTTCAGAGTTGTAGCTTTGCTGTTCTGTTTAACAACTAAATTGCACACACAACTAAGACATTTAAATTCTGTCCATCAATCATAATTTCCGATAAAGGTCAAGGCAAGAGTTTATCGTAAGCAGAAAACAAACATTAAGATGTCAAGTGTTGCAGCAAAAAGGTTTCACAAAAAACATGGTTGTGGGTGTAGTCTGCTAGCTACATCAAATCAGGCCTTTTACTATACATGTATTTTGAAGTTGCAGACAAGAAGATTAAAGTAGCCAGAATATATCAGATCTGAAATTTCATGTACAATACCAGTACGAAGTACAAGTCACACAGATGGTGGTATGGACCAGGAGAAAGAGTCCCCCTTGAAATTTATTTGAATTGTTAAGTTTAAATATCTCCTACATTCTCAGCTAAAATATTTTGATGACAGCAAAAAGTATGCAAGACAGACCAGTGAATTGCCTTGATTAGGTAGTCTCATTTGTTTTTAAATTTTAGTAGTCAAATAACATCAACTGGTTTTGTTGCCTGTTGGCCTCTATTGAAACAAATGTTAGCTTTTCAAGATGTTCATGAATAAAATTCGTTGACCAGTCATTAGTGATACCCATAATTACAGCAGTATTTTGGTGATCACCATGACAACAAAAATATCAAATGGGTTCTTAAGAATTATAGTTTTCAGTTATGTTTTATGGTGAAGAAACATAGCTCTAGCTAACAAGAACATCATTGCTAAACATGCAACATTTTCAGCCATGGTTTCATCTCACAAATAATTTTCACCAATCAACTAATAACATGTCACTGATTCATATAATTATAAACAAGGGAGTTTTTTGCAAAGTAAACAACACAAAAGATAATTTACACTTATAATTTATTTGAAGATTTACATTAAAGATGATATATCTGTGTGTGTATCTTTGTTTATAGTGCCTTACATGTACGGTAAGGGTCCTAGGACAAAATTACGATCCAATATTGGCTCCTAAATATCGGACACTTCTAAATATTGGGACACCCAAAATTTTCCAAATGTATCATTTCAAATTTCCTCTTAGTTCTTGGACACTTGAAAATGAAATTATTAAAATCTGATCAAAAACATAGAAAGATTATGGTAAAGTCTAGCTAAAGTATATTAATAATTTGCGCAAATAGTAGCAAAATTATATATTACTTGTCCTTACTACATTTAAAGTATATAAAGTCTAGCTACAGTATATTTATATACAGTCAAAACAGTATATTACGGCAGAGTATTTACAAACATGGGAAGTCTAATCTTCATAAATATATTGGTTGGTTAAATGTTGCTTAACATCGCATCAGCAATTTTTCAGCTATTCACGACAAGAAATTTTTTATTAACATCTATGGATTAATCTATGAACAATTTTGTGTATGCATGTGAAGTGCGAGAGTGTTGTATGGTCTGCCTTGTACTAGCGCACACTCAGATCAGGGCGACTTTAACATGCTACCTCACAGAGTCAGTATGCCGCAGACAAGTGTAATTTCCCCAGTCCATTAAACTGATACAAAGGTGGATCAGTAAAGGCCTACAGCAAGGAAAATTCACTTTCCCACATGTGGTCCGAGTGGGACTCAAACTCACAGCGGTGAGAGACCCTGGATTTGAAGACTGGCATCTTATCCATTAGGCCACGGCCTCTTCTACACAAATATATATTTATGCCTTTAGATGGTCATTTGTCAAACCACCCTATTTACATTCTATAGACTCTTCCATGAACACTCTGCCAAATATGGTGGACAGTTAAATTCATGACAAGATAGGTGATGGAGGGTGAACTGTCACAAAACCTCATGTGAGTTTTAGCACAGGTGACCTCATAACATCACTATAAATATATATGAATGTTTTACCAGTATCTGATACTGGACTTATCTCAGGACGACATCTATCAATGGACGACATCCATTAACGTTAATTTTTGTAACTTATTATGTAATAAAATAATGTATATTGATATGACATTATATTGATTTTTTGATAACAAAACCATGTAAAGTGAATTATTTATAAATGGCGTAATTTTATTAATTAGTTTTTTTTTTCACAAAAACTAAACAATTATAGAATTATATAATATTGTTATAAACCCTTAAAAACACAGCTGTCATTATCAATATATCCATATAACTAGAAATATAAGTGTGTGCATTTGTGTTGTGTTTAGGATATGCTTTATGATTAAGTTCACACAAACACACACACACACACACACACACACACCACACACACACACACTTTGGAAATTAACAAATACTAATACCAACATCAAACATTGTTACACCATTTGTCTGTCCATTTGTAAATTAAAATTTCAGCATTATAAATTTTGGCAATAAATTGAAATTTATATGAATTAAATAATTGTGGTTAGTAGCGTTAAGCACACAAATACCACTAAAAAGAATTCTATGATTTCCCTTCATGACCTTAATCTTTGACCATCATAGCAACTCACCATGCAAAGGTCATTGGCATTAAGGGCCCAACTCATAATATCAAGTTCATTTATCAAAAGTCCCAACATTGCACAGTTGTTATTTCCAAAATTTTGATCTTGTGACCTTGACCCTTGATCTATATACATGTACCTACTGTATTTCCATAAATAAAGTGCAAATGGTATTTTTTATTTATTTCTTTAAATCGAAAACGTTTCCTTTAAATTATCATTAAAATGAATTTAAAACCCAATGACCTAACAAAATTATATTTTTAAATGAAAACAGCGTTACTCAGTTCTCCTGTGCATAGAGAAATTTTGGGAAATTTTGGAAATTTGATCAAGTTTATACAATAATTGGGACTCATTCAAAGTAACATCTGGGTATTTTGGGTCAAGTAGGTCATTGTTGTTCAGGTTTTTTCCAGGTGTGTTCACCATGAATATTCCAATTATGACATAACATTTATAGTTGTTCAGAGTAAGAAGGTACAAAAAGGATAATTTTGACAAAGATATATTTGTTGTATTTGATATACATGTATTTGTTGTTTTGTTAAAAACTTAAAAAATTGCTCTATGTACAGAGAATTAAATTCACTTTTGAATAAATGAAAAAAAAATTTTCCTATTAGGTAAGTAAATTTTGTATCAAGTTTTGACAATTTTTTCCGAGTTTAATGGAAAGTATGACTTTATTCTTGAATTCTCCATGTGCCATCAATTTGTGGAAATACTGTAAATTTGGTATTCATCCCATTGTCTTATTTTGGTTTAAATTTGTTTAAAGATTGACCAAAATCCATCCATCAACACGGAAGACACTGAGCAGACATGATAATGGGGCGGACCAACAGGATTGGCAGACAAATGGACAGATGCAGAAAATGATCCTTGTATACCTCTCTAAGCTTTATTTGTAGAGGTATAAACACAAATGAGCATATCAATATTGTGAGATTTTGATAACTTCTACACATTTAACCTCAATTTTGAAGCAAGAGATTCAGGATGTCAATTTGTAATTTGAAATACCACATGGGATCAAATGTGATGACTTCAAGTTATCCCTGCTATTACAAATATGACATTTGCCAATGAAGTTGTAGATCTAGTTCTAAAGCTAATAAGGTGACAGAAAATAGGTGACAGAAATAGGACTTGCTGCATTATGTGTGTCTGCTGCAAGGCGAGCTGCATATCGAGCTATTAAACGATAGTTCTAAAGCTAATAAAGGTGACAGAAATAAGACTTACTGCATTATGTGTGTCTGCTGCAAGACGAGCTGTGTATCGAGCTATTAACCGATAGTTCTAAAGCTAATAAAGGTGACAGAAATAGGACTTACGGCATTATGTGTGTCTGCTGCAAGACGAGCTGTGTATCAAGCTATTAACCGATAGTTCTAAAGGTAATAAAGTGACAGAAATAAGACTTACTGCATTATGTGTGTCTGCTGCAAGACGAGCTGCTCATCGTGCTATTAACTGATAGTTCTAAAGGTAATAAAGTGACAGAAATAAGACTTACTGCATTATGTGTGTCTGCTGCAAGACGAGCTGTGTATCGAGCTATTAACCGATAGTTCTAAAGCTAATAAAGGTGACCGAAATAAGACTTACTGCATTATGTGTGTCTGCTGCAAGACGAGCTGTGTATCGAGCTATTAACCGATAGTTCTAAAGCTAATAAAGGTGACCGAAATAAGACTTACTGCATTATGTGTGTCTGCTGCAAGACGAGCTGCTCATCGTGCTATTAACTGATAGTTCTAAAGGTAATAAAGTGACAGAAATAAGACTTACTGCATTATGTGTGTCTGCTGCAAGACGAGCTGTGTATCAAGCTATTAACTGATAGTTCTAAAGGTAATAAAGTGACAGAAATAAGACTTACTGCATTATGTGTGTCTGCTGCAAGACGAGCTGCGTATCGAGCTATTAACCGATGTTCATCATCAATTCTGTTGGAATCTATACTTGCATTCAGTTTATTTGGACTGAAAAATAAAACAAAATTAAATTTTGACAATGTTTTAACCATTCAACAAAAAATAAAGTGGAGTTATGGTGTTTTACATCTGAGTCAAGAGAAAAAGTAAACATGACTTTTGTCAATTAAAATGACAAATTTTCTTGCATAGGATCTGTCCCAGTTTAGATTCTGAACCTAGACAGTGAGAGGCACTGTGATCCAAAGCTTACGCTTTAGACCAAATGACGTATCACAGTCATGCATTTTATGTTCTGACACTGGTCACCACCATGGTACCAAAGCAGCCTCACAGCAACTAATGACATACTAGTGTCAGTGATGTCATTAAATGGCACAGCTCAGGTTGTTTTCATTCTTTTTATGTGTAATTCAAGCATGCTGGGCCTTTGTCTGAACATTGTGGGCTTGGCCGTTGATCTGTCAATTGGCCAAGACCCCTGAAAATGATAAGATTTATTATAAGTCTTCCCAGAGCTAATAAAATTTTTAGCATTTACACAATAAAAATTTTTACAAAGAAAACTTACCTTCCTGGACTAGTACCACTGTCTACAGACGACACTTCAGGAGAATGAGCAGACGTTTCATGATAACCATTTCTGATTGGACGAGGTGTTGGTGGTCTGAAATATCAGATAATATACCAGTTATAATAAAATTTAAAATTGAATGAATATTGTAATGGAGTGGATTTTACAAGTTTGCCATGATTGAAAGGGATTTTACAAGTTTGCCATGATTGAATGGGATTTTACAAGTTTGCCATGATTGAAAGGGATTTTACAAGTTTGCCATGATTGAAAGGGATTTTACAAGTTTGCCATGATCGAAAGGGATTTTACAAGTTTGCCATGATCGAAAGGGATTGTACAAGTTTGCCATGATTGAAAGGGATTTAACAAGTTTGCCATGATTAAAAGGGATTTTACAAGTTTGCCATGATTGAAAGGGATTTTACAATTTTGCCATGACTGAATGGAATTTAACAATGTTGCCATGACTGAATGGAATTTAAGAAGTTTGCCATGACTTAATGGAGTTTTTCAGCTTTACCATGACCAAGTTTTATAAGTTTGCCATAACTGAATATGGTTTTTCAACTATTTCGTAATAAAATGGAAAAAAACCTTGCATTGATTGCCTAATTGAGTGAAATAGTGCTTTATTTTCCAAGAAATATTACAGTGTTATAAGGTCACCTCACTTGTCATCATGCTAGTTTAAGTCCAAAAATCTTTTGTTTTATGCATGTACTGATACTGAGATAGCATTGGCTATAAGTGAGGTGCAAAGTTTTATACTTTGCAATGAGCAGCATTGGTTTTTTTAGCTTTATACTTTGCAATGAGCAGCATTGGTTTTTTTAGCTTTATACTTTGCAATGAGCAGCATTGGTTTTTTTAGCTTTATACTTTGCAATGAGCAGCATTGGTTTTTTTAGCTTTATACTTTACAATGAGCAGCATTAGGTTTTTTTTAGCTTTATACTTTGTAATGAGCAGCATTGGTTTTTTGTGTCACACATGAGTGGGCTCATCTTACATGTCCCATAGATTGAACCAACTAGAGATGGTGAAGATTTACTATTTAGTGATTGCTCTTCTAGATTCATTTTATATTTAGATCAATTCCTATACTATTTTAAATTCACACATGATGGGTATAGCTAGCTTAACAAAATCTTCCATAAGATGAAATTGGCCAGTAGAAGGAAGAAGAAACATAAGGTGCTTACTCTTCCAGAGCACTTGGCCTCATCTCCCTGGTGGAAGTTTACATGTTTAACCTGAGGCGTCAGTTCTTACTTTGCTTTGGGATTGTGATTTGGACATGGATGAGCATGTTTGTTTTTTACTAGTACTTCAGTACATCACTGGTAATATATCAAACACAAACAAGTCCCAGTTTCACAATCATTTCTTAACTAAACTTAAATTTAGCTAATTTTGACAATCTTTTTGAAACTAAGCAATAAATATTTTTAACAAAGCTAAACACAAATATTATCTCCTTGAGGTGATCTTCAAAATGATGCCTTAAATTTCTGAATATCTTAAAAATTTACAAAATTTATTTTGACATTTTTAAATTAAGGAAAATTTCAGTTAAGAAATGATTGTTAAACTGAGTGTTGATGGGTACCATAAGATATACCATACAAAATGCAAATTATACAGTATTATTCAAAATTGCAAACAAAGCTATTTTACAGAAAATAATCATTCTGTCAAACACTTAAGACCATTAACTTGATATCAAACATGGTCAACATAAACCTTAACAGACACCAATCTAAAATATGTTATCTATTGATTTTTAAATCAAGTGCTTGTCTGTTTTGTATTACATCATATAACAATAGACCTGGTTAATGTAAACTACCAGCATACCATGATAGTAAGTACATGTAGTAAGTTGTCTCCCCTGAGCAGTACAACATGACGGTCAAATGATAATGGTTGTGTGGTGGTGTGGTGGTGTATGGTGTTCAACATCTTAGTCTAAATTCTTCCATTTATATTGAGATGGTAAATTCTTGGGATAGTGGAGGAAACAGTAGTGCCTGGAGAAAACCACCAATTTTCACACAGTAGGATCTGCCCAAGTAAGTTCAAACCTGAGCTGGGAGAGTTGAGTAATGGTGTTTAACATCCAAGTCAAGAATATTTCACTTTTATCGAGATGTTGCCAGCTATAGGCGAAGGTGCAGAAATTTTGCCTGTGCATTGACCTGGTGGCATTATACAGCACAGTTCTTTAGCGTTCCAAACCCGCCGTGACAGGGGACCTCGTTTATTTTAAGATCCCATCCAAAAGAACCATGACTTTCATTTCATAATGCTGAATGCTTGGCAAAAGAACAGTCACTACCTACTATCAAGTCTTGTGTCAGACCCAGCCGGGGATCAAACCTATGACTTCCCACTTATGTTCTGGACAGGAAAATATTACTCCTCGTTTGAAATATCTTTGTCTTACTTTGTTGCCAGTGTAAGATTTTATTAATCTTCACAATGCACTAAGGGTAATGGGCAGGAATGGGTTCTATAATATACCATGCCTGCTGTGACATGGAGTATTACTTTTTATGGTCTCTTTCAAAGAAAATATCATCCATCTTTCATTTCTAAATGCTGAGTGCTTGATGAAACATTCACTACTTCCAATTTTCAAGTCTTGGTCAGGCCCTTACCAGGGTTCAAACCCTGACCTTCCCATATACAAAGAGAGCACTTTATCATAGTGGTAGCTAAAAAAAGAGTTTAGTTATAGTTTTGTTAGTGAACAAGATGCATGTTTTAAATAGCACTTTATAATTCCAAAATTGTATATGGGTTCTATCTACTAAACAATTCTCTTCTACAATCAACAATCAACTTGAATACTAGGTTTCCACAACTTTAAAATCATCAGTAGTCAAATTATCAAAATTTGTGAAGATATATCCTTTTTAATGTATTTTTTCACAAATTTGGTAAAATAGTTTACTTTTTCATAAAATTATATCTCAGAAATCACTAGCCGATTGATAGAATAAGTAACAAAAGTCCATTTTTTTTTTTTACATAATTAACATATATACAATAAATATTTGATAGACTTATAATAAATCTAATCTCAGCAGTAATATTAAGATATGTCATTACAGGTTCAAGCGATGTTTATATAGTATATATATACTCAAGGTCAAGGTCATTCAGTTTTGGGGTTTTGTTTTACAAACTTTTGATCTTGGAAACTTTTCTCAGACAATTCTCACACTTACTTTTATATTTTGCCATGTTGTCATACACTATTATGTATACATATATGTGCCGCCATTACAGGTTCAAGCAATGTTTACATAGTATATATATATTATACTCAAGGTCAAGGTCATTCAGTTTTGGGGTTTTGTTTTACAAACTTTTGATCTTGGAAACTTTTCTCACACAATTCTCACACTTACTTTTATATTTTGCCATGTTGTCATACACTATTATGTATACATATATGTGCTGCCATTACAGGTTCAAGCAATGTTTATATAGTATATATATTATACTCAAGGTCAAGGTCATTCAGTTTTGGGGTTTTGTTTTACAATCTTTTGATCTTGGAAACTTTTCTCAGACAATTCTCACACTTACTTTTATATTTTGCCATGTTGTCATACACTATTATGTATACATATATGTGCTGCCATTACAGGTTCAAGCAATGTTTATATAGTATATATATTATACTCAAGGTCAAGGTCATTCAGTTTTGGGGTTTTGTTTTACAAACTTTTGACCTTGGAAACTTTTCTCAGACAATTCTCACACTTACTTTTATATTTTACCATGTTGTCATACACTATTATGTATAGATATATGTGCTGCCATTACAGGTTCAAGCAATGTTTACATAGTATATATATATTATACTCAAGGTCAAGGTCATTCAGTTTTGGGGTTTTGTTTTACAAACTTTTGATCTTGGAAACTTTTCTCAGACAATTCTCACACTTACTTTTATATTTTGCCATGTTGTCATACACTATTATGTATAGATATATGTGCTGCCATTACAGGTTCAAGCAATGTTTACATAGTATATATATTATACTCAAGGTCAAGGTCATTCAGTTTTGGGGTTTTGTTTTACAAACTTTTGATCTTGGAAACTTTTCTCACACAATTCTCACACTTACTTTTATATTTTGCCATGTTGTCATACACTATTATGTATAGATATATGTGCCGCCATTACAGGTTCAAGCAATGTTTACATAGTATATATATATTATACTCAAGGTCAAGGTCATTCAGTTTTGGGGTTTTGTTTTACAAACTTTTGATCTTGGAAACTTTTCTCACACAATTCTCACACTTACTTTTATATTTTGCCATGTTGTCATACACTATTATGTATACATATATGTGCTGCCATTACAGATTCAAGCAATGTTTATATAGTATATATATTATACTCAAGGTCAAGGTCATTCAGTTTTGGGGTTTTGTTTTACAAACTTTTGATCTTGGAAACTTTTCTCAGACAATTCTCACACTTACTTTTATATTTTGCCATGTTGTCATACACTATTATGTATACATATATGTGCTGCCATTACAGGTTCAAGCAATGTTTATATAGTATATATATTATACTCAAGGTCAAGGTCATTCAGTTTTGGGGTTTTGTTTTACAATCTTTTGATCTTGGAAACTTTTCTCAGACAATTCTCACACTTACTTTTATATTTTGCCATGTTGTCATACACTATTATGTATACATATATGTGCTGCCATTACAGGTTCAAGCAATGTTTACATAGTATATATATATTATACTCAAGGTCAAGTCATTCAGTTTTGGGGTTTTGTTTTACAAACTTTTGATCTTGGAAACTTTTCTCAGACAATTCTCACACTTACTTTTATATTTTGCCATGTTGTCATACACTATTATGTATAGATATATGTGCTGCCATTACAGGTTCAAGCAATGTTTACATAGTATATATATATTATACTCAAGGTCAAGGTCATTCAGTTTTGGGGTTTTGTTTTACAAACTTTTGATCTTGGAAACTTTTCTCACACAATTCTCACACTTACTTTTATATTTTGCCATGTTGTCATACACTATTATGTATACATATATGTGCCACCATTACAGGTTCAAGCAATGTTTACATAGTATATATATATTATACTCAAGGTCAAGGTCATTCAGTTTTTGGGGTTTTGTTTTACAAACTTTTGATTTTGGAAACTTTTCTCAGACAATTCTCACACTTACTTTTATATTTTGCCATGTTGTCATACACTATTATGTATACATATATGTGCCGCCATTACAGGTTCAAGCAATGTTTATATAGTATATATATATTATACTCAAGGTCAAGGTCATTCAGTTTTTGGGGTTTTGTTTTACAAACTTTTGATTTTGGAAACTTTTCTCAGACAATTCTCACACTTACTTTTATATTTTGCCATGTTGTCATACACTATTATGTATAGATATATGTGTTGCCATTACAGGTTCAAGCAATGTTTATATAGTATATATATATTATACTCAAGGTCAAGGTCATTCAGTTTTTGGGGTTTTGTTTTACAAACTTTTGATTTTGGAAACTTTTCTCAGACAATTCTCACACTTACTTTTATATTTTGCCATGTTGTCATACACTATTATGTATAGATATATGTGCCGCCATTACAGGTTCAAGCAATGTTTATATAGTATATATATATTATACTCAAGGTCAAGGTCATTCAGTTTTGGGGTTTTGTTTTACAAACTTTTGACCTTGGAAACTTTTCTCAGACAATTCTCACACTTACTTTTATATTTTGCCATGTTGTCATACACTATTATGTATAGATATATGTGCCGCCATTACAGGTTCAAGCAATGTTTATATAGTATATATATATTATACTCAAGGTCAAGGTCATTCAGTTTTGGGGTTTTGTTTTACAAACTTTTGACCTTGGAAACTTTTCTCAGACAATTCTCACACTTACTTTTATATTTTGCCATGTTGTCATACACTATTATGTATAGATATATGTGCCGCCATTACAGGTTCAAGCAATGTTTATATAGTATATATATTATACTCAAGGTCAAGGTCATTCAGTTTTTGGGGTTTTGTTTTACAAACTTTTGATTTTGGAAACTTTTCTCAGACAATTCTCACACTTACTTTTATATTTTGCCATGTTGTCATACACTATTATGTATAGATATATGTGCCGCCATTACAGGTTCAAGCAATGTTTATATAGTATATATATATTATACTCAAGGTCAAGGTCATTCAGTTTTTGGGGTTTTGTTTTACAAACTTTTGATTTTGGAAACTTTTCTCACACAATTCTCACACTTACTTTTATATTTTGCCATGTTGTCATACACTATTATGTATAGATATATGTGCCGCCATTACAGGTTCAAGCAATGTTTATATAGTATATATATATTATACTCAAGGTCAAGGTCATTCAGTTTTTGGGGTTTTGTTTTACAAACTTTTGATCTTGGAAACTTTTCTCACACAATTCTTACACTTACTTTTATATTTTGCCATGTTGTCATACACTATTATGTATACATATATGTGCCATGTTGTCATACACTATTATGTATACATATATGTGCCATGTTGTCATACACTATTATGTATACATATATTTTGCCATGTTGTCATACACTATTATGTATACATATATGTGCCATGTTGTCATACACTATTATGTATACATATATGTGCCATGTTGTCATACACTATTATGTATACATATATGTGCCATGTTGTCATACACTATTATGTATACATATATGTGCCATGTTGTCATACACTATTATATATACATATATTTTGCCATGTTGTCATACACTATTATGTATACATATATGTGCCATGTTGTCATACACTATTATGTATACATATATGTGCCATGTTGTCATACACTATTATGTATACATATATGTGCCATGTTGTCATACACTATTATGTATACATATATGTGCCATGTTGTCATACACTATTATGTATACATATATGTGCCATGTTGTCATACACTATTATGTATACATATATGTGCCATGTTGTCATACACTATTATGTATACATATATGTGCCATGTTGTCATACACTATTATGTATAGATATATGTGCCATGTTGTCATACACTATTATGTATACATATATGTGCCATGTTGTCATACACTATTATGTATACATATATGTGCCATGTTGTCATACACTATTATGTATACATATATGTGCCATGTTGTCATACACTATTATGTATACATATATGTGCCATGTTGTCATACACTATTATGTATACATATATGTGCCATGTTGTCATACACTATTATGTATACATATATGTGCCATGTTGTCATACACTATTATGTATACATATATGTGCCATGTTGTCATACACTATTATGTATACATATATGTGCCATGTTGTCATACACTATTATGTATACATATATTTTGCCATGTTGTCATACACTATTATGTATACATATATGTGCCATGTTGTCATACACTATTATGTATACATATATGTGCCATGTTGTCATACACTATTATGTATACATATATGTGCCATGTTGTCATACACTATTATGTATACATATATTTTGCCATGTTGTCATACACTATTATGTATACATATATGTGCCATGTTGTCATACACTATTATGTATACATATATGTGCCATGTTGTCATACACTATTATGTATACATATATGTGCCATGTTGTCATACACTATTATGTATACATATATGTGCCATGTTGTCATACACTATTATGTATAGATATATGTGCCATGTTGTCATACACTATTATGTATGCATATATGTGCCATGTTGTCATACACTATTATGTATGCATATATGTGCCATGTTGTCATACACTATTATGTATACATATATGTGCCATGTTGTCATACACTATTATGTATACATATATGTGCCATGTTGTCATACACTATTATGTATACATATATGTGCCATGTTGTCATACACTATTATGTATACATATATGTGCCATGTTGTCATACACTATTATGTATACATATATGTGCCATGTTGTCATACACTATTATGTATACATATATGTGCCATGTTGTCATACACTATTATGTATACATATATGTGCCATGTTGTCATACACTATTATGTATACATATGTGTGCCATGTTGTCATACACTATTATGTATACATATGTGTGCCATGTTGTCATACACTATTATGTATACATATGTGTGCCATGTTGTCATACACTATTATGTATAGATATATGTGCCATGTTGTCATACACTATTATGTATAGATATATGTGCCATGTTGTCATACACTATTATGTATAGATATATGTGCCATGTTGTCATACACTATTATGTATACATATATGTGCCATGTTGTCATACACTATTATGTATACATATATGTGCCATGTTGTCATACACTATTATGTATACATATATGTGCCATGTTGTCATACACTATTATGTATACATATATGTGCCATGTTGTCATACACTATTATGTATACATATATGTGCCATGTTGTCATACACTATTATGTATAGATATATGTGCCATGTTGTCATACACTATTATGTATACATATATGTGCCATGTTGTCATACACTATTATGTATACATATATGTGCCATGTTGTCATACACTATTATGTATACATATATGTGCCATGTTGTCATACACTATTATGTATACATATATGTGCCATGTTGTCATACACTATTATGTATACGTATATGTGCCATGTTGTCATACACTATTATGTATACGTATATGTGCCATGTTGTCATACACTATTATGTATACGTATATGTGCCATGTTGTCATACACTATTATGTATACGTATATGTGCCATGTTGTCATACACTATTATGTATACATATATGTGCCATGTTGTCATACACTATTATGTATACATATATGTGCCATGTTGTCATACACTATTATGTATACATATATGTGCCATGTTGTCATACACTATTATGTATACATATATGTGCCATGTTGTCATACACTATTATGTATACATATATGTGCCATGTTGTCATACACTATTATGTATACATATATGTGCCATGTTGTCATACACTATTATGTATACATATATGTGCCGCCATACAACTTTATATTCATTGTAAAATCCTATGAGTGTATGAAGGGCGCGGTGGCCCAATGGATAAGACGTCAGTCTTCAAATCCAGGGTCTCTCACCGCTGTGAGTTCGAGTCCCGATCGGACCACATGTGGGAAAGTGAATTTTCCTTACCGTTGGCCTTTACTGATTCACCTGGTATCAGTATAATGGACTGGGGGAGTGGTACGCTTGTCTGCGGCGTACTGACTCTGTGAGCTAGCACGGTAAAGTCGCCCTGAGTGCGCGCTAGTACAAGGCAGACCATACAACACACTCGCACTTCACATGCATACACAAAAATTGTTCATAGATTAATCCATAGAGATTAATTAAATAGTTCTCGTCGCGAATAGCTGAAAAATTGCTGATGCGACGTTAAGCAATATTCAACCAACCAACCTATGAGTGTATGCTTATGGAATAAAATAAATTTGACTTGACATGCAGGTTCCATAACTGTTTTAAAGTTTACTGATGCATAGATGCATGCTCATACTTAAATGCCAACATACGCACACATGCACCACTTTCATCACAGATTTGTATTGCCACACAGAAATAAGTGTACCATGGCTTAAACTCACATCATTCATCAAACAGGAAAGAGTTAAATAAGACAGGGCTGTCAATCTGCTTAAGTTGGGGGTGAAATGGGCCCTCTTACACATGTTAAACCCTATGTCTATTCCCAATTATTTTAGTAAATTTTCACAATTTGAATACCAGGTAAACAAAAAAAGCAAAATTGTAACTTTTACATTTTCTACTATGTATTTTCCCATTAGATTTTTTTTGTCCAAAACTTATATAAACAATAATTATTTTCCCAATTACAAGGGCTTTTCTATATAAAATTACATATTGTACCAGTGGTAATTTTACAGCAATAGACTGCCATTTGGGAATACAATTCCTCATCAGTAGTGCTTGGACAAAAATTATGAAGCCAAAATTTTTTCGAGGTGTTGAAAAAATACCCAAAGGACCAAATATATTTCACCAAATATAGCCAAGGGAATACTTTGCATGAGGGAGTATACCTTAGTTTTTGAGAATTTTCAGATTTTAACTACCGTAGCAGCAAATTTAGACAAATGTATATTTCTGACAATACAAAAATCAGTTCATAAAATTAAATCAATCAATCAAAAAAAAAAAGGTTTTTGGGATTTTTTTTAATTGGCAGTGTTAAATTGGATTGATATATTATTATTAAGGCATGCTATAAAAAGATTAATCATTACAATGATATAGAGTTTTAAATAGCTTGTATGCTAAAATACCACTATATTCAACCATTACAAAGAAAAAAGAAATCGGAAGATCTCGATGAAGTCATCAATTAATACATGGCATGCTTAAATAGCAACATTCAGATATTCACTTAAAACCTACTTTAAAAGGAGCATTACTTCATCAAATGGCAAATTTCTGCAAAAAATAAAGATTTCAATATAAAACAAGAGTCCCATTGGCTTTATCAATCACCTGAGGATCAGTTTAATAGTCAGTTACAATAATTAAAGGAACATTCAAAGTTTTAATTGGGGGTATGAAAATAAATAAGTTCCAAAGTCTAGAAAAATGGAGGAAAACTGTCAATTAAAATTCCATAAAGTGAGGTGTAGATCTTTGAAACATATAGAAACATTCTGTGAAGTATCAAGGTTCTTGGTTGAAAACTGTTGATTTCACAAAATATGGACCAAATTTTTCCCACAAACCTAATTGGATCAATAATGACACTTTGTGCAAACCTGGCCAAGTAAGGCAACAATGTCAAATCATGTTCAAAATATTGAGCATGCAAAGTGAAATGGACATAGACATTGAGAACTGTCAATCAAAACCACCTGGTAATTAAGGGAGGAGATACTGAAATGGTGCAATCAACATTTCTGTTGAGCTGTCAATCATGTCAGGAAATTGACCTGGATGTGTGCCAGGTGTTCAAATCCAAAACTTTCAAAACTTTGCTTTTTGTAACATTTTAACACACATTTTAATGGGGCTCCTAATGGGGGCTAAATTTTATAACAATTTAAAATTCTGAAAATGTTAATTTTTACCAAAAATATTTTTAACTCATTTTAGAATTTTATCTGCATCTATATATGTAATGTTTAATTTGTAATCAATTTCTAAAATGCCTAATTTAAAAACAAAATAATAATAATAAAGTTTTACCCCTTCATTTTTTTACCTTTGGGGTTCTCACTCCATATGACAAGGGTTGGCAGTTTCACAGGTGAAATGAAGCATGGTTGTCAGCATCTCCAAAGAAATTGGTAAGTGTGGTGACCTTTTTTTTACCCTTTTTTAAGTTTTTCTATTCATTTAATCAAAAATTTATTCAAATTGAGGCAGATATCTGCTTCCAGTAAGCAGTCGTAGCAAAAGTATTGAAAACATCACAACTGAAATCCCTATTCATAACCATTACATATAGTCCCAGATATAGCAATTCTCAATTTGTTTCCACATGTGGTGGTGGATAGCTAGACAGGAGGTGTTTACTCTTCCAGGGGACCCAGCCTCACTTCCTTAGTGTGTTTAACTTAATCCTCTTGCTGCCACATGTACATACATGTAGATGTGTCCTCTACCGATAGCCTGCTACACAGACATATGTGTCTTCTACCTACAAACTGTTACTGGGACAAACATGTCCATCCAATGGAACTGACAAAAAAACTGAAAGTTGAATATGCAGAAGAGAACCTTCCTTTTAACTAATGATGTCATATGATTAGTGAATGCAGGTGACATCATAACCTATTGTTGTCTTCATATTAAATTGAATTGTGAACTTCAATGTGGCCAACATGGTGTTGCATTGGAATTTAATTCGGCACTGTCAATGCAATTTTTAATTTCATTTGGCAGCAAGAAGATGAAGGTAATTTGCCAGTTTCCAAAGTTTTATTTTGTTCTTGGGATTGTGATTTGGACCTGAATTAATATGTTTGCGTTTGACTTTGGAATTGACATTTGAACATGGTCCGATATGTTTGTGGTTGACTTTTGGGATTGTGATTTGGACATGGACTGGTATGTTTGTGGTTGACTTTTGGGATTGTGATTTGGACATGAATTGGTATGATTGTGTTTGACTTTGGGATTGTGATTTGGACATGAATTGGTATGTTGGTGGTTGACTTTTGGAATTGTGATTTGGAAATGGACTGGTATGTTGGTGGTTGACTTTTGGAATTGTGATTTGGAAATGGACTGGTATGTTGGTGGTTGACTTTTGGAATTGTGATTTGGAAATGGACTGGTATGTTGGTGGTTGACTTTTGGAATTGTGATTTGGAAATGGACTGGTATGTTGGTGGTTGACTTTTGGAATTGTGATTTGGAAATGGACTGGTATGTTGGTGGTTAACTTTTGGGATTGTGATTTGGACATGGACTGGTATGTTGGTGGTTGACTTTTGGGATTGTGATTTGGACATGGACCGGTATGTTGGTGGTTGACTTTTGGGATTGTGATTTGGACATGGACCGGTATGTTGGTGGTTGACTTTTGGAATTGTGATTTGGACATGGACTGGTATGTTGGTGGTTGACTTTTGGGATTGTGATTTGGACATGGATTGGTATGTTGGTGTTTGACTTTTGGGATTGTGATCTGGACATGGACTGGTCCAGTATGTTTGTGTTTGTAATTTTATTACTATTTTTGAAAACATGTATAATGGCATTAGTCGCTTTACTATATCATACCCCTGAAAGTTTGTGCGGATCACTTATTTCCAATGGTTATTGAATCTTATAAGATGACTTTTCTCATAAAAACAATGATATTACTGGAATTTGCAACAATAACATTTTCCGAAACGTTCCACACAAACATTAAGAGGTATTGATTAAGTCAAACATCAGCGAACAACTTTTATCATGTATTCAAATGTTTTATCATATACTATGTAGTAAATACATAGTTTCTGCATGCTAAGATGCGACTAAAATGACGTCATCCATATCACCGACCGCACGCGCCCGGTCGAAAAAAACGTATCGGAACAAATAGATCTAATCACTATATCATTTAGAAAATTCTTAGATGACATCCTTACGCCTTATAAATAAAGGTCGCCTGCGAAGGAATATTATGCGAATGGGATTATTTGGAGGAATGCATTTAAACTAGTCTAAATAGTCTAATTGAATTTTGTGTTATATTCTTGATAAATGTCTTTATCTAACATTAGACTAGTTTTTCTGTCTGTATTTGATGAAATACAAGTTTTATCGAACACGCGTGATACAGAATGTTGTATCACCACAGTGTGGTGATACAACATTGGCGGTAAAGAGCACGTGCACTTCTCATTGTGACATCATTGGGGAATCTCTGATTTGTCAAATGTAAACAATGACGTCATTACTACAAAACATGTTATAACATAGTTCAGTGGTTTTCTTTTTTTTTTTTTCACATAAAGTATTGTTTTTTTTTTATTATTTTAATGACCTAATAGGAAATGTTAGATAAAAATATCATATACCGGTACACAGTGCGTATGTACAACCCTCAGTATCAGGTCGAGTCCTTTTTTCGTAGTCATATCACTACGAGTCGCGCTTGTCTGTATTTAATGCATATATTTGTTTTAAATAGTAAAAATTTAAGTTTATGATAAACAGAATAAAACATGGTAAAATCCATATAATATGCCATATCAGACCTCGACCAATATCAAACCTTGGGCTAAAGCCCTCGGTCTGATATGGGAGGTCTTGGTCAGATATGGCATATGATATGGATTTCACCATGTATTATTCTATATGCATTGTTGAGTTGCAGCTTTTGAACCATTTGTTATTGAATTTTTCTATTATTAAATAATCAAATTACTGTATGTATAAAATATTATTTGCAGCAAATATTCAGGAAAAGTGGAGTTTTTTTATTAATTGCATAATAAATTGAATGAATCTGTTTAAAAGCCTTTTATTTCAATGGCTATCATAATAATAATAATCAAAGCATTTATCAAAAATATGAGAACACAGACGAAAAATTTTTCATGTCTCAAATACAAAATGACGTAACAATGTTTAGATTGTTGCATGTGATAAATAGAACTGTGAAGAGTTTGACGCTAACTTCTTTTTCAACAGTGGCCCACATCATCATCATCATATGACAGCATAATGATAACAGATACAAACTTGTGTATAGATTGAACACGGAATTGTTAAAATATTTACTTACAAAAAGCTCTGTACTGAGTATGTTATCAAATTATTTCAAGATAAACTACTATCCTGTCGGGCTACTGGTAATACAAGATTCACTAGCCCTGACCAATTTTTACTAGCCCTGGGCTTGTGGGCTAGTGTTAGTGTCAATCCCTGCTGTCAATGAAACTGACTTATACCCCCTCACATAGGTTTTGTTGTTTGGTCATTCTCCATTGATGACGTCGTATCATTGTGACATTATGGTGTGTTCTGAAGGGGTGGGATATGATGTTTTCAGAAGGAATAATAGTGGAGCAGTTAAGCAGAAAAATCTTTCAAATCCGGATACAAGCATGAAACTTTGTATAAATGATGCAAATATGTTGTAATTTAGGGAAATTACGATGGCCATTGCAAATTCTAAAATGGCCACCATTTTTCAAGATGGCGGCTGAAAAACCAAGAAAAATCAATATAATTCAAATAAAATGGAATGTACACATTATTGCTTTCGTCAATAGGGTCAATAATGGCACTGAACATGCAGTGCAGTGTATTATTCAAAGAAAGCAAAGAGTATTTGGGTATTTGTTATCTTAATTACCGAAAACATACACTAAAATCTTGTTTTTGTGGTTAAAACTATGTCATTTCCATAAACCGTCAGTTTATTTTCAAAATAAAAGTTTCTAGCTTTAACATAACAGATACTCGTCTGTAATATTATGGATTTATTATACAAATTATAATGAGACCAAAGTAATTAATAAAGACATGAACAGCTACATAATGCAGTGCATGGAAGACTAAAGCGGTAGCACTTGCATATCCCACTACATTCACTTTTGCATCCACATTTAATCAATTCCTGTCACGACCCAGCGATTGGTGATAAAGTTGCCCAACATATTTGCCATTTGTCCGTCTTAGTCCATCCCAAATCAGCTAGATTATGTAGCTGAGGACAGCACACAATCAACCTCTCAAATACACCCTGCTTGAAAAACAGCACGTTAACAATGTTGCAACTAAGTGCATCCTGGGTTGGAGGTAAAGCATCATACGGTCTCTGTTTTCTTGCAAAAAGTGCAAGTCTTGTCTCGTTTACATAAATAGTCAAACTTGATCTGTCATACATCACAACAAATTTCTGAATTTTTCCAAAATCACCTTGATCTATTGATGGTGGATGACAACTGAACTTTGTAAAGACACCCGATACTTCACTGCAAACATTCTATGTTTGCCAGGCGGACTTTTTCCCCTTTCCTCAAAAGCCCGAAACAGTATCACGACCAGTGAATGCATAAAAGAGAAGGATACCATTAGTTTTCTCGGGGCCTATTGTTCAACAAATTTCAAGCACAGATATCCATTTTGTTTTGGATTTTTGACCAAACAAGATCCACATATGTTGCAGACCTCTATGATGCAAGAATGCGTATAAGGATACCGTTATAACTACAATATCAGTGTTATTTGCTTTTATCATAATGTTTGTGTACCTCGTCATTTTTGCATTCAGTGCATGAACAAAAATTCGTGTATCGGCTTTTTCGTGGTTACATGGACTGAAATCATGAAGAGAAATATTGTGATTGCTCAACACCTGAACCTTTTTTGTAACTAGAACCGTCTTTACAGATTGTATTAAAGCTACTCTGTCTGCAACTAAATTAAACAACTCTGTTTTATTTTTGTCATCACATAGAAAATTAAACCAATTAGTTGGTTTTTTTCCATTTCCGGACACTTTTCTGTGGGAACCCTGACCTCTCTTCGCACGTGTTTCTGATATCAGACTTGTTGGAAGGTAAACGTCAAAGACAATATCTACTCTTTGTTATTTTTCTAAATATGTTTGTATTTTTGGGATAGTATCCTCTTCTACATATCGACTAAATGTTTTTGCATTTCTTGGTGGTACACTATTAACAAAAGCTGATCCATCAATGATAAGAACATCACCTTCTGGTTCTGTGACTTGCATAAAAGCACATCAAGCAATTGTGAGTTTTAGCAAACATGGAGTTTACTTCCATCACTTATTGATGAGGGATATTGTTGGTTTTTGTGTTTAAAGAAATCTTTCAAATCGCAATTTCTGTTTTGACACGATATGAACAGTTGTGAAAAGAAAACACAGTCCTGCTTCAGAGATTTTTGTTTACCGTAAAATCAACAGGTCATGATTCCTAGTTAAGGAAAGACAATTTGTTCTTTGGTTAAGGAAAGAAAATTTGTTCTTTATAATTGGTTGGTAAAAAGATGATATTTGTTCTTTCTCCAACATGGCCATATATAATTTAAATTGCTCGTTTCGTCTTTCATAATGTGTAATAATCATTTCGCTAAGCTAGGATGACCAACATCTTTTGTGTCTAACGTCAGAAGGTCTCTAGACTCTTTTTCAAATGGATTACCCATTGTTCTTGTAGTATCAGTCAGCTTTCTTACTTTTTCTAAGAACATTTTCTGTCCTCCAGCATTATCATCATGATGATTGATGTCTGGCATAAAGTCTTTGGCTCTTCCTGCAGATTCATATTTTGAAATAACACCACTCACTTCTGGACAAGCGATTATCCAACGCCTCAAAGCTGACTCGACTTCAGTTATACCAATTGCTCCCTCATCACCTTTGATAACTGCACTGGCTTGCTCATGAGCTTGATCTATAGCAATAGCGGACTATTCATGTTTAGACTTATGAACAATAAATTAAATTCTCTTGTTATTTGTGGATGTTGTTGATTAAGTGTCAACATATCTCCAAGATGAATAGGAAGCCATCTTGCATAATTAAAATTAATCACTAAAATAAAGTTGGAAACTTGCCTCTCGAAATGATCTAATGAATGTAAGTATGACTAGTTCCATTGTCAATATCAAATACCAGTAATGAAACTGCAAACGTTCGCTTTTGCGTTTTGAACAACATTCATCAAAAGAAATGGAAATTGTGCCTTCGTTATTGCGACTTGTTGCGTTACAGAAATCATCATATGCTTATTTAAAAAGCTTGAAGAGACAACATGCTGTTATTTGGTGCGCCAGACGAGTTCTGGAAACACTTGATGCAGTTAGAAAAGAATATGATGTGTCAGATAAAGCTACGCCTGCTTAATAATGGCAGATGTCCATCCACTATTTTGAGAAAATTTCCAATAGATCTCAATGCAACCATTTCAATATGTAAACATCCAAACATGAAACAAAGTTATCCTTTTCAAACCCTTCAGGCTATTGCCATTAGATCTGTTTTGCCAAGGGGTATAATGGCTGATCAGCTGTGACCTCCCACCATCCTTGGCTCAGCTCTCTCGTGCTAGCACATCCTGTCAATTCAGGTGCGAATGTCTAACTTATAAAAGAGGGTAAATTAGACACTAATTATATTGATTAAATAAATTTAGCTGACACTGACCTCCATGCTGAGTTTCACGACAGTGGTAATACCACTGTGTCCTGGTAATGCTATATCAACCACTCTTTTAATTTTTACATGACACACATTATACTACAAACCAACCAAATCTTCTTAGATATGTACTATTTTGTGTTTTATGTGGTCTTTGTGAACAAAATGTATTGAAAGGTTTGTATTTAGAAATCTCACTTTAGAATAAAGAGCTCGTTTACTTTTGATGTTATTATATCAATTATTGGCGGCCATCTTGGATAATTGCGGCCATTTTACAGGATAGATGATTTATAGTGCCTTTATGTCAAGTTTCTAATATTATTTTCTCAAAATAAAGTAAAAATGCGATTCAATAAAGAAAACATATACGCGCAATATTATTCTACCAACACATGGTGGCCATATTGGATTTTGGCAGCCATTTTGATTTTTTTGTGTGGCCATCGTTTAATTTGTATTCAGTGACTATAAAACTACCATCATACAAGATTTCATGCTTGTATCCGAATTTGAAAGATTGGCCTGAAAAAAATGTTTTATCTGCCCCACTATAAACTATGTTTTCTCATTGTGACATCATGGTGTGTTCTGAAGGGGTGGGATATGATGTTTTTAGAAGGAATAAACTATGTTTTCTCATTGTGACATCATGGTGTGTTCTGAAAGGGTGGGATATGATGTTTTTAGAAGGAATAAACTATGTTTTCTCATTGTGACATCATGGTGTGTTCTGAAGGGGTGGGATATGATGTTTTTAGAAGGAATAAACTATGTTTTCTCATTGTGACATCATGGTGTGTTCTGAAGGGGTGGGATATGATGTTTTTAGAAGGAATAAACTTTGTTTTCTCATTGTGACATCATGGTGTGTTCTGAAGGGGTGGGATATGATGTTTTTAGAAGGAATAAACTATGTTTTCTCATTGTGACATCATGGTGTGTTCTGAAGGGGTGGGATATGATGTTTTTAGAAGGAATAAACTATGTTTTTTCATTGTGACATCATGGTGTGTTCTGAAGGGGTGGGATATGATGTTTTTAGAAGGAATAAACTTTGTTTTCTCATTGTGACATCATGGTGTGTTCTGAAGGGGTGGGATATGATGTTTTTAGAAGGAATAAACGTTGTTTTCTCATTGTGACATCATGGTGTGTTCTGAAGGGGTGGGATATGATGTTTTTAGAAGGAATAAACTTTGTTTTCTCATTGTGACATCATGGTGTGTTCTGAAGGGGTGGGATATGATGTTTTTAGAAGGAATAAACTATGTTTTTTCATTGTGACATCATGGTGTGTTCTGAAAGGGTGGGATATGATGTTTTTAGAAGGAATAAACTATGTTTTCTCATTGTGACATCATGGTGTGTTCTGAAGGGGTGGGATATGATGTTTTTAGAATGAATAAACTTTGTTTTCTCATTGTGACATCATGGTGTGTTCTGAAGGGGTGGGATATGATGTTTTTAGAAGGAATAAACTATGTTTTCTCATTGTGACATCATGGTGTGTTCTGAAGGGGTGGGATATGATGTTTTCAGAAGGAATAAACTTTGTTTTCTCATTGTGACATCATGGTGTGTTCTGAAGGGGTGGGATATGATGTTTTCAGAAGGAATAAACTATGTTTTCTCATTGTGACATCATGGTGTGTTCTGAAGGGGTGGGATATGATGTTTTCAGAAGGAATAAACTTTGTTTTCTCATTGTGACATCATGGTGTGTTCTGAAGGGGTGGGATATGATGTTTTTAGAAGGAATAAACTTTGTTTTCTCATTGTGACATCATGGTGTGTTCTGAAGGGGTGGGATATGATGTTTTTAGAAGGAATAAACTATGTTTTCTCCACTCTGATCACATGATTCAAAAATCCAATCAAATTACAGATTGTATAGTATTTTTCTAATGAGGTATAATAATTTCAAATACTTCAGCAAAATAAATCTGAGCAAACTTATAATGGCAGATCCACTGGTTCTTAGGACAAGTAAAACTTGTGCATAATATCGGAATAACTGGACCTTGCATAACTGAATAAAACTCCAGACAAAATAATGTATACAGGCAGACAGACTAGTATACCCCCATTTACTTCACTGCAAGGGGTATAACTTGAAACACTGTTCTATATCAGATGATTCTAAAACATTACAGAAAGCTAAAAAATCTATCAAATTTATATGATATCCCATGATACAACAGAGGAACCTGGCTAAACAGAACACATTAAGGACTGAAGATTTTGTTTGGATTAGGCAGGGATTCTGTATAAACAGGATACCAAAACAAACAATACTATTAAATTGGTAACATATTTCAGTTAAGACAGTTTTACATTGACCCAGGGTTTGGTTTATATAATGGTTACACTATATTTCAATTTTCAGGTTTTCATTTAACACAAAAAGGCATAGCCCATTTCTCAACCAAATTTCATGAAATGAACAAGTTATAAGATAAGACCATTGAGAAGTAAAAAAAACACATTGGATATGAGTTTAAAAACTTTTCGTTCTTTTTTTCTCTTTTTTTTATTCAAAGGGACATAACTCCTAAAAAAATGTTCATGCATTACCCAAATTCAAATTTGCAAATTTGAGTGTTTTTGTAATTGGACTTTATTTTAAACTTCAGAAGAATCCGTTACCCATCACAGTCTGCTGTGCCAAGTATACAACTGTCCCCAGACAGACAGTTGGACAGACTGACAGGGACTTACAAAGACTTAACATAATATGTCTTTTTTTAAAAGGGCATATAAAAAGCTATTGCTACAGCAAATGTCAGCATGGCTATACTGTATATGATTATATCACCAATATGATCTTATTGTCGAGCAACTGAACATGTGTTAATTTTTTTTCCTGTTAAAGTATTTGGTATCTTTGTATATGTACTTACACAATATAGGATAAGTCCATTGTTTTCTCTGGTACATCAGGAAAGTGAGGGATTTTTGGAGCAGGTTTATTTGGCACACATTTGAACGATTTCTTTATGGAATGTCCGATTTGTTTAGCAGGTGATTTCTGAAATAAAATTAAACAACAAAATTATTTTTTTATGATATGTCTTATTTCCCCATTTTGGTAAAAATAAAAACTTAATGTATATGTCAAAGCCACTTCTTTGTCAAGGTCACTCCTTTATCAGTCCACTTCTTTGTCAAGGTCACTCTTTTATTAGAAACACTCCTTTGTCAAGGTCACTCCTTTAACAGGCCACTTCTTTGTCAAGGTTGCTCCTATATCAGAAACATACCTTTGTCAAGATCACCCCTTTATCAGAAAAACTCCTTCGTCAAGCTCACTTCTTTATCACGAACACTCCTTTGTCAAGGTAAGAAGAAATCAATATTTGAATTTAAGATATCTAATCACAAAATATCCTAGGAAATAATGACATATCAATAGTAGAGTGAACATTTTATACAAAGTTTAATGTTATATTTTTGTATCCTTACAACTAAACTTTAAATCTTATTTTCATTTTTTGATAAAACCAAGACTCAACTCCATTGCAGTTTGGACTAAACAATAAGATCCCATTAAAATAGTTTCTGGTCTAAATACCATATCATATTATTAAAATATCTTAAACTGAAAATAGATGAAATAATCTGAAGTTTTAATTAAATTTGATTTTATAAATACATTTCCATAAATAACCGTTTGTTATTTACCTTTTGTTTGTTAGTATTTGGAAGAGTTTAAAAATAATTAAACAAAAGTGTGAATTCAATTCAAACTTTATATGTTAATTATTTTGCAAATTATTTTCAAATGCAGTTTCAATTTAACTGCAGATTTAAATCACGTCTTAAAAGCCCAATGTGATATTTTAAATTACATCAAACAATAGTGATGGATTGGCTTTTAAATGAATTTCCATTACAATCAGAGTCAATTTACTCTGAGTGTAATCGGTACAAGTGTCCTAAATGCAAGTGCATACATATACGCTGAAAGAGTATATATGATAAGATCCTGTTTCAACAAATTTAAAATTATTTAAGGTTTAATTTTAAAATTTGTGAAAATTACAGTCCTTTTTTAAAAGTATTTTCATAAATTTGCTAAAAAAGATTACTTTTTTAAACAGTTTCTCAGAAATTTGTAGTCAATGACCATTGTGGCTACCAGGAATGGAAACATTCTAAGTATTTTGGCCCCTAAAAATGCAATCAGTACAAATATCATAATTGCAAGTACATGTTCTCTAAAAGTGTATACAGGAAACCCTTGATTCATCACCGTTATTTGTCAAGTCAAATTTTGGCTTTATAAAGGTGTTTGGCAATAAATTGAAGGATGCTTATAAAGAAATTATTAATACATAGAAGAAATGGGTTTTGGGACTTCATAATAATGTGGTGATCAGTGAGATGGCAAAGTTAATGAGAGGCATTATAACAAGGTGTTTACTGTAGCGGTAATCAAAGTGGCAAAGTTATTTCAGTGGCATTATAACAAGTTTTTACCATATATGATAAAAGCCCCATTTGGCCCCAAAAATGAATGGACTGAGCTTTGATGAAACATGTATAGAAGTGTACAACAGTATCTATCACAATATCAATTTCATGGCTTAATCATTATAAAAATTAAGTAAGGCAAAGACAGTGAAATGTAATGATTTTTATGTTTTATTTTGCAATTTTTGGACATTTTACTTGATGGCAGATAACAGCTGTCAACCTACATAACATGTTTAGTATGTAGAGTGGTATTCAATTTTCATTTTCACATATCAACCAAGACTGACAGCTGTTATGGCCCATCATAATTTCGACACATATTTGGTAATATATAACACAATAGCAGACAAACACTATATTTTCACAATTTGTGTGTTTAATCATCATAAATCATTCTACACATTATCAAGGTTTTTTTATATTTGCACTCATGTTTTCCCCCTTGGAAAACAAATCTTAATTATCTTTATAAAAGGGTAATGAAACACCATTAAATGTCAAATGTATGACATCATTTTAAGATCATCAAACATTAGAATTTTCAGTGCCATTTTGACAGAAAACATGTCTTGATTCCAATTTTAACTTAGAGTAATACATAATTTGAACCTTGTAATTTTAATGTATTTTTTTAATGCAAACATGTCCCTTATCAACTAAGCTCTTTTGATTTCCTTATCCTTATATTAAAACGTAATTTTGATTTTAATGTATTTTGAAATGCAAACATGTCCCTTATCAACTAAGCTTTTTTGACTTGCTGCATACCCCTATCTTTATCCTAACATTAAAACCTAATTTTGGGATGCAAATAGTTGCTTATGTATAAGCTCTTTTGACTTGCTGCTAAATTTGATTTTTCTTTTTTTTTTTTTTTTTTACTTAAAATTACCTTGTTTGTGTAACCTGAAAACATAATGCAAATGTTGAATCTTCATGTATTTTGGGATGCAAATAGCCAATATCATACATAAGCTCTTTTGACTTGCTGCATACTTTTAAATTTGACTTATTTCCTTATCCTAAACAACATTTTTGTCTAACCTTGAAACATAATTTTAATTTTTTATCTTCATGTATTTTGGGATGTAAATAGCCACTTATCAGCTCTTTTGACTTACTGCACAATCCTAAATTTGTCTTATTTCCTTTTTTTTTTTTTACATTAAATCAACATTTTTTGTTTTATTTAACCTGTAAAGTGCTAGATTAATACAATCAATTTCCAGCAGCTACATGAGAGTAACATTAATCACACTGTTTACTTTTCAGATAACATTAAATATTCCATGAATCAAACTACCGGTAGTTATTTTGATGTCATGTAAATGCCATTTTATTTTATGACTTGACTTAATAAAGGATGCAACACAGGAATCTCTCTTACTCTAAAGCATATGGGGCCAGGACCATTCCAATTGTGAAAAAAGCATCATAATGGTCAAAATTGTCAAAGAAGCATAAGTGATATTTAAAAGCTGAAATTTCCAAAATGGAGAAAATTGGCAGGTAATTGTAAAAATACCATAGCATTTTGAATTCTGAATTGCGCAGAATATTGGCCACTAAAATGACCCAGCAGGAGTGCTACAACAAATATTTAGGAACAGATTATACGATAACTTGATATTATAAGTCCATGCCCATCCACCTAAGTTACGGTTCTACAATCAGAGTTTTAATGCAATATTTGCTATTCTCAAAGATTCAGCTAACCCGAGAAGCCATCTGATAAACAAACAACATGAAATATGTATGAAAATCATTTCAGGGCATGGATGTTCAAAGTGCAATTAACTAACCGATTCATTAATAAAAATCAAAACATCATTTGAGCACATAATTTTCCATTGAAGATAAAGAATGTCAACATGATTTATCTTCGATTCATAATATTAATTATATGCACTAGATTTTCAAAATTTATTTTAAATTCATAAGCTTATACACTTTTAATAATAATCTGGATAAGCTTACATAGCTTAGAACAATGTTTCAAAATCATTCCTTAACTCAAATCTGACAAATTTTGATATTTCATGGTACTACAAAGAAAAGTTTAATTAAAATAAAAGATGTAATTCCCTTAAAATCAGCTTCAAAATGACATCTTATATTCAAGTGTATCTTGAAAACTACGTAACAAAAGCATTTTGATTTCAAATTTGCCAGATTAAAGTTAAGTAAAATCTTAGTAACAAAAATGATTATGAAACGGGGTCCAGGGACCTGGGCCCAGATGATTTAGATTTTCTAAGGCCTATATGAGATATAACTTACATATGACATATATTCTTTCATTTCATGATCATTACTGTGGTTTCCAGACTTCCTACCCCTCCAGAAGCAATCTTGACACAGCTGATAATTAAAACATCGCTGACACTTATACCGGAATCCCATAAAGGATTCCCTGTGACAACCCTCACACTGGATTGGATGAAAGACTGGAAAAAAATTGTAATTACACAGATGCATACACTAAGATTATTAATATAAATGTATATCTGTATTGTACAACATTGTCAACATAGCTCAGCTGGTAGAGTGCTCGCTCTGTAGGTGGGAGGTCAGGATTCAAACCCTGGCAGGATTTTATCAAGATCTGAAAATAGGTAGTGACTGTTCTTTGGTCAAGCACTTGGCAATTACAAATGAAAGTCATGGGACCTGAAAAACCATTGCTCTGTGTCACAAAAGAATTCTCCCTGTAGATTTCTCTGAGAGCACTGAAAGGTAATTTCTGCTACTTCACCTGTAGCTGGTGATATCCTTATGTGAAATACTCTTGACTGGAATGTAAAATCCTATTCAAACATTCAATCAACAATGTCAGAAGGATCCGATGTAAATTTCTTTGAAAACTTTTTATTTTGTACTCAGTAATGATTGTTGTTGTAATATTTTTTAACAACAGATCAGCAACCTTTCAGTTACTCTAGATGAAAGCAAGTTTATACATCTCTTAAGGATTAATCAAACACAATCATATCTGTCTGTATCAATCTACAAACAAGAACATGATTAATCTGAGAACAAAGTTTCTGTATGTGCAAGATGTCTTTATAAGTGTGCACTCAGGGTGACTTTAAGGCGCTAGCTTATACAGTTAGTATGGGATAGACAAGTATACCACTCCTTATTCACATTGTACTGACATTGGGTTATCCAGTCAATACTCTGTCCTCTTGATACTGAGCACCACACAAGGAAGTAATATCTCAAATTTTAAAGTCTTATGTATGACCAGGTCAGGGTTTCACCCCACAACCTCCTGCTCTTGAGCCGTAAAAAACAAGAGTACTATTTATAAAACCAATCACATTTAGTGATAAGAGTTGTTTCCCTTTAAATATAACATCTATATACCATTGATGCACCATTTGCTACTCTAGTTATTCTATAGAGTATCAGAAGCCACTGAGATCACACAGAGCAAATAAGTTGCTTTCCCTTATATCACAATATTGTCTCTGTATATAACATTATCCTGGATATATTTGTCATCCCACAGTTCTATGTTCCATTCATTCTCAATTTTGATTTCACGTATAGCTATCTACTGTATTTCCATAATTGAGTGCACATGGTTTTTATTATTTATTTCTTTTAATTGAAAATGTTTCCAATAAACTATCAATAAAATGCATTTAAAATGCACTGACCTAACTAGATTATATTTTAAATTAAAACCATTATTGTTCAGTTCTTTTGTACATAGAGAAATTTTGCGAAAATTAAAACTATTATTGTTCAGTTCTCTTGTACATAGAGAAATTTTGCGAAAATTTTGGAAAATTGATCAAATTTATACACCAATTGAGCCTGATTCAAAGTTACATCAGGGCATTTAGGGTCAGGAAGGTCATTGTTGTTCGGTTTTTTTCAGGTGTGATCATCATGAATATTCCAATTATAACATAACGTTTATAGTTGTTCCAAGTAAGAAGGCACAGAAGGGATAATTTTGACATACCGGTAGTCATATTTGTTGTTTTGTTAAAAGTTCAAAAATTGCTCCATGTATAGAACTAAGTTCACTTTTTCATGAATGCAAAATATTTTTTCCTATTAGGTCAGTATAGTTTGTATAAAGTTTTGACAAATTCTTTGTGAGTTTGTTGGAAAATACGACTTAATTCTTGCAATTTCCATGTGCACTGAATTTGTGGAAATACAGTAGACAAGAAGAGCTAACCTTCCAAATCATACAGCCTTTCTGTCCTGGTGACAGTTCAGATTTTTTACTTGATTTGCCAGTTTTTAAAGTTTTTACATAGGTTTTGGGTTTTATTTGTGGTTTACTTTTGGGATTGTGATTTGGACAAGCACCAGTATGTTTGTGTTCAATATATAAAATTATAAAGTTACTTCCCCTTGTATATAAAATTATAACTCACCATTTTCTACCTGAGACATTCTACTTAAAATTGGTAGCCACATCAAACACTGTGGTCCTGGATCTGCCATCATTACATTTAAAAAATCATTGACATTCACAGGCGATTTCTGAAAGAACAAAATGATAAAATATATGTTATTCAGAAGATATTTTGATTTATATATGAGACAAAATGATTAATTTTAAGTTGCATTCTGTTCTGCTATCTTTTCATGAATCTTTAACATGCCTAATTCCACAAAGTGAGTAATAACAGATAGTGATTTATACATACCATGCTCCACCCAACTTTGGTGGCTGTGTGGTCTAAAGCCCATGATTATGAATCGCATAGCCTCTTAATGCCTAGGTTCAAACTCAACTCAAAGCAGATCCTAGTGTGAGAAGGTTTGTTCATGATTGTTCCTTTTTTGAAAATCCAGGTAAGAATTTGGTTAAAAAAAGAGAAACAATCATGAATTCAATCCAAACACCGCCGGTGGTAACATTGGAACAGACTATAATTGTTTGTTTGAACAACAGGCCAAATCCAGAAAGAGACAATAATGACTATCTGTTTTTAGGGACAATCATGAACAGACCTGTGAGAATGTTTGTTAGTTTGTTTGCTGAAGGTCGGTGGATTGTTTCAGACATAGCAGGTGTCGCCACCTAGACAGGAAGTGCTTACCCTTCAGAAGCACCCGGTCTCACTTACCTGATGGAATTTCATTTTACTTTGCTTTTGGGACTGTGATTTTAACATGGGCCAGTTATAAAACAAAGTCTTACATTATCAAAACAGCTTCTTGATGCTGTCTGATTATAACCAAATGATGGTCCCTCAAACACTGCTGTTGGGAGTGCCAGTAATTCTTTGAGGTAATCTTCAAATCTTTGTCGTATGAGGTAGCCGCTTGAGTCTGATAACTGTGTGAAAATATCTGTAAATAGACAATATGTAATGTAAATAGATCCAAACCCACTGGTACACATAAAATTGAAGCCCTGGTTGAATGTACATAAAAGTGGCTATCTTTTATAACCCAAACCCCAATGTAGCTAAAGGGGGATATATAATGTAGGAATCAGCATGAAATTGTCTTTTTGTCTGCTAATTCCTGTAAAATTTCTGTCTGCTACATAGCTTTCAACGACATGAGACAATGTGCTGCATGCCACATTTAAGTGCATAGGTCAAAAGATCCAAGCAATGTTGATTCAAGCCCTAACAGGACTACAAGATATGTCTTCAAACCCAGACATTTATTTATTGATACTTTTCTTCAATCCATCAAGATGATTATGTGACAGTCAATCTTGTTATGGATTGCTCAATTGACTTCCACTTATAAACAGCGACTTTATTGGGTCGAGGGTTAAGACAGACTGTATATTTTAACTAATGTAAATATGGAAATTTTCATGTATATTAATTTCCATGACAATCGACATTTCCAGATTTACCTATAGTTTTACTTTCTCATTTGTAAGACAGTGGTTAGCGTTAGAAAATATATTAATATTTTTGTGTCTTGATACTCTTGCAAGTTTATGTGAAAATAAAACCATTGTGAAAATTTCCTAATTTACAGTAATTTGACCCAGGTGTATATTAAACTTTAATTTCAATACTCACATCGTAATTTATCCATAAGTTTTCCAGCACACAGATGTGATAATGAAACCTTCAATGAAAACACCTTGATTCTCCCTCTACCATTACTGCAAATATAAACAAAAGCATTTAGCTTAGTGAAACTTCAGAGCTTGAATGTTACAACTGAACAAACTGATAGATTTTATTCACCATTTTCAAGGACAAACGTAAAATATTTTAACTTTATGAGATTAAATTGCCTATGAGTGACAATCACATGACTTATGTTGACCACATACACTGGCTTCAAAGGTAAGTTGACCATAGTTTTATATGATAGTGTGTGAATTTGAAAATAATGTATACCAGTAGCCTACAGAAGACGAATCTGGAAGAGGTTTCCTTGCCGAAGGAAAACATTTGATTCCCTTAAGTTTCTTCAAACACTTCAACAATGTTTCAGTCATTATGGAATCAACATGAATATCTAACTTGATCAAAACATTGTCACCCATGATAAGCTTCATGAAAACTCATGTTGCAACAGAACAAACTGGTAGTGTAAAATCAGAAATGCTGTATTCTCAACTTTCAATGTCTAACATAAAATATTTTGTAGCTTGTTGAGATAAAATTGATCACAAAATGCATTTTTGTGTTGGAAACTGAAGCAAAACAGGATTTTAATTTTCTTATACGAAGAGACTAAAGCACTGTCCAACAAGCAAATTCAGTGAATTAGGATACCTTGTCAGTAGGTACTTTTGAGTCAAAGGGACATAACTCCCAGGAAAATGAGCAAACTCACTAGGGTCAATAAAATGTTAAATCCTATCAATGTAGATGTTTTGCACCAACTATTGTAAAAGAGTACTTCATAGTTTTGTGGAACTACTCTGAAAAAGAAGTGCCTGGACAGACGGAAGGCTAGAACTTCAAATTTAATATCCCCCTCTCTTCCAAAGGCGAAGATAACAAGATATGTCAAAGAGCATGTACAAAGTAAAAGTAGTCCATCTGCACGTCTAGTCCACCAGAATACGTTAACTAAAACTTTTAAAATTATATGTAGATGCTTGGGCTCATGTTAAGGATATAACATAGCTTTTTCTTAAGACTTGTGCAGCCATACAAACTACTGAATTAATTTTCTTATTTAATCAAACATAAACAAACCAATCAATATTCAAATCACAATCTCAAAAGCAAAGTAAAATCTATAAAAATTGGAAAATTAAACACATGAACTTCCACCAGGAAAGTGAGACCAGTTGTTGAGGAAGGGTAAGCTAAAGGTCTCCTGTTTGTTTCCATAACCATTGAAATCAAATTGAGAATGAAAAGAGCGTGAACCATGGGACCTCAAATATATCCAGGATAGTTTTGGATACAGAGACTTCATACTTATCAACTGTGATGATGACCATAAAACTTTTTGAGGGCATTGATAAGCCTAGATTTGTAAATATCCCTCAGTCAATAATCTATTTGTAAGCAGCTTGCTTCGTTGTATAAAGTTCCTGTAGTGGAAACTGCCCCTGCACATCAACTGAATTATAAGGATTCCTAAAGGAATACAAGAAATATTTTCTTTTATCTGATTTACTGGTTACGCAAGATTAAAAACCATAGTTAAAATAATATTATTTAACATGTTATCAATATCAATAACAGTAATTTTATCATGCTCATTTTAGATTTCCATAAAACTTTTGAAGTCTTCTAGGAAACATAAGCATCGCTGAATCAGAAAATCCAATAAGTCAAATTTCTGTAAGATTACAAAGTAGAATAAGAAAGGGCTAATTGGCTCTCCTTGTAGCACTCCAATAGTCTTTAATTAAATATAAGTGTGATCAATACACTTTCAGTCAATTTCTTATACATAATTAGTACGCTGTAAGCCTACTCATTTAATTAACTCATCAAAAACAATTCATGTGTTATGAACAATCTTTGAGGGATAAATTTATTCTGAATAACTTTTATTTATAAAAGGATAATTGCCGGTGGTTACGGAAATCTGTGTCTTACTTCAGAGAAACTGTATGATGATAATGATGGTGTAATCATTTGTCTTAAAATAAAATCTGTTTTGGATGAAATATTACTGCATGTACTTTATCCAAGATGAAAGATTTCAAAGAAACTAAAAATAACATCGTTATTAAAGACAAAATTCACATCTACCACTACAGTATCAATTCAAAAGACTGGCATCACGGTTTGAAAGGTGGAGGTTTAGGACACCATATGGTTTAGGTGAAAGCATTCAACCACACGGTGTTTCACCATTCAGGGCTCAACACAGGCTATCATTTAATGATAGCAAGCTACTTCTCATTTAGCACAGACACTTTTCTAGAGCTTTGCACAAACCATTCAGCTGCAATATCAATTTTCAATTTACAGCAATATTTTATCTGCAGCTCTGCACAAACCACTGAGCCACAATATCAATTTTCAATTTACAGCATTAGTTTATCTAGAGGTCTGCTCAAACCACTTAGCCACATTATCAATTTTCGATTGAATGCATTTTATCTTGAGCTCTGCACAAACCATTGATCTACAACATCAATTTTCAATTTACAGCATTACTTTATCTGGAGCTCTGCACAGAATCGCTGAGCCACAATATCAATTTACAGCATTACTTTATCTGGAGCCCCGCACAAAATCGCTGAGCCACAATATCAATTTTTAATTTACAGCATTACTTTATCTTGAGCCCCGCACAAAACCACTGAGTCACAATATCAATTTTAAATTTACAGCATTACTTTATCTGGAGCTCTGCACAAACCACTGAGCCACAATATCAATTTACAATTTAAAGCATTACTTTATCTGGGGCTCTGCCAAAACTGCTGAGCCACGATATCAATTTACAATTTACAGCATTATTTTATCTGGAGCTCTGCACAAACACTGAGCCACAATATCAATTTTCAATTTAAAGCATCACTTTATCTGGGGCTCTGCACAAACCACAGAGCCACAATATCAATTGACAATTCACAGCAATACTTTATCTGTAGCTCTGCCCAAACCACTGAGCCACAATATCAATTGTCAATTCACAGCATTACTTTATCTGGAGCTCTGCCCAAACTACTGAGCCACAATATCAATTTTCAATTTACAGCATCACTTTATCTGTAGCTCTGTCCAAACCACTGAGCCACAATATCAATTTTCAATTTAAAGCATTACTTTATCTGGAGCTCTGTCCAAACCACTGAGCCACAATATCAATTTTCAATTTAAAGCATTACTTTATCTGGAGCTCTGCCCAAACTACTGAGCCACAATATCAATTTTCAATTTACAGCATCACTTTATCTGTAGCTCTGTCCAAACCACTGAGCCACAATATCAATTTTCAATTTAAAGCATTACTTTATCTGGAGCTCTGTCCAAACCACTGAGCCACAATATTAATTTTCAATTTAAAGCATTACTTTATCTGGAGCTCTGCCCAAACCGCTGAGCCACAAATATCAATTTTTAATTTACAGCATCACTTTATCTGTAGCTCTGTCCAAACCACTGAACCACAATATCAATTTACAATTTAAAGCATTACTTTATCTGGAGCTCTGCCCAAACCACTGAGCCACAATATCAATTTACAATTTACAGCATTACTTTATGTACCGAATTGTTTAGAAAAATCATTAATTACATAAATGAAATCAAATTTAAAAGTGTTGTACAACAGTAAGCCATATTTGATCCAATAAAGGGTAGATAAATAACAGTTAAATGTCTAAACTTGTGTAAAATCGATTTCTGTATAGTATCAACGACGGCCAATAAATATCACAACTGTGAAATGGGAAGACAAAAAATATTATTTGTTCTGGAATGATTAATTCCGGAATTTTTTTAAATGATCTTAGAAGGATATTGGTTGTGAATACATGTCAATATTTTGAAAATAAATATTCATTTGATTAAACATATGATTACTGAGAAACAGTTTGTGATTTATTTCTGTGCAAATTCCTTTGTTGTTGCAGTAAATTCCATAATGTAATTCCCACTTATGGATTTGACAGTAACTCTAAACAATAGAAGAATGCCAATATTTGCCTGGGATTCCTTAATGAATGAATGAATGAATGAATGAATGAAATGAAATGAAGAAATGAAATGTTCATTTCAATGAAATGAAATGAAATGTTCATTTCAATGAAATGAAATGAAATGAAATGAAATGAAATGAAATGAAATGAAATGAAATGAAATGAAATGGAATGGAATGAATGAATGAATGAAGATTTAAACAAATAGATATGTAAACCAATAAATAAATAAATAAATAAATAAATAAATAAATAAATAAAAAAATAAATAAATATGTAAATAAATAAATATAGTGATAATGTAATGTGTAATGCAATTTAAGTTAAAATGATGCAAAACTTGCCAAGCAACCGTGTTTATGTAAAACCACCTGTCCATAATGAAAAGTGTTTGCTTCATATATCAACTAAATAAAAACTCCATATAAAGACCACTTGTCTATAAAGTATGAACAGTAAAACATTGTTACAATGTCCCTTTTATAATTTTGCCACCACACTATTTTGAAGTCTCAAAATCCATTTCTTCAGATTTTTTTAATAAGCCTGCCTCAGTTTAACCCAACTTATCATGCAACAATTTGAACAACAAAAACTAGCAATGAATCAAGGTTTTACTGTACATATTACTTAGGTTCTGGTCTTTATATACAGGGTGTACTGTATATATCTTTGTTTTCCAGATGAATTTGATAAAAGTTGTTGAATGTTAAATATTTTAACATTTCCCCAATGCTTCTTTGATAAAATTTACAGTGATAGTGCTATCAGTATTTAGTGAAATTCAATAAAAATAGTTAAATCCTGATTATTTCAATACATGTATTTCCATAATGTTCCTAAAAAAATAAATAAATAATAAATAAATAAATAAATAAAACAAAAATTAAAAAAAACTAACAAAAAAATTATCATCAACTTGCTAACCCTCCCTCCCCTCAAAAAAGTGATAAAAATATCTGTATTTATTGGATCCTAAATAAATAAAAAAAAATAAAAAACACAGTGATAATGTTATCTGTATTAAGTGGAATTCAATAAAAATTGAATGTTACGTAACTAAACAAAGTAAATTTCTGTGTACATCATAAATCAACTTCTCGTTCAATGGGTACTTAAAACTAATTTATCCCTTATACAAATACTATCATCACGCTCAATAAATCCTCAACGTTACTTTAAAATCTGATCATCGGAGAGAGAGTTTTTATCACTTTATGTATTTTACCAATAAGCTTTTTAGCTTTTTAATTCACTGTAACATCTCTACTGTAAAATGTTAAGCCAAATTCAAGTTTCTGATTTTTACATCACATTGTAATTGTGATTGACAGTAAAAATGTACTTTGCAACACCTAATGCAACCAGACCGTGACAGAATTCAAGTGCAACAGCCCATGCAATAAAGTCTTGAAGAACATGACATAATACAAGTGCAATGGCCAATGTAACTAAGAATACAACACGATGCAAATGAAGTACCATAACTACCTAGGTTGCAAACAAGGATCTTTCTTGGTAAAAAAAAAAAATGCACAGCAAGGTGTGAAAGACAGACTTTCGTACAATTGAGGGATCACCGGCCTCGCCCACAGTGTTTCAACAAAGGCCCGGAATGCTTGAATTACACACAAAAAGAATGAAAACTTGCACTGAATTGTGCCATTTAATGACGTCACTGACACTAGTACGTCATTAGTTGCAATGACGCTGCTTTGGAACCATGATGGCTGTCAGCATCAAAACATAAAAGGCTTGGCCGGCGATACATCAATTTGATCCTATGTCTTGCTAAATGGTATCAAAGGATCATGCTTAATAATGTGCTTCCACAGCATCCTGAACAATCTGGGTAACAAAGAAGATTCACCCTTTACTTTTACACACAGTGTGAAATAGGTAAAACTATTCTCCCATGTACAGGTGTATGATAATAGATATAAACTAGGAAGATGAAGAACTGAATTTATTCATAATTCAATGGAGGACTAAAATGATGGGTCAGTGTGGGTCCACAGATGCATTTTTTTGGGGCTAAATTAATTTTCGGGGCAATGGTGCATGGACCCTTTCAGATTGAACACTTTTTCAATAAATCAATGTGTTGCTACTTTAATCTTATCAAACCACAGGTTCAAAATTGTTTTTATATTGGAAGGTTAAGGACCTTTTGCCTTTATTTTTTTTTTTACTTTTTTTTGGACAAGTTGCACTTGAAGTTTTAAAAGCCCCAAAATAAACATTGAAAGCTCCATGTGCAATTATGTTATTATATACAAAAAAAAACTTTTATATTGGTAAAAAACTTCAGGTCTATCAGACTTGTACAGTTCAAACATCAAGGGCCCTAATGTAAAATCAAAGGTCTCAGACCTAGTGAATTTTGAACCCCTGCATACTAGTCATACTAGTAGATCAAGTCTAGCTGGCAAATTCAAAATGTTTCATTCATATACATTACACTTTTCATTTTGCCAATGTATCATGCGATACCCTCTAATGTTTGTGTGGAACAATGTTTTCCATTGGATATGGAATCACACCAGTTGACGTTTCTCATAGAAACAACGTTCTTGCTGGAATTTTGCAACATATACGTTTTCAAAAACATTTCATTAAAACATTGAAAGGTATTGATTACATGGCACACAAGCGAAATCCATTTTTACCTCACACAAATAATATCATCAAGTCAATCATAACTAGTTTACAATCTGAGCATCAATATTCCTTTTATCACCAGTTTGCCAATAAGCTTTTTCACGTCTGATTAACTTGTCAGGTTCATCATGTTCATCTCCACGGTAAAAAGTTCCGCCAAAATCAATAAATAATCAAGAAATATTGTAAAGCTTCTATGGACAATAAATTTAAAATTGTTCTGTTTACTTTATAAGCACAATGTAAAGGTATTTGTCAATAAATCATTTGTTTTGTTTTTCGATAATTTAAGGATTTTATCGCCATGCTAAGTACATGCATTATGAAGCAGATAAAGCAAACATTCTTCTGATGTACATCATCTGTTTTCAATGATTTTTATTATAGTTTTTATTATTGAGTAAACAATGAAAGAATTCTTCTGGTCAATAATTAACATAGGAATACTCTCTAATTAGAAACATGAATGTACTCTCTAACCAAAATAAGTAACATGTATGTACTCTCTAACCAAAATAAGAAACATGTATGTACTCTCTAACCAAAATAAGTAACATGTATGTACTCTCTAACCAAAATAAGTAACATGTATGTACTCTCTAACCAAAATAAGAAACATGTATGTACTCTCTAACCCTATCACACTGAACCAAGTGAAATAGAAAGAAATGTCACACATTAACTGTATTAAATATGTGTTGATAAAAATGTTATTTCGTGACTACTCCTTTGAAACTAATAGGCGGATTTCAATGAAACTTACAGGTTGGTGCAATTCAGATTTGTTCATGGGCATTGCCATAGCTATCAAAACTTGGTCAGGGTGACCCAGGGGTGCAAAAATCTTTAAAAATCTTCTTCTCTGAAAGGGATGATGACAAAAAAATCTTCTCTAGGGTCTTAGGTTCATACTTTGTTCATTTTGTGAGACAGTCCAAAATGGTGTTATGAATTTTTTAGTTATTTTAAAATTAGCTTTAAATGTTATACCTTGCTTATAAATCAATATTATGACATGGAATCTGTTGTCTTGACAAGACCTTTATATGGAGATACTGTAGACCCTGGTAACAGTGAGCGTGATGATCAAAACATAACGTTACAATGAAAATCTACAACATTTTTTACTTAATAGTACAATAAAGAATTGATTCACTTCCACCATTTGTTCAGTAAGATTTTAGCAATATAAAAGATTTTTACTTCAAAATACTGTGAAGATAAGCAATATGGCAAAGTTATCAAGGGGCATTGGCCCCAACACTTACCCAACCCACCCTATATTATTATGCCTTAAAATTTTACAATATTAATTTGAGAAACACTGTTAAAGTTGGCATCTTTGCCCCATATGATAAACATATTTTTTTTAAAACATGTGACACATGTTATATCCCTGCCTCCCGATCCTAATTTTTCCAAGAGCATTAGTGGAAAATCATTTTTGGGCCTCATAACAAGGTTTTACTGTAAAGTACAACATTTCTATTGAAATTGCTTACCTATCATATGCATTAATTAACCAGTTAAGTAACATCTGGACACACTGATCAGCATCCACCTGTTGAGTGGATGGGAGTCTTTTATTTAACTGGTTATATATACTGGACAATATTGACTCAACTCTCGAGGCATTCAGCTCAGATTCTGGTTCTAGCGTGTTTAACCCATTCTCCCTGAAGGCTTCAATAATATTCCAAATATCAACTAACGCCACTGAAAATAACAAAATATACAAATTATGTCAGACGAACAATGTCACAAAGTGTATGCAGAAAAACTACGGGGAGTTGGCAAGGAAACTTTGCAAATATACATCTTCCGTTGCCTATATCTTATCTTACATTCAACTTACCTTTGAAGCAAGCTTCTTCCTCTATGTGTGTGTGATTGTCACCCCTGAATGTGGCAAGACTGCACATTCAGACCACAAAAAAAACCTTAAACCAACATCAACAATGGACCCAATTATTGCTTAAATATAAATTATGAGAGTAAGAAATGGCACTTCCTATACTTCTTAGAGGCAAGATTAACAGATGATTAGGAGACATATTTACCACTTACTGTGTTAATTTAGGGATGTATTTGTAAAACATTTATATACTTACAACATCAACTGTGCTGTAATTATATCATCAGTAAAATTGTTGACACAATGACATCATCAAAAGAACAAAATAGCATAATGACACATTTAGTCCATCATAAAACTTCAACAAATGCCACAATGCTGACACAAAGTCTGAGAGTAGGAAATGGCACTTTCTATGTTACTTACAAAAACAAGCTTAACAAATGATTAAGAAACATATTTGCCACCAACTGTTGATTTTATGGATGAACAAGATACAGTAATCACATCACCAGTGCTGATATGAAGTCATTCTTCAGGGCTCTACATTAACTTTTTTTGCCACTTGTCCGACAGGACAAGTGAATATAAAATGCACTTGTCCGAACAGAATATTCACATGTCTGACAATCAGAAATAAAATTTATTTTATTTTGATATCTTAGTGTTTATATTGCTTACTTTTCTGTGTGTTTTTTTTTCCGCCTCTGTTTTCTGTTTTTTGCTTGAGGTGGGGCCGGTAAACCCAAACTTGGTCAGATCCATGATGAACCAGATCGCATTGCATCATGTTGTTAACGTAACTTGTCTTTAAAACGTTTTACACAAGTGTATCATATTGGCGTTAATTACAAGCGTTTCAATGATTTTGAATATTAAGTGATTCTATTAAGGTGGGATTTACCAGCACCTACCTAAAAGTGTAATGTCAATGTTTTGGTCAATATTTCAAAAAATATAAAAAATTATAGAAAATCTAATTAGAATTAAGTATAAATATTCATGCCCGATAAGTGTACAAAATTTTATTAAAAAATATTGCTTCTTTCTTGAGATATCTTCATTTATAGTGCGGGTACGGCAGTGCGGGTTACACTTTTAGGTAGGTGCCGGATTTACCTAGAGAAACAAGAAGAAACTCTATGTTTTACAAGCGCACAGTCGATATTGACTGTGAAGCAGATTACGAAAGTTGGAATTGCCGAAAGGAGGACTGGCGATCATTTCCATTGATTCTTTTCAAATTAAAATTTATTCACTTTAAATTTTAACTTGTCCCGTCGGGCAAGTAACATGGCTGTTGAACTTGTCCGACAGCACTTTTGACTGGTACCGGACAATCGGACAAACGTTAATGGCGAGCCCTGTTCTTAACACAGTGATATCATCATTGACCTCATAAGTGTAATGTCAATATCATCAATGGTACTGTTGATGTCATCTGTATCATTGTCAATGTCAACTGTGTCATTGTTGATAGCATAGGTATCATTGTTGATGTCAACTGTGTCATTGTTGATGTCATCTGTGTCATTGTTCATGTCATCTGTGTCATTGTTCATATCATAGGTGTCATTGTTGATCCCATCTGTGTCATTGTTGGTGTCAACTGTGTCATTGTTGATGTCATCTGTGTCATTGTTCATATCATCTGTGTAATTGTTCATATCATAGGTGTCACTGTTGATCTCATCTGTGTCATTGTTGGTGTCAACTGTCATTGTTGATGTCATCTGTGTCATTGTTCATGTCATCTGTGTAATTGTTCATATCATAGGCATCATTGTTGATCTCATCTGTGTCATTGTTGATGTCAACTGTGTCATCGATGATGTCATCTGTATCATTGTTGATGCCAACTGTGTCATTGTTGATAACACAGGTGTCATTGTTTAACGTAATCTGTGTCATTGTTGATGTAATCTGTGTCATTCTTGATATCATCTGTGTCATTGTTGATAACAAAGGCGTCATTGTTGATATCATCTGTGTCATTGTTGATGTCATCTGTGTCATTCTGGATGTCAACTGTGTCACTGTTCATGTCATCTGTGTCATTGTTCATGTCATAGGTGTCATTGTTTATCTCATCTTGTGTCAATGCTGATGTCATCTGTGTCATTGTTGATAACAAAGGTGCCATTGTTGATGTCATCTGTGTCATTGTTCATGTCATAGGTGTCATTGTTCATGTCATAGGTGTCATTGTTCATGTCATAGGTGTCATTGTTTATCTCATCTTGTGTCAATGCTGATGTCATCTGTCATTGTTGATAACATAGGTGTCATTGTCGATGTCATCTGTGTTATTATCATTGAACATCTTGAGTCAATGCTGATGTCATCAGTGGCATTCTTGACACAAAGGTAGTATATCATTGACCTTATTAGTGTCACTGTTGAATCGTTTTCAGTGACTTAATTAACCTTATCAGTGCTACTGTTAAAGTCATAAATGACATTATGAACATCATCAGTGACACATGTTATATCCCTGACCTCATCAGTGTCACAACTGATGTCGTCAATGGCATTTTGGACACAGTTTAACATCACTGACTTCATCAGTGTCACAACTGATGTCATCAATGACATTGTTAACACAGTGATATTATTATTGACCTCATTGATTTTTTTAATACATGTATAAACCAAAAGCATGCAAAACTTGCTATTCAGCAAATCTCTTTCCCAATCTCTACCAATCTTATTATTAATATAAAGACCACTGCCCACACATCTCACTTTTGCAGGTGTTCCCTAATTGACAACACAGAAAATGAAGCAATAACTGGAATTTTTCACAACTTCTATACATACAAGCTACCAGAATTTAATGTAGAGATGTTAGCAATTAATGTTCAAATATCAGTGTATCAACCAGCCTAATCCTGATACAATGGTATACCAATCAATATAGACATGATTACTATGGTATATAGCTAGAATAATACTTAATTATCTTTCTATAAACTTAGCCTCAATAGCTGAGTGGAATACAGCCCTAGCAGTTTCTAAATGGCTGAGTGATCTACAGTGCAAGATCATGAATTGCAGTGCCTCTCACTGCTGGGGTTGGGACATCACAGACATGATTACCAGTACACACCTAGAATAATACTTAATTATCTTTCTATAAACTTAGCCTCAATAGCTGAGTGGTATACAGCCCTAGCAGTTTCTAAATGGCTGAGTAGTCTACAGTGCAAGATCATGAATTGCAGTGACTCTCACTGCTGGGAGAGGCACTGCTGGGGCTAGGACAATACAGACATGATTACCAGTATACAGCTAGAATAATACTCAATTATCTAACATTAGACTAGTATTTCTATCTGATTTGACGAAATACAAGTTTTATCGAACACGCATGATACAAAACATTGGCGGTAAAGTTCACGTCGGATTTCTCATTGTGACGTCATTGGTGAATCTCCGATTTGTCAAATGTAAATAATGACGTCATTACTACAGAACATATGTGATAACATAGTCCAGTGTTTTTCTGTGGTAAAATATATTTATTAACATAAAGTGTTGTTTTTATTATTTTAAATAACTGAGTTAGAAATGTTAGATAAAAATATCATATACACAGTGTGTATATAATATGTATTTATCTTTCTATAAACTAGACCTCAATGGCTAAAAGGTCTACAGCACTGGCAAGGCATTGGTGGCAGAGTAAACTAAAGTGTGTGCTTATGGATCACCTCCAATCACCTAGATTTGAATCCTACTCTGGATCTAGTGAGAGAAAGTTTATCAGTTAGCTTGCCAAAGATCAGTGGATTTCATGGGGAACCCGGTTTCCTCCATTATCCATGAACTGACTACTTCTATATCAGTGAAAGAATCTTGATTAGGGTGTAAAACTTCACCATTCCACTCTACAGAGCTGGCTCACAGGTCACAGCACCTCTCACCCCTCACACTAAAGCAAATCTTTGTGTGGAAAAAAGCTATTTTTCAAGTTTAATTGCTTAAGTTCATGATTTATTTTAAGCACTCTTGTTTCCCTATCATCCCAGAACTGACAGCCTCAATATAAATGAAATACTTTTAACCATGACATTACTCCACGCTTCACTCTTGCTGTTTACACTTACAATTTGTTTTCTTTTGAACAAATCTTAATTTACATGCTGTTCTGTATGTAGCAAATCTGATTACATCAAAATTCTGTGCCCCTAAAAATAAAACATAATAAATTTCATTAGAATGTCGGCCATTATAATTTCATGTCCGCCATTAGAATTGCATGTTGGCCATTGGAATTTAATTTCAGCCATTAGAATTTCATGTCAGCCATTGGAATTTAATGTCAGCCATTGGAACTTAATGTCAGCCATTAGAATTCCATGTCGGCCATTAGAATTTCATGTCGGCCATAATTCATCAAGACTTGACAGATATAAGACTGGTACTTAAAGCACAGTGTACCATGATTTCATAATTAGTTTTTACAAAGATGTTAATTATGACAGCAATACTCTCATACTCTTGAGATCAAGGAAATTAATTTTAATTACAATGAAACCTGTCTAAACTGAACACCCTCTGAACCATAGTTTTTGTTCAGATTTGACAGACATTCAATTCAATAAACATTACAACCAGTATTTCCAAATATAGTTGTTAAGTACATACGGTTTTCATTTAACCCAGGGTTCAGTTTTATATTCAAAATATTAAAATATATTCAGACAATTTACCAACTTTTATTATGCAGACTGTCTATAAACATATACAGACTTACGAATTACAAAATCAAACATAGCCTATTTTTTTAACTTCAGACAGTAGTTCCCACCTAAAATTAGCCCTTAAAATATCTTTTTGAGGATATCAATGACCTTGACCTTTAAACCATAGGATTGCAATGTCAGCCTTGACTACATACAGATTTTGTGACTATTAACCTACTATCATACACTGACTATGACTTAAATATATATTTGAATGATTTTTCTTTGTTTCAAACTGTTTTTAAATTGTTAGTATAAAAACCTCTGTGTTAATGATTAAGAATTTATAGGTTTTGATAAAATATTGACCACTAAATAAAACTGATATCTGTAGGGGCTTTGAACCTCGTTGTAAAGTTAGTTAAATAGGACATCCTAGGTAATGATTATTAAGATAATGTTAAGACTGGGTACCATTTAGTCATTTGACAGTATTTGGTGAAAATCAGTTTCCAAATCATTTAAATTTGACAAAAATCCAAAATGACAAGTTCCAGTACTCAAAAGCTTCTAGGTTCCAATCCCATTCAGGGCAGATCCTAGCGGGAGAAAGTTTGTCAGTTTGACTTCTAAACATGCCCTTGTTCTGATACATGAGAATTGGATTTCACACTGGTCAAAGGTCTAAAAGACCCTATTTCCTCTGTGAAGAGTATTGTGACTATGATGGTGATATTTCATTGACTACTTACTCATTTCTGTGACTAGTAACCGGCTATCCCGTAGTGACTGGGATGTTGGACTTGAATCATCTAATATCTTATTTTCCTCTTCTGTAGATGTTTTCATATAACCTGAAATTATAAAATACTTTTTAATATATTAAAGTATATGTAAGTTTTGAACATATAGACCATCCGGCCAATAAAGAATCACAACACCTCTCAACACCAAGGTTTGAATTCCGCTCAGGACAGATTCTAGTGCGAGAAAGTTTGTCAGTTGGCTTACAAAACATCAGTGATTTTTGCAGGCACTCCACTTTTCTCAACTATAAACTTGCCTTGATATAAGCAAAATGAATCTTGACTTAGGTCTAAAACTTATTATACCACTCTTATTGAAGTTTCAATAGCATGAAGTAAGTGACACTACAAGACCTTTTGGCAAGGAAGTTTTTTGTATACCCCGGTACTTCATATTGGAACAAAATCAGCTACTGTAAAATCATTTATTTTTGTGGTGTACAATTTTTATGAATCTAAAAACATATCAATTCATGGAGCAGTAACTTCATGGTATGTGATTGTGGTACATATAAACATACTATTTCATGTAAATTTTTTCGGTCAGGGTGTCTATGAAAATGATGAAAATTAGGACACCAAGCAAAATAATGATTAACTGTATAGTTGGCACACTACCAATTGATTTCACAATTATTGTGTGTAATACCATGTCCATCTTAAGGACAGTTGTGCAAGATAAAGTTTTTAATCATTCGAACCACCAATTTTTTTTACAACTGGCCTTGTCATTTCAAGGATTCTGCTGACTTTATTTGAGCCAGTTCAGCTGAAAATAACCTGCTTTTTATAGTCAATATAAATGTCCAACAAAATATCAAATCATTCAATTTTTCATATTTATTATATCATTTATTTTATTTTTTAAATGAAAATTCTGACGACTCATCATAATTAGTATTCCATTAGAGGCCCCTAAACTGTCGGTAGTAATACATGTTTATATGAGGTATAAATCATCTTTATATTAGGTGATGACTGGGTTATCTAACCTCCGTGAAGTGTTATATAATCAGCTCAATATATATCATGTGTTATAAATGTGTACAATCTCTCAATAATATATATAGCAGTTTATATCAAACTTTATTTTACAATCTAAAATTATTTTTCTAATAATATATTTATCATCAGTATATTTAAGTTTATATCAGACAAAATTTTACAATCATTCAAAGAATTATGACATAAAGTTCTTAAGTAGACCATTGTGCTTGTACTGAAACGTGAAGAAAGAGATTTTGTTTAGTGGCGATCAATCTAGGATTTTTCAGAAAGGGACATTTTCAAGAACTTTCTTCTAAAATATTAATATTTTTGTATCAATATAATGCCAAATATGGCCAACTTAGGTGCTAACAATAAATGCCTTTGGCATAATAAGGGATCAATGGCCCCATGGCCCCTTTTAGAATGAACACTGCTTATTAGTAATGAAACAGCAACAACTAATTACATTATATGTACCACTGCAGTTACAGGTACAAGGCAGATCAGTTAGTATAGTGATCGCTCTGTATGTGGGAGGTTGGTTTGAAACACACACACACCCCGGCACCTGTATTTCAACTGTACAACTATCAAAGGTCATGTAAAATCAATTCAGTCACTTAATTCATGATACTCAATTATAATCCCTAAAAAAGTTATCAATTAACATATAAACCAATTATCCAGTGCTTGCACATTATTTTTTGATAATTTTTAAAATAAATTCAATCTGTCATTTGTCATTCTGCTAATTGCCATTTAAAATATACAAATGTCTTCCTGTAATTATAAACTGTAGACATGAATAGCAGAAAAATCCAGCAAAAATATGTACTCAGTACATTTTTTTCTAGCTGTATCACTGTCTTTAAATTAAATACGAACAAAAACTGAATTTGAATTCTCTTTTTACTCATATTAGAATGCTTTTTAGAATGTAGAAACATGCACCAAATAGTTTCATTTTTTCTGTATTTTCGGGGTGGGGGGTGGAATGCCCCCCAATACCCCTAGTGTGGATGTGTTGGCACCAGGCTTGCACATTCATTCTTTTCTTGCTACTCCACTGAATGACATGGAACATGTTACGTTATCTTCAATGTGTTGAATGCGGTCACTATCAAGTAGACATTGTCTCATCATAAATTACTCAATCCAGCACAGGCTTCAAATAAACCCAACCTTTTTCAGGTTTTTTTTTAAATTCTTAATTCTACCTCCCCCTTCCATTTTTAACATGTCAAGCACACAACTTCAAAATTTAAGTTAATGGTCTGCATATTGGCTGACAGGCGGCTACGTACAGACGGTAAACTCTGACAATCAAAATGTAACATGGCCTCTTATAGTATTGTGATTTAGACAGAATCACTACTCAGATATCTTCCGTAATATCTTCCTTCAACCCAGAACTGCAATTCAGTGAAAAAAGGTCAATAAATCAAGTTAAAAGAAACGCATTTAACCCTGACCTTGAACCAACCAGAAACTAGCGCAAATCAAACAACCAAGATACATCAAAAACCTTCCTAACCCAGAACAGGAATTCAGTAAGAAACATGTCTAAAGCTGACAATACATCAACAGAAACCCATTTAATCCTAGCCTTGAACCAACTAGAAACTAGCGCAAATCAAACCAGACCCCAGTTTCAAAATCAATTTTAAACTAAGATTTTCCTTATCTTGAAACTGAAACTAATACTGTAAGCATGGTTATTTTTGTGTGGTGGAAATTTGTGCGCAGATTGTAAAATATCCCTCATGAAATTATAGCAAGTTGTGTTTTATATGCAAGAATTGGTAAAATAGAGAAAATAACCCCTTTACAAAATACCATCAATACAATTTCGTGATCATTTTCATGTTTACAGTAAAAAACTCTGAATAATAACATAGAACAATGTTCTTTAGACAGATTCACCGGTATCTTCTATAACATCTGCCTGCCTGATGTAGGTGGACATCAATAATTATAACCCATGATAAAATAAGATCTATAAAATAGAATCAGATTGATCATAAAATAAATGAATCAGAAACAAGACTTCATTGATCTGTTCTTAAAAACATTAATGTTCATTTCAACAAGAGGCCCAATGGGTGATATGCTCACCTGGTGTTGAAAATAAATAATGTCCACACACACACACACACACACACACACACACACACACACACAGACACTAACATGGCCTATGGCCAGGTGCTTGTGAGCTGCCCCTTTAGTTCCTCAAATAAAACTCAGATCATGCTTATGCCAGGGATTGGATTAGATCAGGTTTCTGGTACACCCTAGCCAAGATTCATCACTAATATTGAGGCAGCGAGTTCTTGGATGGTGGGGGGAAACTAGAGATCCAAGAGAAAAATGCCAACATGCAGCAAAGAAACTGATAAACTTTCTCACACCAGGATATGCCTGTGTTGGGCTGTGAGTAGGTGTGTGCTTTAGACCACTCGTTCACTGGGTCCCTTTCCCCATGCCAGGGATATGATTTTAAAACCATTATTGAATACAAGGTAAATACAAGTCTAGCAATTTTCAGTGAAGGTGAAGAGTTTAAATCAAACTTAAGTAGCATGAGGCATTTAGATCGCTCAATCCACTCATTTGTTTACAGGCTTGGTGTACTGCAGCAATGTAAATATTTATGCCTTACTTAAGGAATACAGGACTGGCTGGGGTTGGAACCCACAACCCTTGTGTCTCAAATCAGCTGCTTTAACTACTCTTCAATGTGTCTCTATGGTTAAAATAATTAAGCTCTGTTCAAACAATTTTAAAATTAAATTTTAACATTACAACTATGTCAGCATTTCAGTTTGAATCTAATATTTAATATACATCTATTTAATTTTTATATGTAAACATGTTAAAAATAAAATATGTCTCTCTCTATATGATAATTTATTATTCATGTACATATTTTAAAAGTACCAGGTAATGTGTTTTTTACTAAAGAAAGGATTCTGACATTCAGAAAACCTTGTGAAGGTTAAATACATACTAACTAACTAGTATACCATAAATGTGATTTAAAAATTGCAAATATAAAATATATAAAAGCTTCTGTACTTGAATAACAAAAACTGTAAAATCAATACATGGTTAGGGCTAGGTTTTACAAATTTAAAATTATAGTAACCAAATTTCCCAAAAAAAATTTAGCATTTTTTTTTTTTTTACAAATTAGCTGAAATAGGTTATTTGTTTGAAAATTAAGACTTAAGTATGGGTTACCTAATGGCAAATTTTGACTACCAGGAATGGAAACATAAGTACAGAGTTGAGTTGAGTTGAGTAATGGTGTTTAACGTCCCAGCCAAGAATATTTCACTTATATCGAGATGTTGCCAGCTGTAGGCAAAGGTGCAGAAATTTGCCTGTGCATTGCCCTGATGGTATTATACAGCAGGGTTCTTTAGTGTGCCAAGCCCACCGTGACATGGGACCTCGTTTATTTTAAGTTCCCATCCGAAAGAACTGTGGCTTTCATTTCGTAATGCTGAGTGCTTGGCGAAAGAACAGTCACTACCCACTTTCAAGTCTTGGGTCAGACCCGGTCAGGGATCAAACCCACAACCTCACACTTATGGAGCGAGCACTCTACCAACTGAGCTACCGCAGTTGTTTATAAGTACAGAGTGGAGTGGAGTGGAGTAATGGTGTTTTTTGTCTAAGTCATGATTCTTTAACTAACAGTTAAATCTTGATTCCATGCCACTATTTCCTCAGTCAGATTTTGGGCTAAGATGTTTGGTGATAAATCGAGAGAGAAAAAAAAAACATAAAAGAAATAGTAAAAGTAATAATATGTCTTAAAAATAGGGTGGCAAATTATCGAGGGTATTATAAAGGAGTTACATGGTACATCAAAGCAGTCAGTTCTAGGACGGTGGAGGAAACTAGAGTGCCTGGAGTGGAGAAAAACAACACCATTCAGTTAGTGAACTGACAAACTTTCTCACATTTAAATTCTGTCCTGAGCAGGATTCAAACATTCACAGAAAAAGCACAATAAAAACCACTTGGTCACCAAAAGGAAATATGACTAAATTTGTTACAAATTGTACAAAATCAAAATGAAGGCCTTAGTAGATCACCTGGCACATGTGCAGTTTGCTAGAACTTAAGTTTGTTTCACATCTGTCTTAAACAGCATTTTGATTGATTGGTTATAAGTCCCAGGCAACAATATTTCAGTTATATTGAGATGTCACCAGCTATAGGTAAAGTTGCAGAATTTTTTACCTTTGTGGTGTGCTAAGGGCAATGTGCAAGGAAGGTTCTTTACCGTGCCAAGTCTACCGTGACACAAGTAATGGTTCTTAAGTCTTTTCCAAAGGAACCTGTTTCATTTTTTTTTCATTTTTGAATTTTTAAATGCCAAGTGCTTGGCAAAAGAACAGTCACTATTAATTTTTAAGTCTTGGTCAAAACCTACTGGGGATTGAACCCATATATTAAGTGAGCACTCTACCAAATGACCTACTGTAGTGTCTGAAAAGTACACAACATTTAGATTTGATTGAAAGAAAATCCATCACTTCCCTGCAGAACATTTTGTGTATTACTTTTCCTCATACTACTAGTATTCCATAATTAATTTGATTGTTTGAGGCAACTGCTTAAGCAGAGAAACAAATTATCATATTTCCCTAAAACATTCTGATTTTCTCTCATATTTTCCTTCCCAGATCCTCTTTAAAATCCAGACAAAGTTTTCACTCTTCGAAAGAAAATTGTCTGAGTCACTAAAATGTTTTTGTTTACTAACAACAGCATGGATAACACAAATAGGTAGGGCCATTTTCACAGCCTAACAGACTGAGATATAAGATGAATAATAGACATTAAAGGTGAAATTGTTGATGTAGATATTTTAGTTTGGTATAATAAACACTATACTCACCATCAATGGGGGAAATGAAATATGACAATTGGTTCACCCTTAACAAGCCATATTTTCCTCGAACCTTGCCCTTAGGAAATATGACTTGTTGTGAGTAAACAAATCTGCATATCTCCTTCATTCATGAGCAATAAAAAGTATCTTAATGTGATCCACTTGGTATTTCTACAATCACATGCATCACAAATGGGGTTCAATGTTGTACCACATGATCAAAATCCCTTAACATTTGTGTGGGATGTTTTGGAAAATGTTTATGTCACAAATTCTAAGAATAACATTATTTTTAGAGGAAAACATGAACCGATATGTTTCAATATCCAGTGGAAGTGTTGTTTTGCACAAACGCTAGAGGATATCACGTTGTACAGTGGGGAACCTCATTATAGTTCATCTGGCTCAAGATACCTTGAGTTTGAAGACCAAGACCAAATAATCAGTTGACACAGCATCTGATCGCTAGGTTACACTTTATTTTTCATACTTTGGATTTGAAGAGTGATGGTGTTATAAACTCAAAAGAAGATTTTTGAACTCACATCAAAAAAGTTATGGGAGGGTGTAGAAAAACGGAGTACCTAGAAAAAAAACTTGAACTTCATCAAGCTAACTGATAAAGTTTCTCCCAGTATGATCTGCCATAGTGGGATTTGTACCTAGGTGGTAGATGGTTGGTTGGCTGAATTGCTTAATGTCGCATCAGCAATTTTTCAGCTATTCATGACGAGAACTATTTTATTAATCTTTTTGGATTAATCTATGAACAAGTTCGTGTATACATGTGAAGTGCGAGTGTGTTGTATGTTCTGCCTTGTACCAGCGCACTCTCAGTGCGACTTTAAGGTGCTAGCTAACCGAGTCAGTATACCGCAGACAAGTGTACCACTCCCCCAGTCACATTATACTGACACCGGGTGAACCAGTAAAGGTCAGCGCCAACTTTCCAACATGTGGTCTGAGCAGGACTCAAACTCAAAGCGGTGAGAGACCCTGGATTTGTAGACTGTCGTCTTATCCATAAGGCCACCGCTGCCTCACCAAGGTGGTAGAGGCACTTTGATTAGTAACCTGTACTTCAGACCATCAGCCATCAAGATTCATCATATAGAAATTATATGTAATTTATGTAAAATGACAGATACTTAGAGTGTAGCATTGAAATTATAACTCATACATGTATTACAAAGTTGGGGACATAATAGAGATTTTTACCAGCTAGTAAGGCAAATAGTATCAGAGCTAATTACTGGGTCACATATAATGGTCCATTAAAATTAATGACCAGAATAAATAATATATCTGTGAAGATCAGAGAAATGGAAATAAACATTGTACTGTCCAATCAAATATAGATAGCTTAAATAAACATGGAAATGTACATCTATCAAACAATGATATAGCTAGGCAAACAACACTGACCTGTCTGCTTGACCTTTGATCTGAATATTTATTATGGACCTGCACATTTTTGTATAGGGAACACAGTTTTTATTTTGTGTACATCATGGGAATGTGTATTGTTTATGTCTATTACTATTTATGTATTGGATGGATCATCATATGAATATTCCTAATGAAATCAAGTGGACAGGTCAATGTTGTTTGACTATACATAGAGATCTGTAACACAATAAACTACTGTTATAATATATCATCTATATACTATAGTGAAGAATTCAATTTCATACCCAGTAATTACCCATATTCCTCAAGGAAATATAAACAACTGAGGTTCATACAGGATACTAGTCTAATTTACAAATGAAAGACACCTCCCTGCTTAACCATAATGAATTTGAATAAATATGAATACCCAGTAAATACTGTATGCAGATTCCTCAAGAAATATCAACATCACATGGGTTCATACAGGATACTAGAAAATCTTTGCTGATTTGATTAAGCACGAGTCTACAGTAGTCCAAATTTCAATTAACAAATCTCAGAATTTTGTTATTAGTACACCTCCCTGCTTTACCATAATGAATTTGAAATAAATTGATATGAATCATGTAAGGTTGCAGATGGGTCAAATTTGTGAGTTTTTGAATTTTTTAAGGCTGCAGAAACAAATATTGTAAAATCACAAGGGGGTGGGGGGGGGGGGTTAAACATTGAAACATCACTATTTTTAGGTTATTAATTACAAATGCCGATAGGAATTTATTTTCAGAAAACAATTCTAAAAATGTTCTCCCAACATGATTCGACAGTAGCTGTCACTCTGTTTAGTCCAAGCCCCTTCCTTCATTTCAACCATAATGTAATTAATGTGATGGAATCAAATGAATTAATGAATCAAATGTCAAATGCAGTAAGCATATTAAGAAAAAATCTGTAACTTCAGACCCCCCCCCCCTTTCAATTTTGAGAACTACATAAAATGCAACAGAACTTGATCATATTTCTGGGGTTTATCCAGTAATTATGCTTGCGACAACATAAGTGTTTCATGATATTTTGTTGGTAGGCATGGAGAGAGATATATCTCAAATTTTGTGATATTACCCCCCTTCCATTTTAATTATGATGTCTAGCTAGATCAAATTGTGCATTATGACATGGTAATACGGTATACTTGAGGTTTGACCAGTAATTACACAAATGTGACAACAAGGGTGTTTTATCATATTTTGCCAGCATATTTCACAGATTTTGAAATTGCAGAGAGAAATTCTGTATTGTCAACCATCCCCCCCTCCCCTTCAATTTTAAAGCACTAGCTAATCAATTGCAATGTAACTTGGTCATATTTCAGATATCTAGTAAGTTATTAAGCTTGCATCAACAAAAGTGTTTTATGAATATTTTGTCATATTTCACAGATTTTAAGATTTTGTTGGTTGTAGAGATGGAGATATTACCCCCCCCCCCCCCCTTTTAATTTTGTAACCTTAGCTAAATTAAATGCAGCATAACTTGGTCATATTTTTGAGATTTAGCCGGTAACATTAAGCTATTACCGGTATGTGATAACAGATTTTGAGATTTAGTTGGTTATAGGTTTACAGAGAGATTATGTGTTTTACTCATGAGTCATCATCTACTACTCACGTACTCACCTTTATCAAAGAGTTCCTTATTAATATTCTGTATCACAGATGCAAATTTCTGCTGATTGTAAGCTAAACACTCCATGTTAGTGGAATGTATCATTTACACAGAAATATATTTAGTCACAATTATGTGTTAAATCTGACACTAAAAAACGACACACAGTGATGTAGTATAAACCATTATGTATAGTACAATATTCCCTGCAGTAGAACCGAGTGACACACTGCAGATGTCAGTTTCACATTATTTAATAGACTGCATCATATAAATGCATTACTAGTAGAAGAGATTTTTTGCCACAATATCTTTATCATGTATGGTACAATACCAGCATATATAGCATGTATATTACACAAACTGAGTGACAGACTGTTGTCAATTTCACTTTATCTGATGTCGGTTTCATTCATCTCAGAATATTACTATACACACTAGCTGGATTAGGTTGTTTGTATGGGAAATATTGATGTAGTATTTACACATGAGAGAGTTTACGATTTTACCAATACTTGACAGGTAAATATCCAAAGAATGTTCCACATATAAAAATGGTTGGTGGGGTCAGTTAATAATCCAGCTGCTGCTATTCACATCGAGAACATTATATTCACATTTAAAATATTTTTAACACCATTTTTATCAATACATTGATCTAACTGACAATATAGCATTTTAAATATCCCTTAGTCCTTTGTATATGAAGGATCTAATATGCCGGTATACAAAAATGTCATCGTCATCATCATCATTGTCATTGTCCGTCGGAGATACATCTATAGTAGAAATTCCGAGACGAAATTAAGCCATTCTTATCCATGGTCATTTATACAAGTTCATCTATATACCAGTTTTAAGAAATCAATGAAACATATCCCTGATATATAAACATACACACTCCGTATATACGGAAATATCTATATTCTATCACAATTACGGCGGAGAACACCGAGACTCAAATGTTTATTACGACACCTTGATACAAGACAATAATGGCCAATTAGATCATCTATATGACCAAAAGTCCCTGACCGACCAGCATCCTAACTTAATCAATGTACCTAAACATAAATGCTTCTTCTAGATTAATTCTGAGCTCGTAATAATACTCTCGTACTTATTGATCAGTTCAGAATCGGTATTAGAGAAATTACTCTGGCTTTGGTTTGAGGTATGTACCTGGCAAAATGGATCCCTTAGGGCACTTAGCGACTAAGAATTTTTAATTAATTATACACTAACCGCTATCTACATGATTGTTTTCCTTAATAAATGGGTAACCTAATTATGTCAGGCTCCAAAATCTACTGGTACTCACTGATTGCCAAAACGGTGTCCTTTTTTAAAAAGTTAAAGCTATGAAATTTTGACATTGACCGAAATAGATTTCTATAATCACTTTTTATTGATAGACTGATTAATGGATTGATTGATTGATTGATGGATTAACTGACTGATTAATTATTTATTAGCAGTACATGTATTTATAGATGATTAAAATCATCATGCAAAGTAAAAGAAGATACAAGAAAGAAATTTGTGACTAATTGATTGATTGATTGATTGATTGATTGATTGATTGATTGATTGATGTAATACATCCCATTTAAGAATATTTCACATATATCAGGATGTCATGAGCTATATGTGAAGTGCAAGAAAATTTTACCTTTGTGACATGCTGTTCAGAGAGGGTTCTTTAGTTGTGACATGGGACATCAGTTTTAAAGCCTCTTCCAAAGGACCCTGTGACTTTCATTTCCAAATGCCAAGTGCTAGGCGAAAGAACAGTCCCTACATATTTTCAAGTCTTGGTCAGACACAACCATATTCAAACACGACCTTCCACAAATGCAAATTTGTAACTGAACAACATGTACATGTACTTGGCAATAGTTAACACAACCAAACATGACACAATATAAAATAATAATTTAAACAGCCAAACAAGAATAGAACAGCATATTGGGACCACTGTTTATAAAACTAGGATGAACACTGGATTAAATTTCAGTGGTGTGATTATAGAACTAAGTGGAAGATCCATACAATCAAACTTATTTTATTTCAACCGAAATGTCAGTTCCCACCCTATTTTAGTAAAGCCAACTCCAAAAGTTTCTTGTTCTGTTGAGATTTCAAATTTACAGCTTTAACTTAACTTCATGTTCCTTTTAGAAGCAATAGGCAACAACAGCAAAAAATTACATTTACCGCAGTAAAAGATCTTGAATAAATATTTATCAGTTTTCTTTTTGAAAACTTTCTATCACTATGCAAAATATTTGCATTGCCAATGGTCAAAACGTTCAAGAAAAAAAGTAAAATTCCTATCAACGTTTTTTTTGAAAATGGTTTTGCCTAATTAGGAAAAATTCCAAACATTTTCTTTCTATATAAAAAACAGTACCCGTAAATAATGGAGAAGCATTGCAGCAAAAAAGCTCTTTGAACTGTGAAATCAATTTGTAATATGGTGGTTTACGACCACACTGGGTCACAATATCCTCAATGACCTCCTATACACACAGGGGTATATATATACATTGTAATCAATACTAAGGCATTACACTGTCATGTATTCAACTAAAATCATTATAAATATTTTATACCATATTCTCTGGCTGATGCTCTGGATCATGTTTATTGCCTAATTAAGGGAATAGTACTTTTAACATGTCATGTTTACAAGATCAGCATTAATCCTCATAGTGTGTTTATAGTAAAAATATGTCTGAAACAGCCGAAAGAAAAAAAGTGATGAGGCTATGTCTACTTTGGTGTGCAATGGCCAATGCATATTTTATTGTATAAGAGAAGTTCTCAGAACATTCCAATTCAGAAATTCACAGTGCTTGCATCACTTGTAAAAGTTGAAATACAAATACATGTACTCATACAATACATCACTGGCCATTTTTTCCCTTACAAGTTTGTATGTTTATAGTAAAAACATGTCTGAAACAGTCGACAGAAAAAAAAAGATGAGCGATATCTAATTTGGTGTGCAATGCATATTTTATTGTAAAGGAAAACATTCCAATGCAGAAAGCAGTGTCTGAATGACAATATGCCTTTGCAAATACTTGTACCCATAAAATACATTTCTGGCCATTTTCACTTGTTGCAAACATGGTTTTCGCTTGTTTCAAAATGGCCAACAATCAGCAGCAAGTTTGGAACCTAACAAACTGAGCAATATGACAGTTATATCTTTTAAATACATTGCACTATTAAACAAGTCCAATGTTGCATTTTAAAACATTTGGTACAATACCAAGTTGAAATTCCATTGGCTTCAGACCATTGAATTTTTCATTTGGACCAGTATGTTGATAAAATTTCTTGGTCAAAGACCAATAGGCCAAACATTTATGAGCCATGTTTCATGTAAATAAACTAATTAAAAATGCTTTGTACTTTGAAAACCATCATATGCTACTTTCTAGGAAACTAGTGCAGAAAGGTCACCTAAGAGTTACTTCCTGGTAGTCAACTTCATCATTGCCTATTGATTTCTGTCATAAAGTAACCTATTTTAGCCAAAAAAAAATAAATAAATAAAAGGAAAAAACATGTTTAAAAGAACTTTAGTTTGAATAATTTTGGCAATTTAGCAACTAGCAATTTTAAAACTGTTGAAATCTAGCTATACATAATTGCATTGATAATCAGAGTTGTGTCAGTCAAATTACATTTATTGAAGTCACTACTATCCACAGGTGGTCACTATAGCATTTTGAACTGTTTTGAAATAGAGAAAGAAAGTACAAGTATATAACATTCATTACCTTCAGACTGTTTGGCACAGCAACACAAAAACCGAACACTTTTTGATTGTTTTTTCCTTCCTGTAACTACCTCCTCAGTTAAGACTATATATTTCCCAGTATGTCTATCAACGTCTACGATATTACCCACAGATCCCTTGTCTACAGTCCTGTTATAATCACTTATAAAACTAAAAGACGATTCTTCACCTTCTGTATTGGACTCGTCTTCCTCGGAAAACGCAGACAGGAGCCACAAAGAACTTTCCGAATCCATCCATCTATTTTCTGCACACTTGAACTTTTAAAGTCTTATCCGGGAAATATTTTGCATTCTATCACTTTGATTTTCTCTTTTTTGATCATTGATCTTTTTATCTAAATTTCCAAAACATGAAAACACTACAATGCTAATCCATATTCCTATTCTTATCTCTATAGTTTCAAATTGTTTATCTTCCTTTATAAATTCTATTTTTTTATTTCTCTTCCTCTTTTTAAGTCAATAAAATTATTTGCGATAAATGATCTGAATCTGTTTACTCAAATATGGCAACAAGGAAAAATTGGAAAACTATGCAATTAAAACAAATATAAATGCGAGCATATCATATCACAAATTAAGCACATTTTGCCAATATTTCAAGTTCATTTTTACTTTAAATAATTCATAACTCCTATACATCATCATATTTCATCGTTAATGTCTAATTAGGTCATATTGCCGTAACGACAAACCATCCAACGGAAAAAAATTGGATTTCCAATGATCAGACAGATAAAAGGATAAAATCGTACCTCCTGGCTAAAGTTGTACCATTATCTCATGATTTCATATTTTCCAGCGTCACGGATTTTTTTCCCTCACTTTTGTTTTTATTAATCCAATGTTCCATGATTATAGCTTCATATAATATTTAGGAAAGTATTTTCCGATGTTTCCTTTGATCCTCGGATAAATGGTATCCTCAAAGGACAATACACCATATTTATCATATAATTCATCAACAATAAAAACTGAACTTGAGAATATCAGTATCATGTCATAATATATGGGTATCAATATATATATATAGAAAAGTACATGTAACCATAGTAATAATTTACCATTATTAGTAATTAACAAAATGGTTTTGCTATTTAACAACACTGGAGTATGATTACAGTTTATAGTATTACATGTACGGTATATAAAATATATATATAAAGGTAAGCAGAAGCTAAAACCACTCTGTCATCATATTTAGCCATATGTGTTGTCATTTCTTTTACAATCATTATATATAAGGTTTAGTTGAAAATAAATGTGGTTTTGTTGAGTATATCAATAAATAATAAATTTTAAGTCTATAGATCACAGAAAATGAAATTATAGTATTGATAAAACAAAATATATTTGCCAATTCTGTTTAGATGTGCCACAGTATTGTAATAAACACTACATAATACTGTGGTATATACTATATACTCATTCTAAGTCACCTTTCAGTTCCAGAAATATGAAATATGTGTCTTTGCATAATTTTAATTTTTAAGAATTTGTGAGTTTACAATTGAGGTATAGAGTTGAGTAACAGTGTTTAACTTCCCAGTCAAGAATATTTGACTTATATTGAGATGTTGCCAGCAGGCCAAGCCTATCGTGACATGAGACCTTGATTATTTTAAGTTCCCATCCAAAACAAATGTGACTTGCATTTGATGTGAGCACTCTACCAACTGAGCTACCACAGTGGTACAATTTACCAGTATGTATAGAAGGAGTAGTAATTTGTATTGGTGCCTTAACAATCTCTACTCTGTTTTTTTTTTAATTTGTATCAGAAATATATCTAGGTTTACACATTTAAAAGTAATAAACCCCCACAGCTCACTCACTGCTATTTGCACATTCTATGATTCCAAACCTGGTAGAATGAAATAAGACTGTAAAATAGTATAGATATAGTATTTTATTGTATAATAACCTCTCAAATCCATGCAATAAAGTCGTGTAATAAAAATTATATTACACACGTGTAATATCACTACTGTAGAAACCACTGTGGCTGTGACAGTGAAATTCTCTTTATATCCATAGAAAATCAAAAAAATTTGAATAAAGATCGATATTTTTCACTTACTTGTACCTAGTTGTAACAGGAAATCTGTATGCGCATCAGCGATTAGCCCAAAATATATCTGCATAGGGAAAAACGTTGGTGCTATGGGGATTTAACATGTTGAAAAACCATGCAAATGGCGGCTTCTGTTGCACATATGACGTAAAACGTCACCAAGGACATCACTTTCGGTGTAAACATCGTCATTTTCGCATGTGTAAAATCCCCATACCGCAAACATTTTCCTTTCTACAGACATACTTTATGACAATCGCGGATGCGCATACAGATTTCCTGTTACGACTAGGTACAAGCAAGTGAAAAATATCAAACTTTATTCAAATTTATTTGATTTTATATGGATATAAAGAGAATTTCACTGTCACAGCCACAGTGGTTTCTACAGTAATGTTTCCATGGTTAGTGATGCCATAAGATTGTTGAAGCAAGTTATGACGTCATATTTTAGCCAGCATGACTGCAGCCATTTTGGATATTCTATTAATAGCTGAAAAAACACTTTCCAGATACAAAATAATGAGTTTTCCTTTATCATTCAAACTTTTCAAACTTTATTGTCATATAATCAGATGACAGATTGTGACAAACAAATACAATACAAACAAGCAAGGAACATAAAAAATACTTTAAGTCTGGCATATATCAAATACAAAGTAAAAAACAACTAAGAGTCTCCCGTACTCAGTTCCAACAACTGTTTAATGAAGGAGGCTGTTCTTTTTACTTGACAAAAGTCTGTAGGATTTAGCAGGTCCACCAGTTTTTCAATATCGGTAAAATTATTAAAGTTGGGTATTTTAAATGATATATCATCAAAGAAAGTATTTCTCAAGTTTTCATTAATTTTGCAAAAGAATAAAAAGTGTTTTTCATCTTCAATAGTTTCACATGTCGTGCATATTCTTTGTTCGCGTGGTAATTTCAGATAACGACCTTTTTCTATTTGTAGGCGATGGTCACTAATTCTAAGTTGTGTAAATAAGCGGCGTGTTTCAAAATTTGGGTTCTGCAAGTAATATTCTTGTTCATTATTAAGTTTAATAAATTTATATAGAAAAAGTTTACTGTGTTCATCTAAAGTTTTAATTTTATTTTCTAACTGGTCAGAGTAAAAAATATTCAAGATATTTTTAATTGAGGTTTTCAAATGGTTTACATCTTTAATACTTTGACAATTTGTTATTGTATTTAGATCTATATTTTTTTCCTGTAGAGTGTGTTTGATGAATGTGTACCAAGTATAAATGCCTTGATAGTCAAGGTGTTTGTTCAAAGTAAGACATTCTTTTAACAGTGGATTTATTTCTGTAGTATTTAATCTTGCTAAATATAAAATGGATTGTTTTATAATATGTTTTTCTATTGGTGGTCTTCCTAGTTCAGCTCTAACACCTAGATTTGAGGATGTTTTTTTAGTACCTAGGGTATATTTACAGAAGTTAATATGTACCTTTTCAAAGGGGGTCTTGTCTAAATATTGAAAAGTATCTATCTCTTTATTTGGAGATTTTAATCTGATTACAGCTTTATAATAAGAGTGATAAATGTCCATGAATGATATTTCTGCATTATACGACAAAATAGGTTTAACAAGAGAGTCAAATAAGGTGCATATCACATTTATAGGGAAGTTACCAAAGGAGATTGAATGTGATTTTATGGAGAAAAGAGCTTTCTTTGCCTTTTTGGCCAAATCTGTTAAGCTTGCATTCAAATTGCCATTACTTCTTATTATTGTACCCAAGAATCTATACTCTGTGACATTATCTATATTTTCATTTTGGACATTTATGATAGAGGGTTCTACCTTTATAGGTCTTTGTTGGATTATCATTGTTTTAGTCTTGTTAATATTTAAACACAATTGCCAATTTTCACAGTATCTTGATAGATTGTTTAGACTGTTCTGGAGACCTTCTTTACTTTCAGATAAGATCATAAGATCATCAGCGAATAAGAGACTTCCAACAGTGGAATTTATAATTTGAAGTGGTGTGGAATCTTGATTTTGAAAATTTGAAGTAATGTCATTAATAAATATATTAAAGAGAGTAGGACTTATACTGTCACCTTGTTTCACTCCTCTTTCAATATTAAAGAACCTAGAATGTTTATTATTGTATTTTAGTGATGCTTTAGTATTAATAAACTGTTGTTTAATTATTTGGTATATATGTTGTCCAACTCCCATTTTTGCTATTTTATATAATAGTCCAGTCCTCCAAACTGAGTCAAACGCCTTTTTTAGATCAACAAAACATACAAACATTTTTTTTTTCTTTTCATGAATATATTTATTTATTAATGTTTTAAGAATGAATATACTATCTGTGGTTCCATGATTTGTCCTGAAGTCAAACTGGGAATTTGTTAATTTATTTTCTATGAGTGCAATAATTCTTTGATTTAGGATACTACTGAATAATTTTGAAAAACAGCTCATTAGAGTGATTCCTCTGTAGTTACTTGGATTATATTTGTCACCTGATTTATGTAATAGTGTTATGTAAGATAAATTCCAGGAAGCTGGATAATAACCTGTTCTTAACATTAAATTAAATAGTTTTGCATATGTTTTCATAGTTATTGGACTACTAAATTGTATCACTTCATTTAAAATACCATCTGGTCCACTTGCTTTACCATTTTTAAGTTTGTTAAGTGCACTTTTAATTTCAGAGCAAGTAATTGGGCTGTCTGTGTTTTCATTGAAAGTCATATTTTGTTCAATATTTTTTAATTCTTGTTCTATTTCCGACTGAAAATTAAGATTAACATTTGGAAATATCCCTTGAGTTTGAATATGCTCTATTGTTTTTTCACTTTCTTTCAACAAGTCTTTTAGGTCGTCATTTCCATCATCTGTTTTGTTTTCTAATGATTTTAGTATTTTCCACAAATGCTGTGGATTTTTGTTAAGGGAGTCAGAGAGTTCTTCATTTATTTTCTTTTTGTACTCATACTTTTTTTGTTTTATTAGTTTTCTAAAACACTTGAGAAGGTCATTATATTTATGTTTAAGTGAATTATTGAAAGGATTTTGTCTTATTTCTTTGCCCACTGCATTTATCCACTTTTTAAACTCATATATTGAGTTGTCAGACCATTTTTGTCTGTGTCTTTTAAATTTATTTTTTCTGTTTGTTTTTTTCTTTAGTGTACAAGATTTTTCTGTTAAGTCATATAATATTGAATTAAGTTCACTAGTGGCCTGATTTATCCCATTTTGATTTTCTTGAAATGTTTTTGTTTCAAAGTTCATAATTCTATACATAAAGCTATCAGAGGAAAGAGTTTCAATTAATAAGTTTTTAGAGTTCTCATTCCATTTAAAAGCTTTCAATGATTTCCAATTTTCTTTGGGGAATAGGTTACATTTTTCATTAAAGTTGCACTTTAAGATTATTTCAATTTGTGTATGATCTGAGAGGTAATTGATTTCATTTGTTTTAAAGTATTGTACTGAGGGCAGAAGACTCTTACTTACTACTGCGTAATCAACTGTACTAGAGCCATTAGATGTAAAACATGTATAATATCCCAAAGAATCACCTATGTCATACAATAAACTGAATCTTGCATTTATGCTTATGTAATATTGAATTTATTAAACTTGTTAAATAAATTCAATATTACATAATCACTCATATAAGATCTATATACAATACCAATTGGTTAGTTACGGTAAATGATGTTTTATGTTACATCAGCCATTTTTCAGTTATTCATGACAAGACATTTTTCTTGTTAATCTCAAGGACCAATCTGAATGCAACTTCATTTTGTATGTCAGTTTTGATCAAATCAATTATTTCTGCTCAGCTTTGTACAATAGTGCATTTTGGCAACCTTTAGAGTGCTCTTACTCTTGCCTATAAGTTGATTTTATTTACCAAAAGAGTGCCAAGGGAAAACCACTGACCTTCAACAAGCAAACATAGAAACTTTCTCACACTAGGATCTGTTCCAAGTGGGATTTGAACCAAGGCAGGGACTTGTACTGACGCAATCAGTTCAGGAATGGTATAAATTTTAATTTTCACTGATCTTCAGCAAGCAAACTTACAAACTTTTTCTGTCCTCAGTGGGATTCAAACCTAGATGGTGAGAGGCGCTGTGCTCTGTAAGTGTATGCTTTAGACCACTCAGTCATGGTATACAACCAAATTTTAACCTATGATAACCAACAAACAAGCCATATTAGATCATTTGATATGGGGTGTGATATCAATATTTGTTTTATATCCCACCTCTGACATATCATACAGGGATTTATCAGGGCCTTTTGGGAAAAGGCCCTAAACTAAAAATTGGGAAAAACTATCAACTTTTTGCTCATTTTGGGAAACTTCGACATCATTTTTTATGCCATTAATGATTGAATCTAATGCTTTTAGTTTATTGAGTTTATAAATAAAAACAGCTGATTGGGGGGCTTTCACAAAATTTACTTTCGTTTTTGTTTAAAAACAACACAGTTTTCTATTTGGGAATTTTCTCAGCCAATTTTGGAAAAAATCAACATTTTTCCATTGGGAATGGGGCCTTATTTCAGTCCTAAATAGGCCTTTGATAAATCCCTGTCATATTCCACCTCCCTGATCAAACTCCTAACCAGAATCTGGTAAACATAATTTAAAAGACTCTTTGTTCAGTACAAATAAAGGGAGATAATTCAGGTTTTTTTTTTGTTTTTTTTTAAAATTGGGACTGTCACAGACCACAAGGTGAGATGACAATGATTTTAATTACTACGTGTACAGTAAAACCTTGATTAATCGCCAGCATTTGTTCACTCAAATTTTGGCATTATAAAGGGGTTTGGCGATAAATTGGGGGAGCTGGATAAAGAAAAACATAAACAAAATGGATTTTGGAACTTAAAAATAGTGTGGTGATAAGCGAAGTGGCAAAGTTATCGAGGGGCATTATAACAAGGTTTTACTGTATTTTAATTTGAATGTGTATCTCTAAGACATTCGATCACCTCTAATAATGAGGCATGTATAAATTTTTGCTCTGTCAAGAAGGATCACTACATTATTATTATTCAACATAAGTTAGATAAATATTTAAAAAATTGGATAATTATGAATGATTACATTCAAATCTGTATATAAAGGTCATGCAAGGAAGCCAGTAAAAGTCGCCTTTACGAACAAGTGACCTTTAAGGTCAGGTGGCCTTTATATGCAGGGCCAAATAACATGAATGAAATTCAATTTGAAAAGAATTTTCTGGCCTTAAAAAGCAGGTGCCCCTTATGTAGAGGTGCCCTTTAAAGCAAGTTTTACTTTCTTAGCATAAAGGGTAGCTAATAGGATTTTAATTTTGTTATTGAATGTGGAGGAAACCAGAGTGCCCAGAGAAAAACATTGACCCTTGGAAAGCGAACTGAAAAACATTTAAATACTAGGATCTACCGTAGTAGGAATCGGTCTTAGGCAGAGGGAGACAGTAAGCGCACATTTTAGATCATTCAGCCACTGAAGCCGCCAAAGAATAAATATAAATACAAACAGTACTCAACCGAATTCATATGTGATGTATATCAGATATAATAATAGTACAAAATGAGTATATTGAGATTCTATCTCTAACACCAGTATTAAACGGGAAGACAACTTAAAACATGATCAGACCATTACTATTATCACTTCCATAGCCAAAATATACTCTTAGAAGGGTTGATAGGTAAGCAATTTATTTTTTTCACTTATTTTTATTCATTTTTTTACATTCTTTATATGGGACAAGGATACTAACTTTCACACTTTCACAGTGCTAGCCATGTAGGCATGCCACATTAAATTTAGTATCGATCAAGTTATCGAAAACACACAGCTAACTGTACTCTGTAGTCCAAAACGGAATATCAACTATTAAAGTCAATAGAAAAATGTAACAAAATACTGTATGATGATGCCATTACAGTCTTAATCATATATTATTTTTATTTATTTATTGATTTCCTTTTTTTTATTATTATTTTTTTATTATTATCTTTTTTTAACATCTAAGAGGTTCATCTATAAAAGGTGGAAGTTACAGCCACAGGTAAACAGGTATGACTATGACTGGGTCTCAGCAAAGTACTATTTTCTCTTTCATTTTATATAAATATATCGGTAAATCCTGATTGCAACCAAATACATCCAACTACAGAGGTTCTTTGTGTCAAATACAATGCATCGAAAAAACAACCATCCACACATCTGCACCCTCTTCTGACAGTTGTTTACATTTTGAAACAAGCCAGACATCATTCATGATCAAAGATGCCGCTCTTGAAAGACAACCCTGTCGAATTTCAATTATCATTAAATATTAGCATAATAAAGCTTTAAATACCTGATCTCAACATTGTGCCGCTGAAATATTCTGCACGGTCGAGAAGAAAACTGCATGCAATAAAACTTTTAGACACTTTTCATCGAGGCAGGTATCACACACTACCTTAACTTTCAAAACTACTATCGGAAGACCTCGGGAACTTTCATTAAGTTCGATGAGGTACCATAAAGGGTGATCTTGGGAGAAGTTTTCATTTTTTCTTTTATTAGCAAATTAGAATGGTATAATGGATATTATTTAACACACGCGATGATTAAATAAATTTGTAAATAAATAAATAATTTGGACCCAAAACTTCAGAAAGCCAAGTTATGTCAGCATTATTTTTTTATGCTTTGTATGTGTCAAATATTTTTTACTTTTAATTGCAAACACACAATTCACACAATTCATTTATTTTTCCCCAATAACTTTAACAAACACGTTTCTAGCCGACGTGTACTAAAACTGGACAGCAAATATGTAGTCTTGTTTCACTGTTTAAACCAATGCAAATGCGTATAGCCAGGCGTGGTTTCATGGTTCAAAATGGTTTAATTCCGTCTGGACTTTTTCAGTAAAAAACGAGATTAAAATTGAAAAAAGTCAAAAAAAATGACAGATGCAAGCCATTTTGAACAGTTCTGTGAAAAATGATTTTTCAAAAAATCAATTTTGAACATTTCTGTAAAAAAATATTTTTTGAAAATTATTGCATAGAATTATAAATGAGTGCATGGTTGGTAAACATGAAACCTTCTATGTTCTTATGAAAATAATTGTTTTAGGAATTTTCAATTTTTATCCAGATGTCCTTTATACGTATGTACATAAGAAATTGACAAATAAATTCAATTCTGAAATGGGATTCTTAGACGGGCGGAAATGTACATGCGAAAAGATTGGTTAATGTCATTGTTATGTCTGGGTCACTGTGACCTTTAACTAAAGGTCAGATATTGGCATTAAAGGGATGAAATGGGCCTGAAGCTCACCTGGCATCAAGCAATAGCAGTATGCGCTTACAATTTACAATGTATCAACCAATGTCTGTATATAGTGGAGCAGATATATAAAGCCATTTTTGAGAAGAATCGTGCAAATGATGATACAAGCATCAAATTTGGCAAAATTGATCTCCAAGGGCTACTGATCAAATCTATCCGATTGGCCATTTGAAAATCCAAGATGGCGGCCATCTTGAAAAATGGCCGCCAAAATAGCTACCTGCAGATGATGTTTTGCTTAGAAATATTTGTAGCAGTCCAATTTAAATGATCTTAGTGTGGATTCCTATGTTTTCAGAGGGCTACTGATCAAATCTACCCGATATCCATGATGGCGGTCATTTTTCAAGATGGCTGCCAAAATAGTCGCCTAAAGTGTTTTGCTTAGTTATATTTGTAGTTGTCTTATTTTCATGATCTAAGTGTGGATTCCCTTGTTTGCAAAAGATTACTGATCAAATCTACTCGATTGTTCAATTAAAAATCCAAGATGGCGGCTATTTTTCAAGATGGCCACCAACATAGTCGCCTGAAGTGTTTTACTTAGAAATATTTGTAGTTGTCTAATTTTTATAATCTAAGTGTGGATTTCTATGTTTTAGAGGGTTAATAATCGAGTCTACCCAATTGGTAGGTTAAAAATCCAAGATGGCGACCATTTTTCAAGATGTCCGCCAAAGAAGTTGATCCTTGCTTAGAAATATTTAAAGTTGTCTTTTTTGCATGAAGTAAATGTGGATTCCTATGTTTTCAAACCTGCGTAACTATATTTGTCTGTTTTATACATGATTAAAGAACTAGGAAACATAATTTTTCAATTCATTTATATGTTTATTAAGTGAGTTTAGTACGTTTGCATGACTTTGTTGGGTGAAGTGTTGGCGACTATACCTAGTTTCAGCAGTCAGCACATCCATTGGATTGACTTCTAACACTAGTCCCCAACTATCATTTATTCCTCCGAGAAGTTGCTAGTGTGCAGAATCAGTCACAACTATTGGGTTGTGGGCTAAACTAGATGAGGGTAGAAAAAAGGGCATCTGTGTGAGATTGAATACATATACATGTACCTACAAAAGTTTCAAGTGCAATTTGATGACCATCTTGCAGGAGTGATTGTCAGGCAATATCGGACCTGGCGATATTGCTGCTGTAAAACTCCGCATTGGGCTCAGTGTCAGCCATTGTTGCACAATATGTACGACTGCGACTTCAGCTCAAGTGTGTCCATTTCTCAACATCCAGACAGGATAATCCTGGCAATGAACATAGGTCACTCAAACTACAGTAAAAAATGAAGGTTAAAATGTTCCATAGTTTCCAGTAGCATATACGATTATCTGTATTCTACATCACAAAAAACTCAATCTTCTCCCAGTAGAAACCCGAATCTTACCAGCATTCGAGTCGATCAAATCACATTTGATAGAATGATTGTCTAGGTTGTAAGTTTTCAGAATTAGATATAGATAATCGGTTTCAAGATAAATCAACAGACATGATCATACTGGATACAAAGAACATTGCAAAACTGACTCTTACTGAAATGGTAGCTGCAGATCACGGGTGAGAAAAAGAACAGTTTCTATCAAATAAGGGCTAGAGGATCGAGCTGAAAGTATTTTCGATCATCAAATCAATCAAGAAAACCAATGATACATTCTTCAAACAAGAGCAGTCTAAGGAATAACACCTTAAGGTCGACTATCAATTGTGCTTGCAATTGTTCATCTAATGGCATAACAAAAAGGATTAGTTGCTTCACAATATCCATCATTTACTTGACAATATACTTGACCATACTCATCAAATACTTTACAAAAGCCATATTGCACTTGGCAAGATTCGCCATGCACTTGGCAGTAATCAACATCTTCTTGACACTACCATCATTTACCTAGCAATACCTATCATATACTTGGCAATAATCATCATGTACTCGACAAAAACCATTATTTATTTGACAATATTTATCTTGCACTTCACAATATCCTTCATGTAGTTGACAATATTATTAAAACTTTTACCCCATCTCAACCAGCATCCAACATTGATTGTGGTTTTGACATGCAGAGAATGGAAAAGTTCTTTGTTCTCATGTCAGAACAAATCAGCAAAGTAACACTAGACCGTTTTTTCCAGTTCCTGAATGCACCCGTTGTACAACTGAATTCCACAAGCAGCCAGTCGTAAGAGGACATACAAAACATGCAACATACCAGGCTGAGATAATCTGAGTTCAGGCAACCGACTGTAATGCAATCATTATTGGTCCAGCTGAATGGGAGTGGACACAGAAAAAAAATGGCACTGGACAGCACTATCACCGGTTGCAGCGCTTTGCAGCTGCATATGCGAACAGTAGCAGATCAGGAACAAGCAGCACTGAATGCATTACTTTGAAAATGTACAAGCCTGGATGAGGAGAGGAAAAACAGACATCTCAGTGACAAATATGTCTCATAGTGTTTTATAAACATGAACATATATAGTTCAGCAGGTCTGAAAACATTGGAAACCACACTTTACATCATCAAATTTGGAGAACTAAAATTGTTTCTAAGCAAAAAACTTTCGGCGACTATGTTGGCGGCCATCTTGGATTTTAATTGAACAATCGAGTAGATTTGATCAGTAGTCTTTTTAAACAAAAGAATCCACACTTTGATCATGAAATATAGACAACTACAAATATTTCTAAGCAAAACACTTCAGGCGACTATGTTGGCGGCCATCTTGGTTTTTTAACTGGCCAATCGGGTAGATTTAATTAGTAACCCTCTAAAAACATAGAAATTCACACTTGGATCATAAAAATTAGACAACTACAAATATTTCTAAACAAAACACTCCAGGCGACTATGTTGGCGGCCATCTTGAAAAATAGCTGCCATCTTTTAATTGAACAATTGAGTAAATTTGATCAGTAGTCTTTTGCAAACAAATGAATCCACACTTATATCATGAAAATTAGACAACTACAAATATTACTAAGCAAACCACTTCAGGCAACTATTTTGGCGGCCATCTTGAAAAAATAACCGCCATCATGGATTTTAAATTGACCAATCGGGTAGATTTGATCAGTAGCCCTCTGAAAACATAGGAATCCACACTAAGATCATATAAATTGGACTACTACAAATATTTCTAAGCAAAACATCATCTGCAGGTAGCTATTTTGACGGCCATCTTGGATTTTCAAATGGCCAATCGGTAGCCCTTGGAGATCAATTGTGCCAAATTTGATGCTTGTATCATTTGCACAATTTTTTTGTTATCTGCTCCGCTAATAACCTCAACAGTACGCAATACGTGAGTAATGGTGTTTAACGTCCCAGTCAGGAATATTTCACTTATATCGAGACGCCACCAGCTATATGCTAAGGTGCAGAAATTTTGCCACTTTCAAGTCTTAGGTCAGATCCGGTCGGGGTTCGAAGTCACGACCTGCCACTTACGGAGCTAGCACTCTACCATCTGAGCTACCGCAGTGGTCACAGTGCGTACTGAGAGTTTTATGTCTAAATCATTGTTTTGAGCAAAGGTTGCATCCTTTCTTCCAAAAGTTTTATTACCGAACCACACAAGTTTTCCATTGTTTCCAATGTCCATTCAAAGGTAGGGGTTTTATAATCAGTGCTCACATTATGCGTCTTTTGTTTGTCGCTTTATTTTTCTTGTTTTCACGGTTTCTTGTTCTTGGTTGAATTTGGTTATTGCCAAGTAGGATGTTTTTCAACTAAAAACGATTTCCTAGTTCAAAATTTTGTTTTCACCGTATTAATACTCTGACTTCAGTTAAGTTTGTATGTCCCTTTTTGTAACGTATTCATGTCAAATGGTTTGTTACCAGCCACCAAAGTCTTGTCATCAACCATGCAACCAAGTTGCATAAATCTTGACTCCTCCTAATGTGTGAACAGAGGGGCTAATTTTTAAGATCTTGTTAACCTTGCAAACTGTGAACCAACAAGAAATACAACAAACAAAAGTATCATGTACAGGAATTATCTCCCTTTATTCCACATACTGTCTGACAGCACATTCAAGATACATGTACACCTCTTCATAATATCAGATCATAACAAACTCACACACCTCACATGCAGTCTCACAACACTCACATCATCACACAACAATCATAAGTCCATAAAATAACCAGGACTGTACAGAACTTCACAGATTAAATAAATATTCTCTTGTACTATCCTCTTCAACCTTCTCTCATTGTTTTTTGTCCTAAACAAGTCAACAAAAATATTTTTGATACCAAAAATAACAAAGGCTTCTTTGTATAAAAACCCATATAAATATTTTACATGTCTGATTATAGAAATGATAATTAAAGCCACTGTGTCATTAAGAGTTTAGTGGCGCAATGGAGTTTTACACCCAAGTCAAGAATTTTTCACTTATAATGAAGCAGTGGAGGAAACAGAGAATGGAGAAAATCAACCATAATCAAGTGAACTGACAAATTTTCACACACTAGGATCTGTCTACAGTTGGATTCAAAACTAAGGGGCAAGAGGGGCTTTGATCTGTAAGCATGTAGTTTAGACCACATGGCCACCAATATCCCTTGTCACGAAGAAGACAAAGGAAGTGACACATGAATTACAATCTGTAACTTCAATGGTTAAATAATGTACGGAACTTGAAAACAAGTGATAATCTTGCCTCCAGCTGGATATTAATAATCAAATTTAAAATGGAGTCTATTGTTATCCACTTGAATAAAGTAATTTCTTATACCAGTAAATAATTGAAGTTTTTTTCCGGTTTTTTTCCTTCTTTTTTTTTTTTTTTAGATGGGTATGTTGGGTAGATACACAGATAAATTTAAGTCAATTTTTTAAGCAAATACAAAGATAAAAGAATAGAAAACTACAGGACCAAAACTGATTCGTGCTGTACAAGTAGCTTTACATCATTTTAATAATCAGACATTTAAATAATGAGCATTAATAGCTCAAAATAACACCTGCTAAATTTTATAAATATAACCTTACTCTAACATCAAACACATGTGTATACTCTACCAAGTCTAATTACTAAGCAAAACATGTAATATTGGTATCTGGCAACATCACTGAAATCAGGTAATTTTACAATAATTTAGTTATATTTTAAAGCAGTAAGATAAGTAAGATAAACAAGGCACTGAACTTGAAGCAACAAAATAGCTTAAGACTGTAAAAAAGCAAACTGGTGTTCTTTCACAAATAAGTGCATAAATTCATAAAATTTATACATCTTCAATTTTAAGAGCCAAATTTCTGAAATATGTGAAGATAGGTAACTTTTGAAACTTCTCAGAAATTAGTAGCTAATGTTAATTTGAGTACCAGGAATGGAAACATAGCTCCAAAACATCACAGTGTCATGAAACATAGAATTTATGTTACAACTGACCAAACAACCGACATATTTACAGCAAAGTAACATTGAAGATGTTAGAGTAACTTTATATTTAGTAAATCTAGCAATATTGCATTTCATGTAATAATTAAACATGTTTTATCTGTGAAATTCTGCAAAATAATATGCAAAATTACAGAAAAAATGAGCACAATATTTTTATGATGCATCACAGTTAAAAAGACTCTCCCTAATTTAGCCGGTCTCATCATGCAAGAATTAAAGGATAAAAAATATTATATTTTCCCGTCCCCCTATATTTGAGGAGAAGGGGTAAAATTGACATCAATCTGAATTAACCTGTCAATCAATGCTGTATCAGGTTCCTGGCTTGATGTATTGATTGCTATATACCGGCACTGTATTTAATATGGGTTCTCTTTTCATTTTCTATTTATTTATTGTGAAAAAAGTCAACATATTATGCTGATTTGAAGTTTTTTTTGAATAGGGATTTAAAAAATCTGATTAAGACAATTGTTTTGACGATAAATTTACATTAACATGATCAAAAATAGGGGCAATAAAAAAATCTACCTTAGTCAGGGTTCGAAATCTACTGTATCAGTACTTCAAGCCATCATAAAATTTAACCTGTAATATTTTGTTAAATTCCTCAGAAGACAATTAAATTTTCTAATGGCAGTTTGAATTCATACACTACACTAAGCTGTTCTGAGCATTTAAGCAAGTGGCAAAAACATTAACATGTTAAGTGTGTGCTGAATTACATTATCACTAGATTTTTAATGACCGCAGTTAACTAAATACATGCACATGAAGTAAGCAATGCCTGATGAGACCAGCAAATGATATGCCATTATGCATTTTTTCACAAATAATGATATATAAATGATTCATCAATTCTTTTGTACACAAAATACTGTGCTCTAAACTGCCGAAAGACTTTGGTTCTTTTCCTTAATTAATTCTTGACAAAATATTGAGTCCATATTACTGTGAACACATTTGCATACAAGTAAACTTTGCAAATATATAAAAGACAATATACAATATTTACATCATCATCACAACATTACAATTTTCAAATGAAGTGCTAGTTATGTGTTTATATACAAATATGTACAACTATATATGTGTGACACATCAATCGGAGCCCAGCTGCACAAAGCTTAATTAAAGTTAATTGTTAATTAAACTGGCAAATGACAGACAGAAGTGGAAAGACTTTGTTGCTGCCCCAAATGCCAGAGGGCAGAATGGGCAGTAAATAAGTAAGAAATTAAACTGTAATTAGCACAACACTAATTGATTTGCTAATTAAGGTTTCCTTGAGAGATTAACTTTAACCAACCTTTGTGCAACTCTCCCCAGAAAAAAAACCTAGCTATATCTTCTGTGTCAGAGATTAAAACAGTATTAGATTTTATAATTATAATTTTTTTTAGTTTCAATATTCATGCATGGCACCGAGACAAATAGGAAATCTTAAACATACTTTTTATATATGACTTCAAAATAAATTTAATAATTTTAACATATGCAAAAATTAATTAATTATAGAACAAATCTGGGACTTTACAATCATAATTAAAGTTAATAAAATAAACGTGCACATGTCACTGTGATGGAAAAAATTTAAATTACAAAAAAAATATGCTCACATGACCTTTGGTCCAGTGAGCTAAAAAGAAACCATTTTTTTAATAAAGATATAGCACTTCATCCTAACTAAATGATATTTTTTAAATTGTACATTATACAGATGTTTTTTTATAGCATTATATTACATTAATTATTTAAAGACATAATTTTCTCTTCATTATAATTGACAAGCAAGTAAAACAATATCAGTAATAATAATAATATAATAATAATAATAATAATAATAATGATGAATAATGAACAAAGTCTGCAGGAATGTAAAATAAATATCAAAAAGAGAAAGCACAATTTTCTACCTAATTTATACCTTAATTAAAATAAAACAATTTTCAATCATTAAAATAGCACCATTTTATATTTTTTTTGAAAGTAACAATTTTGGAATTATCATTATAGAGAGCCCTGCAAAGTTTGTTCAACATATAAATAATAACACAATAAGAAAAGCCCTGACCTTTGTCCGTAAAAGGTCAAGCTCTTTCTTTTCATTCAAATACATAGATTATTACAAGACCAACATGGTCAAAAAACACCTTACTTCAGTCCATTAAACATCTGCATGATGTATTTAGATAAAGTGCCAAAAGCTTATAAGCTCATAAGACCAATGCATAACCCAGTTTCAGTGACATGCAGTCATAAAGAGAACAATACTGGTACTCCCTCTTGGAAGAGATATCAGGCAATACCAGGGTTAAACCCCCATAATATTTGCTGGCACCCATACCTTTTACAGGACTGTAGGTATGTGGAATAAATTTCTAGCCCAAGGACATACATGTACAATGCAGCACGAATGAGACTCGAACCCACAACCCTTGAATCGTGACTCAGTGACCTTAACTGCTCTGCCAATTGTCTCCGCTATGTGATTTGAATCAAGACAAAATTACAACCAGACAAAAGACAGATGTCAGAACAACAGCCTAAGTAGCCAGCATGCCTGGTCATTTTTCTGTTCTTTGTATTAGTGAGCTTAACTACCAAGAAATTATCTCAACCAGCTAAATCATTTTAATAAAACCTTGTGCCATAATCACTTTTTAAAGAGTTATTTCCCTATTTCACATCAAAGCTGAAGTAGCAAAAATTACATATATATACATGTAATATATCACTATTTACATTACATATATACAAATATATTTACATGTTGTCATTCACCCATAAATGAATATGATTTAGTAAGAATGACATTCTGTTATAATGGATTATATCCGAGATCGTATAGTTTAAGTAAGGAGAGAAGAGAGGATTCCCACATAAATTATTACAAATCCCAACAGGAACATTTCATCAACTATTTTTTGTAACCAAGGGGATGTGGAACATAATAACCTTATATAACATCATATGATAAACTATTTTGTTATGGTGTGGTATGAAATATAGAAAACATTATTTTTTTTCACCTGCCCATTATCAGGTCACCCCATGACAAAGGGGAGGCTACTCTATAACTGTTTTTGCTTTGTTATTACATGTGTTTTATATCAAAGCGTTATTTCACTCATGTCAGTATTCATTACAAGGTGCATGTAATAATTGACCAGGTCAAATATTATTCCCAGCTATTTAGGAAATACATTGCATGTCTTTGACTTAGTAGAATATGGTCACGATCCTTCTTTCTCAAATTCAATGTGTATGTACTTCAAAATACATATGAGACATCATTTCTGTATCAGTTCATTACATTTTATAACACAAGGTGACTTTTAAGTACTAGTACTTGTACTTCAACTAGATTTTATCCACTATGTACAATTCAAAAGTTTAGAAATATTTTGATATTTCCTTGTCAACTTTTACCCCGTTTTCAATCATATTGTAAGGTCAAATTTGGGACACCTGTTTTCAATCATATTGTAACATTAAATTTGGGACACCTGTCAAATTTGGAACACCTGTTTTTAATCCTACTGTAACATCAAATTTGGGACACCTGTTTTCAATCCTATTGTAACATCAAATTTGGTACACCTGTCAAATTTGGAACACCTGTATCCAATCATATTGTAACATTAAATTTGGGACACCTGTCAAATTCGGAACACCTGTTTTTAATCCTACTGTAACATCAAATTTGGGACACCTGTTTTTAATCCTATTGTAACATCAAATTTGGGACACCTGTCAAATTTGGAACACCTGTTTTCAATCCTATTGTAACATCAAATTTGGGACACCTATCAAATTTGGAACACCTGTATCCAATCCTATTGTAACATCAAATTCCAGACACCTGTCTAATTTGGAACACCTGTATCCAATCATATTGGACATATTTCTGGTAAGATTCTAGCATGTGACAGCATCATCACTGACTAGGTATAAATATAATTCATGTGATAATGCCCATGTTTGTGTTACCATTAGTTCTAAATGCTGATATGATCTCATATAGTCATCTAGACACCCTATGTCTATATAAAGATATTTGTCCAACACTAAAACATTATTTTCATCATCTTCTTATCTTCCTAACAGCTCTTTTAATTTTCCTACTAGAATCGCTTGCTGGAGCCGCACTGAAATAACAAAGATATTTCAAATTAAAAGATTGCGATATAAAGAAGGCTATCACCACTTACTGTATTATTACTTTTAAAGGTTGCGCTAATAAAAGTCATAGTGACCTTGAATGTATGCCAAGGTCAACCAGCTTCACACACCACTGGTAGAGCCTCATGTCCTATTTTAACATGCAAGTGTCTAGGCCTTTTGGTTTATGACAAAAAGATGATTTTAGACTTAAATTACTTTAATCCAATTTGACTTTGAATGCAGATCAAGACGTCAAGGTCAACCAGCTTTGCGAACTTGAAAAGACTGTGACTGAAGGAACATCCGTGTGATTTTAAAGCATTTCTCGAGAAAAACAATCACTCAAAATTAGTGAAACCTACCCCATATGAAATGCTGGTGGTTGTGGAGTGGCACTACCACCAAATGATGTGGCATTCATATTAAATCCTCCTGTTGCTGGAATTGATTGCTGAGCGGGTAATGCTGGAGTTTCAGCCTAAAACAAAATAAAATTATTACATTTCTGTTTCAAAGATGTTGTTTATGGTTACTGTAACTTTACTCGCAAATAACGAAAAAAGCCATTCTATGTAGCTAACTATAAGCATACTTGCCTACACTTTTTATCTTTAAATAGTAAGAACCCCAAGAAACCCCCCCCCCCCCAAGTTATATCAGTGAAAAAATAGTAAGGCTGGTTTTGTTTGGTTTTTTTTTTTAACTATTTTATACTTTTTTTTATCTGACACATCAGTAACTTGCTTTTCTTTTCTTCTTTAAAGTCTATATCAATAGTATACAAAACTGCAATCAACTGACAGACCAGAACAGTTACATCTCTGGAAAAATGGAAAATTTGTTAATTGGAAGAAATTTGATACCTATCTTAAGGGTGCAAGACAGCTGTAAAATTTGTATACCTTGCACCAAATCTTGACCATAGACAAGTCTGTAGAAGGTTTTCAAGCTTTTACAACTTTGATTTATGACAAGAAATTTTTAAAGTTTTACTAATGAAGGTCACCGTGACCTTGAAATGAAGATCAAAGTCAACCAACTTTAGATCAAACACTTTACATGCTATGCCTTTACATTGAATACATTCATGACAAAATTTACTTAAAATTTATTACAATCATATCAAAAAAATTGAATATAAATTCAACAAAAACTTTATACATCATAACACTTACAGGCTTGTTAGCACCAAATTGGAATACTCCAGCACCTGCGGCCCCTGGCTGGGCTGTACTACCAAAATTAAAGCTGCTTTGTTGTGTTGTACCAAAATTAAACCCACCTGGAAATCAATTAAAAAGTTACAGTATCTTGCAGTACATTGTCAGGATTTAAAAAGATTTCGGCAAAACATTCATTTCATCATCCTGCGCTAGCTTTTTGTGTACTTTGGACAACTTTCCATTTAACTAATTTCAAACTATTATGGATAATCAAATTAACTCCATAATTCACACTCGGTTGAAATTGAAATTCCAGATCAAATCATCTGAAAAGAATTATTCTATGAAATAAATATACATATATCTCATTAAACCTAAAATTCAATTTTGCTGGCAATTCCACTTAAAGGCATCCAGAAGTCATCTGAAGCTGTCTAAAGAAACCCTAGGTCTAGTACATCAAAAGCTGTAATGTTTGATGCTAGTGCTGACACTTGCCTCGGAGTATGGCAACACCTCTATTTTCCTTTCACAAGCACACATACAAATTTCAGAGTTAACTTAACAAGTGCTATATTTAAATACATGCATGTATTTTAATTACCTGCACTTGACGCTGTAGTAGTTGGCTGCGGTGTGGAGCCGAATGTTGTACTTCCAAAGGTTGATTTAGCAGCATCTCCTCCGAATGGTGTAGGTGTACTGCTGTTACCAGTCTGAAAGCCACTAGTACCAAATGGTGTTGGCATTGTGCTTCCTGTACCACCAAATGAACCAGTAGATCCAAACACTGCTGTGTTGGCATTCTGAGAACTACCAAATGCTGTGGTGTTTTGAGCTGGTGTTTGCTGTCCAAAAGGTGATGCTGTGGTACTTGCTGTCATTGAGCCAAACACTGGATTCTGCTTCGTAGTTGCAGCAGTGTTTGTTCCCATACCAAAGACTGATGGCTGCTGACTTGCAGCTGTAGTTTGTCCTGAAAGAAGAACACTTCAGTTGTTACACTGACATTTTCACATTTTGATACAACAGTTAGATTGTATATCAAGTCCAGGTTTTTTGCACAAGTGTGAGTACAAACAGTGTTTAATTAACCTTTGAAAGTTTCAACTTAATACAAGTAATTCTTAACAAAAAGTTTACAGACGGACTTCCAATTTACTTTGACATATCCAATATATGGGTTACTACATTTCAACTTACATGTAAGACAAGATTTTTAAAATGATATTTCAAGATAACAAGTTTTGACTGTATAAGGATAATATGAAGAATATCCGTTATTTCTTTAGTTAAATGAAGATTTCAACATTATTAACAAACTTACCAGTAAAGTTAAACACACTTCCAGAATTTCCAGTGGCGTTGGTTGTGCTGTTATTAGGGGCACCAAATGCAAATACTTTATTTTCTGTTTGTGTATTAGATGTTGTATTTGATCCCCCTCCAAACGCAAACACTCCAGCATTAGGTGCTGGAGCTATAGACGTTGAATTATTACCAGCTCCAAATGCAAACCCTCCCGAACTAGCGGCTGGGGTGGCAGAGGTAGTTTGTATTACTGGAACCACTGCCGAATCCAAATGCAGAAGAATTTGTAGTGGCTGTATTGTTAGATGTTGAACTACTTCCCGCTCCAAAAGTAAACAGCGATGATGTGTTACCAGAGTTGGTGGTGACTGTGGATCCCGATCCAAAACCTGTGTTACCAACTTGTGTTGTAGCTTGACTAAAATTATTTCCAAATACAGGTTGCTGATTCTGGGTGGTTCCTGTACTACCAAACACTGGCATACTTGATGATGCTGATGTGGCTATAATAAAAACAAACTCAAGTTAAATAGAACAGTCTATGTGTATCTTTCTGTCACATCTCCATTAAACAAGAGGCCTATTGACCTTAAACTGCTTACACAGAAATCAGAATTATAGCAAGAAATACAGTGGGTTTTAATGGTCACCCCAAGTACAAGGAATATATTTCAAGTGAACTGCCTATATAACCTGTGAGTAATTGAAGATTGCCAACATTTTACATTGCCAATTACCTCTTAACAATTTCAGAATTACATTTGTGACCTTGAACTTTGAACCCATGAACTTAAAGGTCACCGGTCACCAAAAACCAAATTTTATTTAGTACTATTTTCCGAAAGATTACATCATAAAAAGTCGATTTAGCCACAAATAACATTTTTTAATCATTTCTGTCCTTTTCTACAGCGTAAATTAAAGCCCTGAAACTGTTGAAAATCTGTATTATCTCCCTTTGGTAGTAAAAAGGCACAAAACCGGAAGTGACGCAGAAGGTGTTATCCAAGCTATTTAGGAAATGAAGCTTGTATAGTGAACTGCATTTATTACCCAGATAAATCGGAAATAACTCCTAGTGTTTTTATATATATATTTATTTTTTTAGCATTGGGTATTTCAGTTTCCTTCAGCAGAAAAAAATAAATAAAAAATAAACATAATAATAAGAAATCAAGAAAAAAACTATATTTGTGTTTGCTCTAAGTATGATCTACTATTTACTAATATTTTTACAAAACATAATTTTACATTTCTTTTGAAATTTATTTATTTATTTATTTATTTATTATATTATCACAACAAATAATAAAAGAACCCAAATTTCCGTTTTTTATTTAAAATACTGTTCATATTAATTTTCATTAATATTTAATATCATTTTAATTATCTTTGCTTATCTCTGATTAATTAATCAAATAATTAACTAATTAATTAATTGCGTTATTATTTATTTATTTATTTATTTATTTATCTATTTATCACAACAAATAATAAAAGACACAAATTTCTGTTTTTTATTTAAAATATTGTTCACATTAATTTTTATTAATATTTAATATCATATTAATTATCTTTACATATCTCTGATTAATTAATTAAATAATTAATTAATTATTTACGTTGTTTATTTATTTATTATTTTTATCTATTTATCATAATGAATAATAATTTTGATTCATATTTGTTTTAGAAATTGTCCAATTTTTAATTCCTTTTTAGATTAAAATCAAAGATTTATTATTATTATTATTATTATTATTATTATTTACCCATGTAATGAATAAAAAAACACGTTTTCGGGTAGAACTGGGTCCAAGACCTGTAGTTTTTTGTACAACTAAATTATCAAAATAAAGGTTTAAAAAATAATTTGTTATTGTCTCTCAAATAAAATATTTCACCCCAGTATTACATAAATATGAAAACTATTTCAATTCAATAGCTTCCTATTCCTTATTTGCAGTAAGTTTAATAATAATAACATAATAATATTAATAATAATCATTATTGTTTCCATGGTAAAATAAAAAATAATTCATATAATAACTTTATTACGCTTAATTTTAATGGGATTAAAAAAAAGTCATCAAAATGTGATACCAGTGGGATTATGCTCGACTAACTAAGGACTCAAAACTGGAGTGAAACTTTCTTTCTTTTATTCACAATAAATTTATATCGTTCAAAGTGTGATTTACACCCCTCACATACCAGTATAATTAAGAGATTATCAATATGCTACAGTACACTGGGAAACATCCTGTTTAGAAGTAGACATCTACCACCTGTAATCAACAGAGTTTACCTTACAATATGCAACATTAATTGACATGTGTGATTATCCATATGATATACCCGGTAAATGTTATTTGTCATTTTTGATGGATTCTGAAAATCGACTAAATTAAAGACAAATTAGATAGGTTAATTTGAAAAAGACATACACGTCTTTGTTTGAATGTGTGAGCTGATTGAATTACAGATTAAATTAATTTTGAAAATTAAAATTGTTTAAAATCTATTTATTAGACTGAATTCATTCATAATAGAATTGTCTTAAATGATTATACCACTCATATTTCCCTGACTTATCTCGTAATATTTAATCTGAATACATTCAAAACAACTAGAAAGCTGCATGAAGGACTTGTGTAAATCTGGTTTTAATTTGTTCTGAAATTTGTGGAAAAAACATTTTCATCGGTCATTGTGATTTTATTATCTCCAAACTTCACAAAATATATCATTTTGACTTGAAATCAAACTTTAAAACCTTTTTTAAACGCCACACAAACCCACATGTAATATATGGATACATATATAGGCAATGTGCCTTTCCTCAGCAGTTTAACACCATGTACGTCATCAATTAGGTCGCCGGAAAGTTACGAGCGGTGACGGAAACTACCGAGTATTAGCAGTTCTTTCAGGAAAGGTTTTAGTGTATTACAGGTAAATGTAAGGTGTGGGAAACCGTCAGACACATCAATATTGACTATTCTACCCATTGGAATGCAAAATACAAAATTGATAAATTTGGTGACCGGTGACCTTTAACACAGAGTCGAGCAGCTACTAGACCTTCTTTCACCAATGAGTGACACAAGTAATAACTTTGTTTGATATGCAGTTTAAATAACTTAAAACTTACTTGTTGAATTTGCACCGAATTGAAATAAATTTGGAGCTGGCTTTTTTGCCTCTCCTGGACCTGTATCTGAAAGAAGAAATGTGATATCATATAGTACTGTAGATTACTTTGTAGACATTGTGATATGACTACTAAGGCTATACATGTAATTACAAATTAGAATTTATGATCTTTAAGTTGGCAAAAACATTGTCGCTTTTAAATTTCTTAATTTCAATTTTGTAAAGATGTTTCCTTTTACTTTTTAATGGTCATAAGTGTTTCTTTTGTGCAAGATGAAAACTGATTTCTATGTAAAAACATTGTGTATAAACTTGTTTTTGAAAAATCATTGTGAAAGTAATTTGTATAAGTGGTAATAAAGAACTAAAGAACTAAAGCTAAAAGAACACTATCTGGACTGAAGATTTATTTTGGATTTGACAGTTTCAGTTAATACAGGTTTTTGATTTACTGAACGGTTTGGTTTTCAGTTTGTACTGCAAGTCATAACGTTTATCAAGAGGAAATGATGTACTTTTAAGGAATTTTTTAGATATGTATTGTCACAACTACGCAAATTGATGTATCGCCGACCACGCCCATAATGTTCCAACACTGGCCGCCATCAGGGTACCAAAGCAGCGTCACAGCAACTAATGACGTTCTAGTGTCAGTGACGTCATTAAATGGCACTATTCAGACCGAGTTTTCATTTTTATTTGCGTGTAAATCAAGCAAACAGCCATTTGACGGAACATTGTGGGCGTGGCCGGTGATACGTCAATTCACAGTAGTTCCATACAGAATTACACCTGTGTTCAACTAACAATTTATCGGAGAGGACCTTTTTCAATAATGTACCTCTGAAACACTATAAAATCAATATATTTGCATTCATGTATAATGTAAATTATGGCCCACAAAGACCTTTACAATGGAGACATTTGGTAAAATGAGGGATCAATGGTTCCTTTTAGATTGAACACAGTTATAAATTTCCAAATTTTAAGTTCTGCTTTATCATTTGGGCAATCTCTTGGTATACAGACAAAAAAGTAATAAAAATACCATCATCTAATCCCCTTTTCATTTTAGGAGCTGAGGATTCTGAACTGTTCTTTCCTTGGCCATTAAAATTCAGCTGAGTACTGGCTCCTGTTGATCCTAAAGAAAATGGTGTGGAAGTTTCTGTAGCTTGTATACCTGTCTTTGTCATGGAAAATCCACCAATAGGAGCTAAAATAGAGAATATACATGTATATAATCTTTTGAAATTCTTTTAAAGTGTAAATTGCCAAAAAAATAAAAGCATGTTTAAAGATTTAACCTAGTTTTCAGAGCTAAAAAATGATAGCATTAAAATGCACCAGTATATTCAATGTATTACAAATATATTAAAATTACTGTCTATTGTACATGTACCCTACTAAACAGGATCAGGTTGTTCATAACCTCTTTATAAGCTGGGAAGAGATTTTTTTAACCTTATTTACTAGCCAATATACATGTACACGTAGTCTTAAAATGGTGAAAATCTATGTAAAGAATGAAATTTGGAACAATTTATTTATGTTTTAGTTATTATGTACTGCAGTGCTCCATACTGTTGATGGATTGGTCTCTTACTCAACGGAAACTTATAAAGGTTCATGGATATTCAATCCAATGATGCATGTGTCTTGAAATGAAAATCTATAGCACAAGAACACAAGTTATACGAAATGTTTAAAAATTTGAAATGTTTAGGAATTTTATTTTTTCTTTGAGCTAATAACATAAATAATCTTGGACTAAAGAAAACGTTTTCATCATAAAGAATTCTTTTCCCCCTAAAACATAGGTATTACATAATAACATAAAGAATATTTAAATCCATACCAGAATTTCCTGCTGACCCTGAAGTTAAATTAGATCCAAAGCTAAATCCTCCTTTACTTGTCTCTGTATTGGTCGATTGTCCAAACATACTGGATGTCTTGACCATATCACCACCATTTAGTTTATTTTCTACAGGCTTGTCAAGACTAGGTGTCACACCAAACACTGGTTTAAACGTTGAGTCACTTGTTTTACTATTATCACTATTAACACCACTAAAACTTGTTTGAATACTGTTTGAATTATTTTGTCCAATGGCAAAACTATTTTTTGTACTAGATTCTTTTAATGTTGAAGAAGTACTGTCACTTTGTTTATTTCCAAATTGAAATCCATCACCTTTGGAAGATTCAGAAGTTAATTTATTACTATTATTCTGTCCAAATAATGATCCACTGTCATTAGATTTTTCTGCTAATTTTTCTCCGAACACAAAACCACCAGTCACTGTTGTGTCATTTTTAGTAGATTTACTAGAGTCACCAAATTTAAAACCACCAACTGATGAAGCATCTTTCCCAGTCGTTGTATTTGAATCACCAAATTTAAAACCACCTACTGGTGATGAAACATTTTTTCCCGTGGATGTAACATTCGAATCACCAAATTTAAAACCGCCTGCTGTGGTCGATGCAGTTTTTCCTGTGGATGAACTATTTGAATCACCAAATTTAAATCCACCTGTTGTTCCTTCTGTGGTAGATTTACCAGAATCACCGATTTTGAAGCCTCCTCCATCACCACTTGATGCAGACCCGGACGATGATCTAAATGTAAAAGCACTACTACCTGAACTTGCAAATGCTCCCGAGGAAATCTTAAAACTTCCTTTATCTTTATCTGAAAATGATACAGATAAATACCTGATCAAACATGCATGAACAAACCCCAATTAAACTAGAACTGTCTCTTGAGCTCCCAATATCCCAAGTTTTCCCCTAACCTTGACCTTTCTGATATGACCTTGGTTCAAGGTGATGACACACCTTTGGAATATGATTATTCTTGTAAAGTTTCATGAGAGTCGTCCAGAGCATTGATGAGATATGGCCTGGACATGATTTTACACGGACAGACAGACCTATATAACCCCCTCAAACTAGTTTGCAGGGGGTATAATTAACCCCTAGATGGTTTTTATTCTTCAACTTAATATATGCATATCTTAATGAAGTTTAACCTTTTTTTTATATCAAGATGCAACCAGCTAAAAACTAAGCAGGTATGTTATCTTTGTGACACTGGTAAATATAAAATCTGCTTTATAATGAAGTGTGTCAAACTCTATTTAGAGTTCTTAATGAGTCTCAACATAGAACAAGCAAATACATTTTGTAAATACATATTGAAAGTGAAGTTATGGTGTTAAATGCCCCAGTCAAGATTTTTTTTACTTATATCAAGGTGGTCAGTGTTGGGATTGTGGATGAAACTGGGGCAAACTGGGCACTAGTAGATAACCAGTCCTTCATCAGGCAAACTGACAAACCTTTTTTTTGTAACTAACAAACTATTTTTTGATAAACATGTTTTGGAGTGATAAAGGGCCAGCACAGCTTACCTATAATACCAGTGGGTTGTGATCCTGGTTTAGGTGTTTCACAGGCTATACATTTGATGGCATCAGCTTTATTTGGAACAAGACAGGTATCACATTCCCAATTCCCTTTAGGTTTCTTGGAAAGATTTCCAAATCCTGATTTCAAACTGGCAGAGTCTGAAACAAAGAGAATATCTATACAGTTTTTATCAAATATGCATTAAATTAAGCTGTTTGCAATGTACATCATATGTGTTCTTGAATACTACATGTATATTCCAAAGATATACCACGAACAGTGTAGCTTGTTGTGAAAATCTTTTAAACACATTCATGTCATAAAGAACATGCCGGGTGTAGCTTGCCTGAATATAGGAACTTCATTATAAAATAATATTTGGGGTCAACACTGATGCCATACAGCCAACCTTAAAATAGGGGAAGAAATGGACAACACAGCATGACCATAACATTTCCAATAAACACATGATATAAGACAATTTTTACTGATTTCTTTAAATAGATGCAATGTTTTTCTTGAAACCCCTCATTTTAATAAAGCGATGAAAGTACAAAGAAAAATGTCAACACAGACCTATGTATGCCCTAAAATCTGAACCATTTTATTTGCTCCTGAAAAAATACTTGCATATTCAATTTTGACATATAACTTACCATTTTTGGCTGCTCCTGGGTTAAGACTTTGACAAGCCACACATTTGCTATCTTCAGTTTTATTTGATACCAAACAGACATCACATGTCCAACTTCCCGATTTAGGTTTAAACATAGAAGCTAAATCATTGGACTTTGTATTACTTTTCTGTAGATCTGAAATAAATGTAGCAATAGTATAATAATCACAGGAGATACATGTACGTGAATTTGGTTCACACATAAAACAAATGTAGTGTATATATGCACACTTGTATCAATTGGCAAACTACATAGTTACTATATGTGTTTTATCTTTTGGTTAAACACTGCTTTCTTGTAGGTTTTCAAGGTTTACTACTCATAAATCCCTAAGAGCCAGCTCTTGGTGAAAGTTTGTGCAACCTGTGTAATTTTAAGCATTACACTTTCACTTCTGTATTTTACCATTTAAATCACTCCTGGCTATGTACTTTGACAAACAGCTTACATTTTAGCTTTTCCTTGGTAATGGCTTTGACAAACAACATGCATTTTAGCTGCTCCAGGGTTAGGACTTTGACAAACAACTTACCATTTTTAGCTGCTCCTGGGTTAGGACTTTGACAAGCCACACATTTACTCTCTTCAGCTTTATTTGATACCAAACAGACATCACATGTCCAACTACCTGACTTAGGTTTAAACATAGAAGCTAAATCATTGGACTTTGTATTACTTTTCTGTAGATCTGAAAAAATAATAAACACATACATGTACATTTATATATCTTGTAACTTATCCCAGATTTTACAGAGATTGACCAATTGATTGAATGGGATTTTACATCCCAGTCAAGAATATTTCACTTATATCTAGACATCACCATCTATAGGTGAAATGGTAGAAACATGTTATCTTTGCAGTGCATTAAGGGTAATGAACAGGGAGGTTTCTTTAGCATGCAAAACCTACCATGGCATAGGATACCAATAATTTGTAAGGTCTCTACATAGGATTGTATATAGAGATTTACACCTGGCATTCTGTCAATTTTCCTACTTTCTAGATGAAGGCAATTTTTTTTTTTTTTTACAAAAATAATTTTCAAATTTCATGATTCTAGAACTATGCCAATTTTTACCATGGACTTGACTGTCATGGAAGCAGCAATCTGCAACAATATCAGGTTTCTTTCTCATAAAGACACATGTCATACCACGTCCATGAACCTTCAGGTACCATGAAAAACATTGCCAACAGTTTTTAAGGTGTTGTCTGACAGACCCCATGACTTTCACTTCTAGTGTTTGGCGAAAGAACAGTCACTACCTATTTTCAAGTCTTGGTCAGACCTGGCTAGGTTTGATATCCTGACCACCCACAGATGGAGCGAGCACTTTATCAGCTGAGCTATCGTAATGGTTCCAAGTGAACTAGAGTTGCCACTCACCTTTATCACTTCCGGGTTTGACTGACATACAAGCAGCACATTTCAGAACATCAGGTTTATTTCTAATAAGACAGGTATCACATGTCCAAGAACCTTCAGGTATTACAGAGAATGTGCCCAGAGATTTAAATGTAGACTTGTTACTGGAATCTCCTGATGGTACAGATTCTGTAAAATATACACAAATTATTATAAAATATTGGCCTCCAAAAATATTGTCATAATGCAGGAAGGATAAGGCACAGGTAGATAGTGATTACTTCTGAAATATACATATAATCTGTGAAAACCCAACCCCAAGATACCAACAACATGTATTTTACTAACAACTTTACAAGGACATACTTGTACCCAATCATTTGTATACAAAAAAAGATATCTATATTTTATGAATCACTTTACAAGGACACACATTAAAATTGTAAAAGTCACCTAGGTAAGCTAGATACCCGTTTTATCCAGTCCAGAAGATGTCCGGTTACACTGAAAAGCTATATAGCTAAAATCTCATTTGAATGAAGATTATTCTATTAATTCATCAGTCAGCTGGCATTAAACAATGTAAAACTTCCATTTTTACTTGGTGAAATAATATTTCAAACTTTATTTCTTACAATATTAGTAACTTGACTTACTTGATTTGTTTCCAAATGTTGATGTAACAGGGGTTGTTGACATGTCTGAACTGCTAGATTGTTTCTCATCGTTTGCTGAACCTGTCCAATAAATCAATTATTTATATACATTGTATATTATATATATATACTGCAGGGCTTCGGAAATTTCGGTCCGGCCCGTCGGACATTTTGTACAAGCAAAAAAAAAAAAAAAAAAAAAAGGTCGTCGGCACAGGGCTGACTTTTTTTTTAGCTACCGCGATTGCCAATTTTAATCCATGTGCGTTGTTACAAGACTAAGACGTTTACTGCTTTTCTAAGCTTCCGCGATATGCTGTTATTATCAGTATTCGTTACTGTCCACGATGCTTGATATTGCATGTCCGCCATATTGTTTACTAACAATCGGGAATTTTCGTATTCCGAAGATACACGAATTGTAATTAGAACATTATCGCGAGAGGTTCAGGTATCACGAATCACGATATAACGGGAACTGCTTGACGAGGTTCCAATATATTTATGTGAATGAAAGATATTAATGCCGAAACTTTTATTAAAATAAAATTTAATCGCGTTTCTTTATTTATTCACAAAGCGCGTAGTAGGTAATTTTCAACACCCGCGTGGAACCTCTTTGATGACAAACCGTCACCCTTGACCGACACTCGTTATGGCTTCCGTAATCAACACAGTTACAACCATGCACTTATTTTTAAACAAACACACGTTTAAAGAAAGGTTATAATGATTCGGACTGGGAAACAAAAGAAAAAGACACGCGGCACGCGACTACTTAAGTCCACAGGTATTTACTGATTAATAAACATCACCTGATTATTAGATCTGACTGTTGTTGACAGGTAAACGCGTGGTAAGGACAATACACTTAGTGAAGTCAGGTAGAGTTTAAAAGACCGACAGACAGACTAGCGGTAGTTTACTTTTGTCGGACCGAAAACTGATTTGTCCGTTTAATATTTCTGTTGTAAAATTGAAAATGTCCGAAAACAAAAAATGTCCGACTGGCGATTTTTCACGTCGGTCAAAATAATTTTTTGTCGGACATGTCCGGCAAATATGACCGTTTCCGGACCCCTGATATACTGTAAATCAAGAAATTAATGCGAGCAAGAAATTAATGCGAAAAATGCGAGGCCCGTATCATCGCATTAATTTCTTGTCGCATTAATTTTCCGATTTCCAAAAGTTCAATGTAAAATGATTTATCTCCCTTGAACCGGAAGTTGTAATCGTGGGCATTTATTAGAACTCATGACGATAATTCTCTAGTTCTGGTATCAAGTATTATTAATCTCTTCATAAATTGTCGAAAATTTAGCGATATAAGTAAGACTTTTTTTCGTCACAAACTTTCACATTGCCATGTTTAAAACACAATGATTTACAGTTAAACGGGACATTCTTCTTATGCACCAAACGAATTTCTTTGTGGTGCCGAAGTGTGTGATTATTACATGTTTATGGAATAATAAACAAGTCATAGGGCAATAATTCAACATTTTTTTGTTATTTTTTCAAGATAAAAAATGGCGAAAGTAATTTTTGGAATTTAAAAAAATCGCATTAATTTAAATACGCATTTTACAGCAAAATCGGCAATTCGCATTAATTTCATGACGCATTAAATTCCTGATTTACAATATATATATATATATATATATATATATATATATATATATATGTATAAATTTGTACATAGTAATTTCACTGATTTGACTAAAATTCTGTTCATATAGCACGACTTTTAAATATTATTCTCATCATGTCTCATTTCTGTGTTGAATTTGTCATGTTTTTGGTCACTAATCAAAATTAATTTTTTTACACTAGAATAAACTGAGAATGAAAAGAACCAAAACCTCTTTGAATCCCCTAACCAAGTCAACCAATTTTGAAAACAAGTATTTCATAAAATTATGCCATAAATAAAATTTCAACTGTCTAGGGACAAAAAATGTTTATAACTTTCACTCTGACCTCAAATTAAAATTAAGATTAATCAGATTTGTTATGCCACACATCTAACATGTTGATTAACAATGTACATTTGTGTCAATTTTGATCAAAATTCATCCTAAGATATAGAAGATATGGAGCAGACACATTCTTAGGGCAGACAGGGTGATTCCTATATACCATCTAAACTTCCACCTGTTGAGGGTGTAACAATTACCTTTGCCAAGTACATCCATAACACTTCCTTGTTTCAACTCTGTAGCTATCTTAAACCCTGAACTGGATGTGGTGCTACTTGATTTACCAAGTACGTCCATCACACTTCCTGACTTAAGTTCAGATGCTGCTTTAACACCAGATGATGAGGTCGTACTTGATTTACCTAAAACATCCATGACACTACCAGGTTTTAACTCTGATGCTGCTCCAAATGAAAACCCTTCTCCTGTAAGACATAGACAAAATTATCATTTATTTACAGACACATGAAATAAAATAAAACAAAGTGCCAGCTGATTCATTGTAAGCTTATATACAAATATGAGCATTTTCTCTCAAAAGCATCATCATAAGTTTACATGAAATTTTAAAACTAAACATCATGCTTTTTCTTAACTGACAACAATGGTTATACAATTAATTACCATATATATATATCATATATATAATCTATACTTTACATTTTTTTAAAATTTAAACTCTGGGTTCTTTATAAACTAACTTCAAAACAAGCAATCAATTCTACCTCCAATTTGTGTATATACAATGTTTATAAACATGGGCGAGTCCACACCACCTAAACAGGCCAGCATATTGGTTTTGTATATGGTCAAACCATTCTACGCTTTGTTACAGAATCCCAGATTTGCCATAAGTGAAGGAGCTACATGTACAACATATACATTTTTGTATATATTACTCGTTAGATTACTTACCCGTTTTCTTTGTAGAAAGTATAGGTGATGCACCAAAACTGCTTTTTTGTGTTGATGGTCCACTGGGACTAAATGCAAAATTTGTGGTCAGTGTATTTCCACTGGTTGTATCCAGATCAAATGTGACCGCTTTACTTTTAACTGGTGATTTGTCTACTTTTATTGGTAAACTAAATTTGAATTCCTAAAAGGAGAAAAAAGATCATGAATATATACTACACATATAGTATGGTCTATATATAGACTTGGTTGCCTTACAAGACTAGTAAACTTTAAACTTATTTCGAACTGAAATGGGATACCATTTCAAGTGTTCCCCAAATGAATCCCTACAAAAAAATTCCATGTGCATGATCTATAATTATAAATGGACAATGTTACATGTACTCTGCCAAGGGAATGAAGTTTTATAAAGATTGTGAAAGTTTTCAGCCAACATATTGACCCAAGAAATGGAGTAAACAGTATATAACATAATTTGGGGAAAAAAATAACAAGATGCCCAACAGGGCCTGTAACATCCATAGAAATGCATACATTGAACTGAATTTTTAAAATAAATGTTAAGACCTCATGACATACCAGCTTAGGTGGAGATTCCTTGTCTGTTTTTTCTGTTGTTGTATTTTGTATGGGTGAAGAAAATGAAAATTTTTGGTCTTGTAAATCTTTTGTTTCTTTTCTGGTATCAATAGATGATGTAGATTCCAAAAATTTAAAATTTGGTAACTGATTAACAGGCAAAGTAAAATCTGTTTTGAGCTGTGGAATTTCAACCTGAAAACATAAATATCACATATTAATACACGTATATCTGACTTCCGTCATGTATGTAAATATGAACTGATTAAAAGATATTGAGTTTAACATCCAAGATAAAGTATAGCTGTCAATCTGTTTTCATTTCATTTCATTTCTGGTAGCCAAAATTGTTTCCAAAAGTAACATGTTTTACAAAATTAATGAAATAATACTTTAAAGGGCTATATTTTCACATTTTTTTTTTAAAATTTGGCTACTTATGATTTTAAATTTGTGGACACTTAGGTCAGAAATAGTTTATCAAACATTTTTACACAAACAAGTTTTCTTTTTGTCTTGCCTGAACAGTTCCCAGAGTCATCAATGCTGTGTCATCAAACTTATTACAAGCAAGGACACAATTCACATTTATATTATGCCATAAAATATTACTTTGAAATACTGCTTAGGAGAACAAGCAAATTCAGTGAAGTAGGTGCCCTGGCCAATAGATATTTTTGTGTGATTAACACAATAACATGCACATTCCCTATCACTGTTGTTAAATTTGTTGTCTTATTTTAATATTTTTTACTTTGATTTTTCCAATTTAAGATCAAATTCACCAAAGTATGAAGAAACAACATACTACTTCATCTTCTACTTGGCCTTTACTGCTCTGATGCTGCTGAAACTTTTTACTCTTCATTTTACCACTAAATGCACCACTTGCTGCCACACTATCTTTAGACCTAGAACACAAAATAAACAGTTTCATCAACATATATACCAATAGCAACAAAGATGTAAGCATTCAATGAAATTCTAATAGAAAAGTAATCAAGAACTCCCAATAGCTATGTTTCCATCCCTGGTAGTCAAACTCACCACTGAATAATAATTTCTAAAAATCCTTTCAAAAAGTTACATATTTAAGCAAATTTGTGAAAAAAAACATTTAAAACAAAAATACATTTTAACAAATTTTGGAAATTTAGCTACTAATAATTTCAAGTTTGAAATAATAGAAATTCTGAATTTTAAAAAACATTTAATGAAAATATAGGACTTCAGATCATTGTAGGAAGGCCCATCTCTCTTAACAACAATTTCTAATCTAAAAGTTTTCATAAAAGACTAGATGTAAAAGGTTAAATATACATGTACATGTTATAGTAGTTCAGCCCGAAAATTTTTTTATACAAAATATCTTTTTGTTGTATCTATACTTACAATGATTCCCTTGAAAATGATTCTTTATTTTGTTCTCTCTGGAAAAATACAAATATAGTCAATATATTTAACATTTTTCAATTTTGATTTCCAATGGAATACAATATGTAATGGAATATAGAAAAGACATTTATTTGATTTTTTGTGAAAATAAAAAAGTGTTTGGAAGACACTTTTGTTTAGAACTCACTTTTACCAATATTTATTCTTTTTCTAAAGATTTTTTCTTGTTGGGAATTTTTCAAATAAAATATCTCTTGCAAATTGTTAATTTTGAGAGCATTCAAAATATACATTTTTTTTTCAAAAGTTTATTTATTTACTTTATCATTATTACTTTGATAATTTTTTTTCAATAAAACATTCTCTTTCTCAAATTTATAATTAAGTTGCCATTAAGAGTTTACATTTATTGTAAATATCTAGCAACATACATGTAAACTCCTCACCTGATATCCAGAGGAAGGTGTTACTACTGGAGGTATGTATTTTTGATGATTTGTACTTATTGAAGCTTTTGATAAAACACTGATGTTCTTTGTTGGTGGACCAATTCTTGATGACTGAAAATAAAAGTTTACTATTAAAATATTCCATAAAATCACCATAACAAATAATAAATACTACATGCATCTGTCGATTTGTCCTATTAGAAGAGTTAACATGAGTACATATCTTAACAAGTAGCCAGTGTCATATAGCGAGTAAATATATAGTAACTGTCATAGTTGTTTATTAAATCTCCCCACCCCAAGTCTTACATATATATATAGTTTATTCAGGCAATTTATCTCAAAATAAATAACTTATTGTAAAATAATCACAAATTATAAAATGACTTTATTTTTTATTTTTCAAGATTTAATTTAATAAATGAGTGAAATAATAAAACCCAAACTCAATTAGATTTGACTTATTTATTCACTTATTTATTTATTATTGTTATGTTTTTAGGAGTAAACACAAAGCAGATGCTTGAAAATTTCAGGTTTAAATGTCCTAGTGGATTTGTTTAACCATACCAAAGATACAATTATTAACATGTCTGACCTAGCTGTTAATTCACTCCCTCCAGACCTAAAGAATATCTAAGCCTAAATCAGTATGTTTAATTTTACACATCAATTCTACTCAAACATACCTGTAATTCTCTTTCTGGATTCAAATAAGATCCAATACTATGTCGTCCAGGTTTAAATCTTGTAGGCTAAAAATCAAACAAGAATAAACAGGCATAATACAAGATACTCACTCTACAATACTGAAGCCAACAGGTTTTGTATGGCTTCATAACAAGGCATACATGTAAGTTATCTTTTAGAATAAAGAGGTATATTAATTAGCCAAGCAGATTTGGACATTTCATTATGAAAGTTGGTAGTTAATTAATAAAGAGTTAATTAGCTTAAGTCTTAACCCCACCCACTGTAAGCATGTTGTCATACATTCATCAATTTGGTTATGCTTTGAAAGTATTTATAAACCGTGTGTTTAAAATATCTAAATTTAAAATTCATGATTATAATTGTCATTAATTGAATTTTAATTCTACTTATTTAAAAAAGGAATTACAGTAGAAATGGACCTAGAATTAAATTCTGAATTTAAATTTCATGGTTTAAAAATGTCTTGAACAAATAAGTTTTAATTCAAAATTTAAATTTTACATTAGTCTTAATGTACTTACAGTGTACATGGACCTAGAGGCAAGAGTCACAGTGTCATCAAGTGGAATCTTTTTAGCATCCTAAAATTAAAATCAAACAAATAAATGTTCATGTTTGCTTGTATAACATTCAAGTTGTTCAAACCTCCATTATCTTGACAAGCTGGTTAGTGCAAATTTATAATCTGTGTACTGGGCAAGATTTTTTAAACAATTACTCCATACCATTGCTGATATAAAACAGAGGTGAAACAAATCAAATTGTACGTCTATAACAAATTTTATTTTTCCAATTTCAACAACCATTTGGTTAAGAGAGCTTTGAACAACTGGGTCTAAATGTCTATAACAAAATCATGCAGAATCGAAATACCTTAAAATTATCAGAGTACATGTACACATTGCCAATTATCCAACTGTAAAATTTATGTTTGTTTTCAGAAAACTCAAGACAGCCTCACAGACTGTTTGCACATTCATATCTTTAAAGATTTAAGAACTAAAACAGATTCCTTTTATATCCGCAAACTTCAAATAGGAGTTACTCCCCTTTGAGCAAGTGGCAAAAAATCAAAGTAAACTGGACAATTCATATGCAACATTTTCATTCAAGATTCTGGAAATGCAACAAACCTAGTGGACCAAGTTATCAAGACATGAAGCAAATCCTTCAAATAACACAATAAGGAAAATTGTACATGTAGTTCAATGGACAAGTCTGCAATTTTAAAATAGGACTAAATTTCTGTCTAAAATGTAAGGTAGATGCAATCAATATCATATTGCAGATTTCAACGATGTCTGTTAAAAAAAATTCTAAAGTGAGTTGAGCCTGCAACTCAATACAATTAAGCTTTATCCCAGTAATTTCTAGCCAAATACTTACAGACAATGGAGTTGACATTTTTTCTAAAGACTCTAATATTTTCTGAGCTGTGGAACTTGTCATTGGACCAGATGAGTTTGTTACTGGCTTAGCTTTCATTTTCTGTCGCATCGGACAAGATGACATCTGAAAATTGAAATGTAATACAAAATTATTGGAATAAACAAAATACATGTATATAATGTATCTACACATACTTTCAAAATGTTACATTTAGTGATACAAAATTCTTACAAAAAGACCAACAGCATCATCATGTATAATTTACAAGAACATTGGTCAATCCAGAATTTTGGACAGAACATACATACATATGTCACATTTTTTGGTTAAATTGTTAGCTGCCACATGGCTTAATAGCCTTATAGAAATTGGTGCCAGTGGCATCCGATTTTGTTAAGACTACAAACATTTGACTACTTATTGGTGCAAAAATTCAGGGATTTATACCAAATAAAATTTACGTACAAATGCACATACAAGGTACATGTTTTCTCATGTCATTAAAAGGGTTTCGACAAATCTAAAGTTGTCAATAGCCAAATTTCAAAAACTTGCTAATATATAGTCCTGTTTAAAGTAATTCTTCACAAATTTGCTAAAACAGGTTATTTTTTGAAAGAATTTCTCAGAAATTAGTAGCTAATGAGGGTTTTTACTACCAGGAATGGAAAGGTGGCCATTTAATCAAATGGCTTAGTTCAGGTAGGCCAATATTTCAGAGAGATGGTGCTCATTAAGTGGATAACATTACCTGATATGGTAGAGATGTATTTAACTTGTTTTTTCTATGTGCCGAGGCACCACCAAATGTTATTTTTCCTGGATAATATATTGACTGGTGAAAACTTTCTGGTAAAGTAGAGGAATCATTCTGAAAGAGAATTGTACTGTGTGTATACTATACCTGTTTAACAAATGGAAATATTTTTTAAAGTAGCAAAAAGATTTTGCACAATGAGAAAGTACATGCAAAGGAAAACTAGAAATTTAGCAATATTCCAATAGTGTTCATTCCTGAAGGAGCAACTGATCCCTTATTTAGCCAAATGACCCCATTGTTACAGCCTTAGTGGGACATATTTAGCATTGCATGCTTACAAATACAGTCTAACTTGTCTACATAGGCCTACCAAGGGAACTACTAAAAGTGGCCTTTAAGGGCTAGTGGCCCTTTTTACAGGTTTAAATAATATGAACAAAGAACAATTGGGATACAATTCTACTGGCCTTAATTAGGTGGTCCTTATATAGAGGTGGCTTTTAAGGCAGGTTGGGCTCTATATTGATGTCATAGTGTTTTCATTAACAGTTTTCATTTGAAAGAGCCCTTCTGAAAAATCACTGTTCCAATCAAAATGAATGGCATATACATGTACAAGTTGGTTAGAGACCATCATTGTTACTTAATGTAAACATGTACATCTAAACAAACAAAATCATAATTTGCATACCAAATTTGGACTTCCAAACAAGGTCACATCAAACTGTGGCTTATATTTGGAATTTACAGGAGCTCTGGCTCTCTTGGAATTTATCTGTGATGTCCAGGTCACAACTCTTTCCACACCTATAACATAACATAGAAACATTAATTTATCATTTACCTAACCATTGCAAAAGCATGTTTTAACATGGGGAGAGAACATTTCAACATCATATGTTTTTACAGCAATTTTATCAATGTTTTTTTTATTAAAATAAAAGAATAACAATGCCAACCTTCTATATTATTCCCATGACATTTTGAAAATATCGGGGGAAAAATCTCTAAGAAATGCTCCTCATTGAAATTGATAGGGAAAAAGATGAAGAAACATCACAAAACCAAAATAAACTCCATCTTTCTTTGGGGGTCAATATAAGGTACAAGTTGTTGTTGTTGAATGCTGCTTAACGACTCATCAGCAATTTGTCAGTTATTGGAGACGAGAACTACTTTATCAATCTTTGGGGATTAATCTATGAACAAGTTTGTGTATGCATGTGAAATGCGAGTGCATTTTATGTTTTGCCTTGTACCAGTGCACACTCAGGGCGACTTTAAGGAGCTAACTCACAGAGTCAGTATGCCACAGACAAGTGTAGAACTCCCCTAGTTACATTATACCGACACCGGGTGAACCAGTGAAGACCAAACAGCAAGGAAAATTCACTTTCCCACATGTGGTCCGGGCGGGACTCAAACTTACAGTGGTGAGAGACCCTGGAATGGTAGACTGATTTCTTATCCATTAGGTCACCATGGCCTCTAAAGTACCAGTATAAATGTATTATATTTGCTCACAAGACATCAGTTTGGACGGACTCTCAATTTTGTTCAAATTACACAATGAATACTTACGATCTTGTAGCTTAGAATCAACAGCTTGTTGTTCCACTTCATCTTTATAATGTACATTCTGTTCAGTTAATGTGCTATTAGAACGCTGAAACTTGTCTTTTAATTGTGTTAGACCTTGCTGATCAATTTGTAAGCCAATTTGACCTGTATCTGTCGAGCTTGGGGGTTGTGGTATCATGGAGGAACAGCCACTGGTAGTGTTGGATATATCAGAGTTATTGTCACCTGAAAAAAAATTAAAGGAATAAATATCATGGGACAAGAACTAGACATAATTATGTATAATAATATCAAGGATAATTTCACATTTAAAGCAAATACAAAGGGATAACAATGATTTCATATCACTAATCACTATCACTTGGTGTTGTGAATCCACTAAATTTATGACACATCTCCGCTCTCGCTAAAACAACTCACGGTATGATATGTAGACTGATGAACCTTTAAGTGCTTTGTGGTACAAAAACCAACTGCATTACAAACTGCAATGATAAGTAAAATCTTGAAAATATTCTTCAATTATCAATGTTCAAATAATAATAATAAAATTATTACCACTTGGTTTATATTGACTCTGAGGTGTTAATGGTAGTTGTGATGATGTAAATCCTGTTGCCATGGACTGACTATTGTTTGTTTGAGCCGGCTGGGGAACTGTAAATTCTGATGGCATTGGTACATTTGTATTTCTGAGTCTTGTATCCACACCACTGGCATACCCTGAATGAAGTCCAGGTCTCTGTAAGTGTTCCTTAGAAAACTGTGTGGGTATACCATTTCTAGTTAAGGGTGTAAATGTTGGTGGAGGTTTAGACTGGTGTCCGTCTCTCTGATTTACTGGTCTATGTTGTTGTGGAGATAGCTGTTGCTGTTGCACCTGTTGTGGGGTCTGCAAATGTAAGTAGAATTTGTCTGAATTTGAATAAAATGTACATACAATTCAATTAAAAAAAATTTCCTCTGGTTATGACAAATTAAAATTAACTTCCTTTAAAACCAATAATTGGGTCACTTGAAGTTGAACTAATAACTTCTTTGTGTGGACGCATGTAGGAGGTTAAGAATTCAGTTTAAATAACAATTTCCATATTCTGTGGTTTGCATTGACATCAGTATTTATCCAGACAACCGAAGGAAAATACACTGTACGGCTGTCATGGTATTTTGAAACTGATTAACCAAAAATAAATCAACTAAACCAGAACTGGTTATCAAGCCATTCCAATAAATCCAGCAGTATACTAATAAAATAAATAAATACTAAACAGATACAAATTTTCATAACTACCTTAGTGACATCATCAAGTACTGACTGAAATGATTGACAGGTTATGACCATGTGACTATGTTTGTAAAGCTATAGCACTGGCCATTACATTACACATTGACCAGTTCAAATCATGTCGCTTCTCTTGATTTTTTTCTCTTGAATGAACACAAGATGAGTCATGAGATCAGGGATCAGTGAATCTGTACCTGATCAAGTTGCGGCAACGACAATGAAAATATGTTTAAAAGCAAATTGAACAATGATGTGTTAAGTGGATCCATTTAAATTTCATGAAACTAATATGACAGATACAAGGAATATGGCTTTATTTACAGAAAAGTTTTGCTTTCCTAGTCTTGCATCTATAAAGTCAGACAAAATAAATAACTAAATATCAATATGCTTGCAGAATGTCTTGTTTTCTCTGGGCACTCAAGATTTCCTCCATTATCTAAGTACTATGGTACAAATAAAACATATTATAACTAGAGTTTAAAACACCTTTATTCCACTCCACTATGGACAAATTGTTAGAAATAATCTGGGTTTAAAAACTCACCCTGTCAAAGGCCCAAGACATAATTTAGTAATATATATATATATTCAATGAGTCACCTATCTTAAATATTTCAGTAAATTATGATGACAATTTTATTTGAAGCCTATGTTTATTGAAATCAAAATTTCTAGTAATAGCTCAATGCATCAGTGGACTTGATAGAAAACATGTTTAAAAGGACTATTGGAGTTGGTCTGTTTGTGACAGTGAATTTTGTTTTTTCCTATTATTAATTGAATAGAGCTGAATAAAACTTGATATTGTGTCTAGTCATAACTGAAAATCAGTATTCACATCCACGATTAACATATAAGTATTTCTGTAGAAAGGAAAATGTTGGTGCTATGGAGATTTTGTATCATGTAAATCCCCATAGCGCCAAAGTATTACTCTATGCAGAAATATTCTATACCTATCACCAATGAACATACAGATTTCCTGTTACGACTTTGTACAAGCAAGTGAGCAATATCAATCTTTATTCAGATTATTTGGTTTTCTATAGAAATAAAGTGTTATACACTGTCACAATCAGACTGACTCTGATAGTAGGCTCAGGTTATAGACTTGGTAATGGAAAAATTAACACATGCAATTACCATAGTGACATCATCATCGTCTAGCTTTTCAGTAGTCACTGATGATGAGCTTTCTTGACTATTACTACTTCCATAATCTGTTAACCATGATGGTTTGATAAACTCCATAACTTTGTCGGTCATCTTGCCAAGGAACGACTGAAATGGTGATATGAAAATTTATTATTGACATGGAATACAGGAAACTAAAGAGGAAGTAAATGGTTTTAAAAAGGTGACTGTTAACCCCTAAAACAAGAGCAATGCATTTGTGGATAAACTATCAATTGAAATATTCTCAATCTATCATTTTCGTTTTTTTTTTTTTTTGTTTATTGGGATATTTAAAGTTCAGAAATATCCATTTTGAACAAATCAATTGTTTCCAAGGTCCGCTGTTTTATAGATAATTGATATTTACTCATTTATAAGTTACATGAGAAATGCTAATCTCAATGGTTGTATGTCTACAGAAATACAGTAATATGGCATTGTAAATAAATACGACTTATTTCGATTTAAATGACAATTTTGAATTTTTTAATTTCTATCCAGTGTTTTATATGGCACATTTGTTACCTTTCGTCTTTCATACGGCTTGGAAGGACCGTGGGACCTTTTGGCCCTCATCTTACCACCACCCTCCTCCGACATTATCATGTAATGTCAATGTTTTAAAAGTCAAATTTAAATGTTTCTCTATGGGTTTTAATTTTATCCACCATGCGACTCTCAGACGGAATAAAGATGGCGGCAATTATCTAAAGCAATTTGATTGGCTCTCACGGTCACATGAATATTTGGTGTGAAGGTCAAAGTAGTAGTGTAGTCGTACCATAGTTTAAACATGCCCTTTCTTTGACAATACGGATTAGAACAAACCGTTAAAAATGTCACAAAATGTGGTCAGAGTGTAAAAAATTAATTCCTAATTTATTTAAAAGGAATTTAATATCATTTAAGTTAGCATGAGTATAGATAAATGAATTGGTTTTTTTTAAATAAATAAAAGTCACAAAATATTAAGAGCACTTGCTATGTTGATTTATCCAGGAGTGCCGTTTTACTATTTATTCAGTATTTTGTGATATCACTAAATATAATAAGTGATATCAAAAAAATCGAATTAGTGATATCACAAAATACTGAATAAATAGTGGAACGGCACCTCATATATCCGTTGTAGTTCGTCAAAACCATGCGGACGTCGCACATTATGTTTCACTTTATAATAAAACATAGTCGTTTGCCTTCTATTTATTGATACTTTTCGATGTACGATATTCTAACAACCAGATAGGAGTCAAAAAGATTCTGAAGCTTCATTATGGCGTTACAGTGCTTAATTTAGAAGTAAAGTTTTTGCAATGATGTTCTGAGGCATGTAAAAGACTCAAATAGATCTGGTCAATTCGCCCCTAGCCAACTCGCCCCCAATATATACTAACTCTCTCCCATTACCCATCGCCTTCACGTATCTTGAAGTCAATACCAACTCGTCCCAACTATTACCAACTCGCCCCACGTATCTTACTGAATCAATACTACGGATCAGTTTTAGGATGGTTGTGTAGAGTAATTATGATTTAACCCCAGGGTAAAGATTCTATTTGTCAGTTCTGAGATAGTGTAGTGGACAGGTGGAGTAGTATTAATGGTGTTTGTCCCCAATGTCATATATCATGGACGTCATATCCGAGATGGTGAGAAAAATGGAGCGTCCTGAGAAAACTGACAAACTTTGACAAACACAATTTACTCACATTAGGTAATTTAAATGTAGTTGGTGAGAGGTGTTGTGGCAATGTTTAGGGACGAGCTGGAAATGTCAAGGGGCGATTTGACTAAATACCAAAGACAGCAATAGTATATACAAAATGTAGTTAAATGTATATAGCCACTCTTTATTTGTTAAAATTTACTGCAATATTAAATAGGCTTGGCGCTTTATACGCCATTGAATCCTAAACGACCTTGATTTCTACAAGTAGCATTTGTCAGGAAATGCAACTCTATGCAGTCTTTACTTTTCACGCTTTATTTGTTAAAATTGCCGCAATATTAAATAGACTTTGTGTATATTTTGACATAAGATCGTGAACTACCATTATCTCGACTTCAGTAGCATTTGTCAGGAAAATGCAAAACTAAACAATCCCCAAATCCCCCCTTTCCCAAATATAAACGCTACACTGTCCATTTCTGCACTTATTCATCACAGTAGACAACTACCGTGAAAAGCGCTTCGCTTTTTACTCTTTCGTGCTTTAATAAAACAATGAAATGGTTTGTACGACAATACAACATTTACATTTACTAACTCTGCGTGACGAAACACATAAGAAATTGAAATACACTTTTTACGACGATTATCATAATTTTGGTACATGTAATTTTAGAAAACAAATTTCTTGTAGTTTTCTTGCCAAAATTCTTTAAAATCAACCAAAAATTCCTTAAATGGCATAATTCACAACGTTCAACAATTTACGTTTTAAAGGTAGGTAATAGGTCGGGTATCTTACAAATGTGTTTTTGGGTGCGCTTTTAAGTAGTTTGACAACAAAACGTCAAGGAATCAGTTTTCTCAATTTACCAAAATTATAAGAATCGTTTTTAAACGTGTTTTACAATTTAGTATTTGCTTCATCGCTCAGAGTTAGAAACTAGTAGTGTTGTATGGCATGTACACAGTATTTTATTGTTTGTACGACAACACATCAATTATCGAAGGCATTTCAGGTAGTTAAATACTATGATGACTAAATATTGACTGTAATCAGTCATGAATACTTACCTGGTACAGAGGATACCGTGATCCGCAAGGCGGTTCCTCCAGGATGAGGCCTTTCCATTGCACTAAGGTTTGGCCGAATCTTGTAGTTCCTCCAGGTTAGGCGGTTCCTCCCGGGTACGCAAGTTTTTTTGTACGGGGGTCCGCAGCGTTCGCGCTGAGCTGACCGCCGATCTTATTTAAAAAAAAATCGCTGGTATACACAGTTGATAAGTGTGTGATTGCGTTAATCTACTAGTAGTTGCATATAAACAAACATTACACAAAAAACTTAAACAGCACGCATTTTATATAACATCTCGCTCACCAGTGAAACGTTTTAAGACAATTTACGTACTTTTTAAACAAAGATTCAAATGCTTACCTAAGTTGGAATAGCAAATTCTCAAATGTTGGCTAAGTGGGAATAGCAATTTTTCAAATGTTGCCTAAGTGGGAATTGCAAATTTCCAAATGGTTATCTAAGTAGGAATGGCAAATTTTCAAATGTTGCCTAAGTGGGAATAGCAAATTTCCAAATGGTTATCTAAGTATGAATGGCAAATTTTCAAATGTTGCCTAAGTGGGAATTGCAAATTTCCAAATGGTTATCTAAGTAGGAATGGCAAATTTTCAAATGTTGCCCAAGTGGGAATAGCAAATTTCCAAATGGTTATCTAAGTATGAATGGCAAATTCTCAAATGTTGCCTAAGTGGGAATTGCAAATTTCCAAATGCTTATCTAAGTATGAATGGCAAATTTTCAAATGTTGCCTAAGTGGGAATAGCAAATTTCCAAATGGTTATCTAAGTATGAATGGCAAATTTCCAAATGTTGCCTAAGTGGAAATAGCAAATTTCCAAATGCTTATCTAAGTAGGAATGGCAAATTTTCAAATGTTGCCTAAGTGGGAATAGCAAATTTCCAAATGTTGGCTAAGTGGGAATAGCAAATTTTCAAATGTTGGCTAAATGGGAATAACATTTTTTTAAATGTTGCCTAAGTGGGAATAACAAATTTTTACATGTTGCCTAAGTGGGAATAGCAAATTTACAGAATATTGGCCGAGTAGGTAGACATCGATAAACATTATAGATTGGTCATAAAACAGCCCAAGGCATTCTTATATCACATGTATACATACCAAATACTAACTACATGTATATGGTTAATGCATTCCGTTTGTAATCCCCACCAACCCCACCCATTTTATTCTATGAAAAAATTTTGAAATTTGAATTTTTTCCCCACAGTTTTCACACAATAACATGAATCTGTTATTTTTTATTCTTTTGAAATCACTCAAAATTAAAATTATAGTGGAGGTGCAATTGGAAGTCTTTCCTTCCACTACCACTACTCTTATGAGAAAATGAGACTTCATTTTAATTTCTGAAACATTTTGAAATAATTCGCGGTACAAAAATTATAAAACCTGCAAACGATTATATCTGACACTCACCTACGGAGCCCGTAAGGTGACACGTGTGAAAAATGTTCAATGATTATGTAATTTCCAAATAGTATTTCGTGTATTTACAATTCAAATTCGAAATACATGTAATCTTATGGGCTCCACGAGAGTAAATATATATATTTGAAAGTTATCTTAAGTTCTTTGCACATTATAAAATATATCAGTAATTAAATTAATTCCCAAGAAAAGTATACTGATTTAATTCTGACGTTTTTATCCTTCAAAGGACCTTTTAAGAAAAGAGTATATATAAATATATATAACCATGAAATATACAAATATATACATGAAAATTTATTAGTTGTATTTTACATTATATAAAAACTGCGTATTTATGTACATATATCATGAATTATCTAACAATCAAGATGTAATAGTGGTCAAGTTTGACGTGGTCGTTTGACATTTACTTTGAATATTAGAATTGGATAATAGACTGTGTGATTTAGGTAAGACAACATGTTCCATTTACATAAACCCCCGTCTAGTATCACTTATCACCTGTCCTTGTATATAAATTTTATACAGCAATGAATATGTCTGTTTGAAAATTCAAATTAAAAGTCAAACAGCCAGGTCAAACTTGACGCACTATACCTGTAAGTTGATGTAATCGTCTTGCAACAGGTGTTGTGTTACACGTGGCTAGAGAATGAATATTTATGTTTTAAATTGTCTTAAATTCTATTTTTATATAAAGACAGTTGTCTCTGTGGCGCAATCGGTTAGCGCGTTCGGCTGTTAACCGAAAGGTTGGTGGTTCGAGCCCACCCAGGGACGGTTTACTTTTTATCCTTATTGTTCATACAGTATCGTTGCAGCAAAGCGTATCTAAGTTGAAATCAAAACTGAAAACTCGATGTCATTATCTGTTTAAATAGTCAAGCTATAACAATTTATTTAAACTGTTTTACTTTTTTTTTTAAATTTAGCACAAAATGCGTAACCTACATGCCCTCATGCATGCTCCACTCTTTGAGTGGATGCGTGATTTATTGAATAAAGTTTGTAAAGTTTGATCAAGGTCTGTCTCTACGAGAAGACATATTTGATACTTAATTCTATAGCGGAACCTGCATATGTAAATGTCACAAATCAGTGAGCGAGAACTCGAGTTTTTTCAAAGCTTCGCAAGATTAACTAATCACACATGGACTTTAACCATGGAAGTAAGACCGGGTGCTCCGAGTTGATAAGCACATCTTGTCTGAATACCTACATCTGCCAATCGAGAATGTAAGGAAAATGGAACTATGTACGTGGTGTTAAATATTTCCTGAATGATATCATTCCATTACGTGTCAGCATAGGCCGAGGTGTCCTAATGAATAAGACGTTAGTGCACAAATCCAGATACTCTCATCACTTTGAATTCAAGTCCCGCTCAGATCACACGTGGGAAAGTGAATTTTCCTTGCCGTTGGCCTTTACTGGTTCACCCGGTGTCAGTATAATGGGACTAGGGGAGGGTGGTACGCTTGTCTGCGGCGTGCTGATTCGGTGAGGTAGCACCTTAAAAGTCGCCCTGAGTGCGCGAACTTGTTCATAGATTAATAAAATACTTCTCGTCGCGAATAGCTGAAAAATTGCTGGTGCGACATTAAGCAACATTACAACAACAACCATTTATTGCGTGTCAACCATATAGACGACCATAATACTTTTTGAGGGCCTTAATGTTTGTTTTTTTTTATATCCAGAATAATTTTAAATTTGAATACAGAGACATCATACTTCTTTATTATTTTTAGAATTAAAAACGTGGATGTTAAACGTTTAAATAGGAATGTATTCCGACTTCTGAAACAGAAAATACTTTTTGTTTTTGAAAGAAATCTGTAGAATGAAATAGTCAATCTATATAGACAGTTAGATAAGTTATGAGTCATACGTCATATCATATTTGACATATTTATGAACATAAGTTATCTGTCAATCAAATAAGAATTTACCTGTCTGTGACTTCGTACCAGGTGATGTTTATACGCGGATCACGACGGCATCTGTCTCTGTGGCGCAATCGGTTAGCGCGTTCGGCTGTTAACCGAAAGGTTGGTGGTTCGAGCCCACCCAGGGACGGTAATTTTTATTTTATTTTTTTTATCTCTTTAGTTACATCCTTTTGGGTTATTTTTACTTTAAGTGTTATTGTTTAAAGTTATTGCAAATTCCTTGTTTCTTTTTGGATAAACTTGAACTCCCTTTGTGAGGGTATACCTGTTATCCGTGTTAACAAATAGCCATCGTCTTTTATTTACCATGGTTAATTTTAAAATTTTATAATGAATCTGGTTTATCTGATTATAACCCAGAAAACTTGGATTGAGGGAGTACACACGAATCTTCATGTCTGTCCATCTGTCCATGTAAAATAGTGTCCTCTCCATAAGCTTCACATCTATAGATGTGTCATGTGCTGTTTTTGAATTTCTATTAAAATAATGCATTCAAAAACAGCACATGACAACTGTTGTCATGTGCTGTTTTTGAATGCATTATTTTAATAGAAATTCAAAAACAGCACATGACAGATGGATTTTTATCAAACTTGGAACAAACGTATATAACAACACAAGGTGATGTTTCGCGTACTTTATTTGGGTATGTAGGTCAAAGATCAAGGTCAATCTTAGTTGGGGGGAGGGCAAATATAGTATTGCCTTCAATTGTTCGAATTGAACATGGAAATTAAATGTAGAAAGGAAAATATAGACAATATCGATGGGATACAGGAATGAATCAAAGAAATCAAACATGTTTATAAATACGCTCATAGAGCATTTCTGGGCGCTATGACATTTGTCTCTGTGGCGCAATCGGTTAGCGCGTTCGGCTGTTAACCGAAAGGTTGGTGGTTCGAGCCCACCCAGGGACGGCAAGGTCTTTTTATTTTTCAACTCGTTAGCAAAAATCTCTCATGTTATTTTTGTACTGATGTTGCTTAGTGACTGCAACATAGTTTTTAATATAATAAATCTGGTCCCTGTGATTATACCCCACAGACTTAGTTTTCACGGGGGACGATCACGTGACTTATGTTGATCACGCTTCCGGTTGAAAACGCTCGCTTCGACGGTAAGTTGACCTTAGTTTTGTATGATAGCGCATGAATTTGAAAATAAAATGTAACCTACGAAAGATGTATATGTACATTAAGTTTCGTTGCCAAAATGACAACATTCAAATCCCCGTAGTTTCTGCAAACACTTCGACAAAGTTTTGATCAAGTTAGATAATCGGGTTGATCACGCTTTCACTTTTATGCTGTCGCTAATTTAAATTTGTAAATCAACAAAATTAGCGCATTTTACACACGGATTTTCTGTATCCACTAGATATTTATTATATCAGAAAATTATTTCGCCTATGTTCATGCAAGTAGACACAGTAAATTGTCTATATTTGTCAAATTCAGAAAAATGATCACGCTTTCACGAAGTTTGTGGGTTGATCACGAACGTAACGGTTTAGAATGCGTGTTCTGAATGAATGACACATTTTTAATATTTCATTCAGAAAATTTATAATACGACAAACCATCATCCATAAAAATACATCTTTACAGATCAGTGAGATTGTCTTTAACACCGAGATAGATAGAAACGGCCAAAAACTGACAATATAGAGAACTATCAACAGGCCGGATTAGGCTGCTGATTCAGCCTTTATTCGTAAGCTCGGTCTTACAACTGAGCCGGATTGGGCTGCTGATTCGGTCTTTATACGTAAGGGCAGCCTTAAACTGAGCCGGATTGGGCTGCTGATTCGACCTTTATACGTAAGGTCTGTCTTAAACTGAGCTGGATTGGGCTGCTGATTCAGCCTTTATACGTAAGCACAGTCTTAAGCTGAGTCAGATTGGGCTGCTGATTCGGCCTTTATACGCAAGTACAGTCTTAAACTGAGCTGGATTGGGCTGCTGATTCGGCCTTTATACGTAAGTACAGTCTTAAACTGAGCTGGATTGGGCTGCTGATTCGGTCTTTATACATAAGGGCAGCCTTAAACTGAGCCGGATTGGGCTGCTGATTCGGCCTTTATTCGTAAGCTGTCTTAAACTGAGCCGGATTAGGCTGCTGATTCGGCCTTTATTCGTAAGCTGTCTTAAACTGAGCCGGATTGGGCTGCTGATTCGGCCTTTATACGTAAACTCAGTCTTAAACTGAGCTGGATTGGGCTGCTGATTCGGTCTTTATACGTAAGGGCAGCCTTAAACTGAGCCGGATTGGGCTGCTGATTCGGTCTTTATACGTAAGGGCAGCCTTAAACTGAGCCGGATTGGGCTGCTGATTCGGCCTTTATGCTTAAGCTCTGTCTTAAACTGAGTCGGATTGGGCTGCTGATTCGGCCTTTATACGTAAACTCAGTCTTAAACTGAGCTGGATTGGGCTGCTGATTCGGTCTTTATACGTAAGGGCAGCCTTAAACTGAGCCGGATTGGGCTGCTGATTCGGCCTTTATGCTTAAGCTCTGTCTTAAACTGAGTCGGATTGGGCTGTTGATTCGGCCTTTATTCGTAAGCTGTCTTAAACTGAGCCGGATTGGGCTGCTGATTCGGCCTTTATTCGTAAGCTGTCTTAAACTGAGCTGGATTGGGCTGTTGATTCGGCCTTTATTCGTAAGCTGTCTTAAACTGAGCCGGATTGGGCTGCTGATTCGGCCTTTATACGTAAACTCAGTCTTAAACTGAGCTGAATTAGGCTGCTGATTCGGCCTTTATTCGTAAGCTGTCTTAAACTGAGCCGGATTAGGCTGCTGATTCGGCCTTTATTCGTAAGCTTGGTCTTAAAACTGAGCCGGATTGGGCTGCTGATTCGGCCTTTATGCGTAAGCTCTGTCTTAAACTGAGTCGGATTGGGCTGCTGATTCGGCCTTTATTCGTAAGCTTGGTCTTAAAACTGAGCCGATTGGGCTGCTGATTCGGCCTTTATGCGTAAGCTCTGTCTTAAACTGAGTCGGATTGGGCTGCTGATTCGGCCTTTATTCGTAAGCTTGGTCTTAAAACTGAGCCGGATTGGGCTGCTGATTCGGCCTTTATCGTAAGTACAGTCTTAAACTGAGCCGGATTGGGCTGCTGATTCGGCCTTTATGCGTAAGCTCTGTCTTAAACTGAGTCGGATTGGGCTGCTGATTCGGCCTTTATTCATAAGCTCAGTCTTAAACCAAGTCGGATTGGGCTGCTGATTCGGCCTTTATACGTAAGCTCTGTTTTAAACTGAGTTGGATTGGGCTGCTGATTCGGCCTTTATACGTAAGCTCAGTCTTAAACCAAGTCGGATTGGGCTGCTGATTCTGCCTTTATACGTAAGCTCAGTCTTAAACCAAGTCGGATTGGGCTGCTGATTCGGCCTTTATTCGTAAGCTGTCTTAAACTGAGCTGGATTGGGCTGCTGATTCGGCCTTTATTCATAAGCTCAGTCTTAAACCAAGTCGGATTGGGCTGCTGATTCGGCCTTTATACGTAAGACCAGTCTTAAACTGAGCCGGATTGGGCTGCTGATTCGGCCTTTATACGTAAGCTCAGTCTTAAACTGAGCCGGATTGGGCTGCTGATTCGGCCTTTATACGTAAGCTCAGTCTTAAACTGAGCCGGATTGTGCTGCTGATTCGGCCTTTATACGTAAGCTCAGTCTTAAACTGAGCCGGATTGGGCTGCTGATTCGGCCTTTATACGTAAGCTCAGTCTTAAACTGAGCCGGATTGGGCTGCTGATTCGGCCTTTATACGTAAGCTCAGTCTTAAACTGAGCCGGATTGGGCTGCTGATTCGGCCTTTATACGTAAGCTCAGTCTTAAACTGAGCCGGATTGGGCTGCTGATTCGGCCTTTATACGTAAGCTCAGTCTTAAACTGAGCCGGATTGGGCTGCTGATTCGGCCTTTATACGTAAGCTCAGTCTTAAACTGAGCCGGATTGGGCTGCTGATTCGGCCTTTATACGTAAGCTCAGTCTTAAACTGAGCCGGATTGGGCTGCTGATTCGGCCTTTATACGTAAGCTCAGTCTTAAACTGAGCCGGATTGGGCTGCTGATTCGGCCTTTATACGTAAGCTCTGTCTTAAACTGAGCCGGATTGGGCTGCTGATTCGGCCTTTATACGTAAGCTCAGTCTTAAACTGAGCCGGATTGGGCTGCTGATTCGGCCTTTATACGTAAGCTCAGTCTTAAACTGAGTCGGATTGGGCTGCTGATTCGGCCTTTATACGTAAGCTCAGTCTTAAACTGAGTCGGATTGCGCTGCTGATTCGGCCTTTATACGTAAGCTCAGTCTTAAACTGAGTCGGATTGAGCTGCTGATTCGGCCTTTATACGTAAGCTCAGTCTTAAACTGAGTCGGATTGCGCTGCTGATTCGGCCTTTATACGTAAGCTCAGTCTTAAACTGAGTCGGATTGGGCTGCTGATTCGGCCTTTATACGTAAGCTCAGTCTTAAACTGAGCCGGATTGGGCTGCTGATTCGGCCTTTATACGTAAGCTCTGTCTTAAACTGAGTCGGATTAGGCTGCTGATTCGGCCTTTATACGTAAGCTCAGTCTTAAACTGAGTCGGATTAGGCTGCTGATTCGGCCTTTATACGTAAGCTCTGTCTTAAACTGAGCCGGATTAGGCTGCTGATTCGGCCTTTATACGTAAGCTCTGTTTTAAACTGAGCTAGATTGGGCTGCTGATTCGGCCTTTATTCGTAAGCTTAGTCTTAAACTGAGCTGGATTGGGCTGCTGATTCGGCCTTTATACGTAAGCTTAGTCTTAAACTGAGCTGGATTGGGCTGCTGATTCGGCCTTTATACGTAAGCTCTGTCTTAAACTGAGCCGGATTGGGCTGCTGATTCGGCCTTTATACGTAAGCTTAGTCTTAAACTGAGCTGGATTGGGCTGCTGATTCGGCCTTTATACGTAAGCTCTGTCTTAAACTGAGCCGGATTAGGCTGCTGATTCGGCCTTTATACGTAAGCTCAGTCTTAAACTGAGTCGGATTAGGCTGCTGATTCGGCCTTTATACGTAAGCTCTGTTTTAAACTGAGCTAGATTGGGCTGCTGATTCGGCCTTTATTCGTAAGCTTAGTCTTAAACTGAGCTGGATTGGGCTGCTGATTCGGCCTTTATACGTAAGCTTAGTCTTAAACTGAGCTGGATTGGGCTGCTGATTCGGCCTTTATACGTAAGCTCTGTCTTAAACTGAGCCGGATTGGGCTGCTGATTCGGCCTTTATACGTAAGCTTAGTCTTAAACTGAGCTAGATTGGGCTGCTGATTCGGCCTTTATACGTAAGCTCAGTCTTAAACTGAGCCGGATTGGGCTGCTGATTCGGCCTTTATACGTAAGCTCTGTCTTAAACTGAGCCGGATTGGGCTGCTGATTCGGCCTTTATACGTAAGCTCAGTCTTAAACTGAGCCGGTTTGGGCTGCTGATTCGGCCTTTATACGTAAGCTCAGTCTTAAACTGAGTCGGATTGGGCTGCTGATTCGGCCTTTATACGTAAGCTCAGTCTTAAACTGAGTCGGATTGCGCTGCTGATTCGGCCTTTATACGTAAGCTCAGTCTTAAACTGAGTCGGATTGAGCTGCTGATTCGGCCTTTATACGTAAGCTCAGTCTTAAACTGAGTCGGATTGCGCTGCTGATTCGGCCTTTATACGTAAGCTCAGTCTTAAACTGAGTCGGATTGGGCTGCTGATTCGGCCTTTATACGTAAGCTCAGTCTTAAACTGAGCCGGATTGGGCTGCTGATTCGGCCTTTATACGTAAGCTCTGTCTTAAACTGAGTCGGATTAGGCTGCTGATTCGGCCTTTATACGTAAGCTCAGTCTTAAACTGAGTCGGATTAGGCTGCTGATTCGGCCTTTATACGTAAGCTCTGTCTTAAACTGAGCCGGATTGCGCTGCTGATTCGGCCTTTATACGTAAGCTCTGTTTTAAACTGAGCTAGATTGGGCTGCTGATTCGGCCTTTATTCGTAAGCTTAGTCTTAAACTGAGCTGGATTGGGCTGCTGATTCGGCCTTTATACGTAAGCTTAGTCTTAAACTGAGCTGGATTGGGCTGCTGATTCGGCCTTTATACGTAAGCTTAGTCTTAAACTGAGCTAGATTGGGCTGCTGATTCGGCCTTTATTCGTAAGCTTAGTCTTAAACTGAGCTGGATTGGGCTGCTGATTCGGCCTTTATACGTAAGCTCTGTCTTAAACTGAGCCGGATTGCGCTGCTGATTCGGCCTTTATACGTAAGCTCTGTTTTAAACTGAGCTAGATTGGGCTGCTGATTCGGCCTTTATTCGTAAGCTTAGTCTTAAACTGAGCTGGATTAGGCTGCTGATTCGGCCTTTATACGTAAGCTCAGTCTTAAACTGTGCTGGATTAGGCTGCTGATTCGGTCTTTATTCGTAAGCTCAGGCGCAAACTGAGCCGGATTAGGCTGCTGATTCGGCCTTTATTAGTATGTTCAGTGTTAAACTTTCGAGGAGTCTGTGATGTTATAATATCCATTAAATTTGGTCGGCGAAAATCGTTTGTAACCCGTATCAATGAAATACATGTATATATGTATGTATCATAATTTATGAATAATATAAAACAAAAGTTAAATTGTAACATAATTTAATATCTCTGTCATTCCTTGCTGAAAGTATAAAAGTATGGCACTTATTGTAAAAACATCTTACACGTAAAAATAAAAAGTCTTCCATGTCACGATGATATATATCTTATAAAGAATACTCTGTCAAAGGATAAATTCATCGGCAAAGCGTGTAGCACTTTTGAACCCTACCTTAACACGGTAAATCTGAAAGACAAACCCCTTCAATGGGTAGATTTATCAGCACAGGGTATGGTACCCTTGTCCCTATTTCTCAAGACCAAACTGGTAAAGGGTTCTAGTAAAGTTATGGACAAAGCGTGTAACACACTTAACCTCATACACATATGTTAATGTGGAATTCTCAAGACGAACCTCGTCAAAGGATAGATTCATCGGCAAATCGTGTAGCACACTTTACCCTACATCAACCCCGTTAATTCTGAAAATGAAAAACACCTAGATTCATCGGTAAAGCGTTCATCTTCAGAGTTATTTTCATCAGTTATTTACACAGCTCCTTCATAATTATTAGGAGGAAATCCCTTGACCCCTAACCCGGTAACTTTGAAGACAGATCCCGTTAACGGGTACTTTGAGAACTCGGCTTCATCAGCATCTTGAGTAGCACAGGTTACGTAAAGTTCATCATAATCTTTCCCGCCAAAACAACATGACGTCACACGTAACGCTGGTATCGGTATAGATCTCAAAAGGTTCCCTAAAAGCGAAAAAAAAATTAAAATAAAAGTGAATTGGGATCCGACTGGTATGTGTTTTTTGTGCTTTGCACTCATGTTCAAAGGGCCATAACCCCGAGGAAAATAAGCAAACCAACTCAGATTAATGATATGTGCCTGCCGGTATCCTATGCTGATGCACCAAATTTTTTAAAACAGTGCTAGTTTTGGAGAAATACTCCGGACAAGAAGTGTCTGGACGGAAGTTTTAATGCAATATCCCCAATTTCTTCAAATGGCGAGGGGTAATAATGAAATAAGTTTGGTTAAATAACACACACTTGGCAATAGTCAGTGTCACAAGAAACAAACCACATGAAGAAGAAAGAAAGTACAAGCATACTTTCAAACTCCGCACTCTGGACGGGTAGCGACAGTAATGACAAAATGATATCCAGTGGCTTGATTCAAACATTTTAAAAGCCCTATCCATCCAGCTTATTTTGCAAAAATTAGTGCAAATGCATTGAACAAATATTTAGTAGTTAATTAACATTCACATATTGTTATCAGGGGGTGCATATTTCCCCTTCCAAAGCACCCGGTCTCATTCCCCTGGTAAAAGTTCAGGTGTTTAACTTAATTTACCAGTTTACACAGCTTTTACTTTGCTTTTGGAGTTGTGGTTTGGGCATGGGCCGATGTGTTTGTGTTTTTGAATTGAGTGTAAAAAACCAACTCATTTTAGTGTTATAACTCACCAGTTTTTGGGTCAAAACGGACTACTTTCGCCCCTTTATAACAGGCAACCCATATCATTCCCTCAGTATCAATGGTCATACCATCGGGTCCACCAAGATCCGGGTCTTTAGCAAAATCTACAGCGACTCTTTGGTTGCCTATAACAAAACGACACAGTAAAGATGGTAACTAATCTAATAGGATGGAACACAGAGAACATACAAATCTGTCGAAAGTTGTGACTCAAACATTTAAAGGAAGAAAATATGAACATTGTGTAATTCTATACCAAAACCGGAATAGAGTTCATTTTCTCGTTTTGAATTGTTGAGATGAAATTGTCAAATACCATATTTTCATTAATGTCACATACCATTTTTAATGTATTTTATGAATAAACTTTAAAAAAGCAAATTACAATATGGACAAAAATAAAGACAGTTTATAATTAAATGTTCGGTAATACCCGCCGCCGCCCAAGCTCTATCTGAAAACATTTCAAGTTGGTTGGTAATGGTGACTTGAACCGCAGATTTCACACATACGAATACAATGGTGCGTTTCATATAAAAAATAAATGAAGAAATTGTCCTTTCAACTTAATTACATGTTTATATGTACATTTATATTGGGGTATCCTAAGTCTTAACTAAACTGTTTAAAACAAGATTTATTTCGCCTTGTCACTTATAGCTAAAACAAAACTAAACAAAACCGCGATTGATTATATTTCTCAAAAATGGCTAAATATCATTGGGTTTATTTCTTCAAGAGATTTTTTAGTATAAATACGGCTGAAAACATACCCTTGTTGGTTTTATTCCTCAAACTTACTTATTTCACAGTTCTCCTCATTATAATCGAAGGCGAACACTTTCCGAGGGATCGAGTCTATGAAGTACATGGTTTTGTTGTCTTCTGTCCAACAAAGACCATTAGAAATACACAGTTTATCTAAATGTGACTTTAACTTCCCCTCTAAATCAAAACTGTATAAATGTCCAATCTCCATCTCAATATTTCCAGATTTATCCTCATATCCCATGGTTCCTGTATTCCGTAATATATGAAATAGTAACAAGTTATAAATAAATTAGGATGCCATTTCAGACGTGTCCTCCCCTATATAAATCCCAAATAGAAAATCAATGTTTTCCCATTCAATAAGTTATAAATGAAATGGGATCCCATTTCATAAGTGAACCCCAAAATGGGAAATCAATATTTTCCCTAAACAAATTGGGATGCCATTTCAAACTTGAGTGTCACCGAAATGAACCCCAAACGGGAAATCCATGTATTCCTAAACAATAAGTTATAAATAAAATGGGATGCCATTTCAAAAGTGCCCCCCTCCCCCCAAGAACCCTAAATGGGAAATTTGTCTGGGCCCCCAAAGTTTAAAAAAATTGTTATGTAATGCAACTTCTCTTCAAAAGTGAGGTTGGCCCCTAACTCAAAATAGTTAATCTTTATCCCTGTGACATCAACTGTTTCGTATCAGGCAAAGTTGATCTATAAAACTATTTAAGCAAGAACATAATATACCTGTCTGTAATACAAAATCCAGCATCCTTTCCTAATTAAACTTTTCCTTCTGCACCTCAAATACATAACTTATGGTAAGTTACTATTTGATACTAGGATAGTAGCAAACTCAACTAAACGAGGCAAGTTTTTTGTTTGTTTTTTATATTGATAAGATAGTTCGGCACAAAGCGCCCCTCTTTTCAAGTTTGATCGTCCAATTAATACATGACGAATAAAATCATTACCTAAAATCTAAACCAAAGACTCTTTGACTTGGGAGCGTCTTACCTGCCCACAATCTTCCTTTTGAATCACACTTTCCGTCATTAAACCTATTTTTAGTTCCCTTTAACTCGGCCTCTGTAAGGACTTTAGTTTGTTTCGTCTCCCAGTCAAAATGACACAAAGTTCTACCAACACTTATTAAATAACCGCCCTTAGAACAAGGCACAACCAACGACACATCGTCATCTGTAAATATAACAAGTAAATCCAGTGAATTGAGATCCCCAGTCAGTGGCGGATCCAGAATTCTATGTTGGGGGGGGGGTACACTGACAAATTTCTGATTTGTGTTTGGGGACAAAAGCTATATAGAGCAGTCCTTACCCCCATGTTATAGTGTGGTGAATAGGTAGTCCGACTAATCAGCCCACTAAACCCCCATTTTAATTTTTTGACTTTTGGAGGTTTGTGGTCTGACAGCTTCCATTATTGAATTCTTGAAATTTCTGGCGAAAACGGCAGAAACGAAAACACGCGTCGATAATTTCCAGTATTTCCTTACCTTGCTCTTGCTGACAACACGGAACACTTCCTAAAACATTATTCTACCGATCCATACTTAATTTTTAATTAAAATCCATCGATATCGGTAGAAATACAAGGTTTTCTGATGTCTCTTCAGCTCTCTGTCACTTTCACATCGTGAAGACATTACTAACTGCATTGACCAATCAGATCGCGCGTTGCATTTGGATGGTGAAACTCGCAGTTCTATCTTTAGAAAGCACATGGTGAGTTTATTTACATTGGTAATTCGCGTTCTTAAGGATGTTTTCACGCGTATAACATATTTTTTTAGTTATTTTATTTTTATCAATACCATGTGAAGACATGTGTACTAATTGCAGTGAAGATTTCTCATGTTTTTCACGTGTTTTTTTCAACATAGGCGTAGGAGCAGGGGGGGGGGGGCAGGCCCCGCAATATAGTGTGTGAAATTTTGTATAATAGTTTATGTTTATAGTGTAAATAAAACCAAGAGCTTTAACAGGTAATGTCCATCTGGTAACAATCAATTATTAATTTCATCATTATACTTGTAAAAGGGCGTCTTGAAATTCACCCTTAAAAACGGCTCACAGCATCTCCAATGGCAGGGGCGGGTCCAGGATTTTTTGAAAGGGGGAAGGGTTGAGAATTATATCAATGCTAGGTCCATGGCCAACTTAATGATGTACATCAAAAGTAAATGTAGATTGGTGTGGTTAATTAGTTTATTTATATGGCACCAAACCTTCTTAATCTCCATGTAGCCAGAAGTCGTGAGTTGAGTACTGTACGTTTGAAAATTAATCATTGGACTTAATTATGTCATGCAGTTATTTGTACAATTTTGTCTTAATATTTCACTGCTTTTCAGTCTCTCATTCAGAACGCTGCAAAATTTTCTGGGGTACCCCCATATCCATCTCGCTGCAAAATACATTGAAGATGATTTTCCGGGAAAGGCCCCCTGAACCCCCACCTATGCAAGGGGTTTAGCATCCCTCTCATACTCTCCCCGCCTCGTGCCATAGGCACGAGGTCGTACCTGCGGCACGACATAGACATAGCTTCGGTTTCCCCCCCCCCCCCCCCAATATTAAAAATATTAAAAACCCTCCTACGCCTATGATCTAAATTATTTTTCTTTCAAATTGGGTCGTTATGAACTTATCGTTCGGTAAATCAAGGGACTTAACTCGTACTTTATAGGTAAGATCGTGTCTTAATCGAGAGGATAGATATTCACTAGAGCTGTTCACAAGATAAAGATAATTTTCTTTTTTCCTAAACATTATATGTACATGTAAAACTTTTATTTTAACTTATATTAAAATATTTCCGATTTTATTTGATTGTTTTTTTAACTGTTAATTTTTTTAAATTAAATATTGTTTCATAATTATCAAAATATTTCCGATTTTATTTGATTATTTTTTAACTGTTTGTTAATTTTTTTAAATTAAATATTGTTTCATAATTATCAAAAGTTCAACCATAACTGATAAAATTTACCAACTTGAGTCATACATGCATATGTGTAAGATTAATAAAAAAAAACTTTCACTTTATGAACAGTTCTGTATTAAACACACACGCGCGCGTGATATATACCTATATTTATATCGTATGAATAGTATTTTTCTCCGCTTTCAAGACAAATTGAATTAATCAGATAATATATATTCATTCCAATAAGTTAGTTTTTATTCTGTATGTTTCGCGTACATTTTGCGGCAACGATTACTCAGCTGTCAATCGTTGGTTTTGCCGTTCAGTTAAATTGATGAATGAATTCCTTCATATTGAATCCGGGACTTGATTCAACTTGGACCTAGAAAAATATCATAATAGCTTATTTGTCGACCGATAGAAGTGATTGCTCACCATTCCGACTGGAATCAATCAATCAATCAATCAATCAATCAATCAATCAATCAATCAATCAATCAATCAATCAATCAATCAATAAATCAATCAATCAATCAATCACCCCCAACAGACACTTGCACACAAGACGCGTGAAGGCAAAACTTCATTCACATGGTTTATTGATCATCAAACATTCATAAATAAATAAATAAATAAATAAATCGTATGACATGGGCTTATCAGTTCCTCATTCATTATACATATTTCATTATCTAAAATTTTCTTAAAATATGTGCACACAGTTACCAGTCACCGCAAAATGTTACTACCATATACTAGAGTATTCACAGTTGCAAAAATTTATTCATTATTCAGTACTTCTCAACGCATCTCTTAATACTTCAACTAGTTTGTCCTTTTCCCTCGCTCTTGTTTTTATTCCCAATTGCGATAGTTTTTCTTTTATTGCATATTCATTCAAGTTTTCTATTTCCTCATTTATAGGTTTATTATTTTCCAAATAATTTTCGTTGGTCTGTTTGATTTCTCTTAGAATTCTATGTTTTTTACTAACTCCTTTTTTCTTTTTTACATGCAGTTATCATATAAGCTTAATAGTCTGCTGGTAGAACAAATAAATGTGGGGGAAGTCAGAGAAATTAAATTATTATTATTTATTTATTTATTTTATTTTTATTTTTTTTGTACTTTTATGCGATAATGAGATGTTTAAAACTATGAGAGAGAGAGAGAGAGAGAGAGAGAGAAGAGAGAGAGAGAGAGAGAGACTGCATCTGTGATATTATGTATTATGACTGACACAAATTTTAATCTGTAGTACACAATAATGAAGCTGTTTTTCAGATAGAGTACTGGACAGCTACATTAATGGGTAGAGTTAATTAGCGATATCCGGTTTATAGGTGATTAATTGACATAGATAAGATGCACAAAATCTATCCTCTTTGAGACAGGATCGGTAGCGGGATACACTTCGAATATGCAAAGGGATTAGTATGAAGGTGATTTTCCATTAACGGGGAATGTCCCGCATCTGAATATACAAGCGAGGCATTAGGTAAATTCAGAAATATCACCTGGTTAACGATAAATCCGTAACTGGTACTTTTCTAACAAAAATTACTGAAAAAAAACAATGACAGTCTGCGTGGGAAAAAGGAATAAGAAATAGTCTCGCAGTCACCAGAGATGCAGACAAAAAGACCTTTCGAAACATTTATTTATTTATTTATCAATTTATTTATTTATTTATTTAATAGTTGACATTAAACTGAGGTATGAAACAAATATATACCGCTTTAATAATTTTCAAAAGAATGTGGAAGTAATTTGCCATTGTCGGATAATTATTTAAAAAAAATCTTAATTTAGGAAAAATGTAAAATATATGAAACGATGTGAAAGTGATACATTTTCTATATTAAAAAATGTATTTGAAGATTAAAACAAGCATCCCTGTGCAAATTTCCACATATTTACCATGTACATCTATGCGAAAAATATCGTTATCCGTAAAATCATACAAATTTTTAAAGAAATTTGAAGTAATTTGCCATTACCGTACATTTTCAAAAAACATGTCTTAAGATGCAGAAAAAATTGTAGAATGTGGAACGAATTGAAAGTGTTAGACTTTTCCTTAAATTTCTAGAGTTTTTGTCACTCAAAGTAAGCCTATTTATGTAAATTATCACCTTTTTACTATATCACTCTATATAAGACCATACGAATGTATGGGTTATTTTCAAAGTAATTTTGAAGTAGTTTTCCATTATCATAAAATTATGAAAAAATGTAGTAAGATGCAGAAAAAAATGTAGAATATGAAATAATTTGAAAGTTTTAAGAAATATCCACATTAAAGTTAAAATAAGTAAATTATTAAACCAGGTGCATGTTTTCCCTATATAAACCATTATACATCACCTGTATATATACGGTGACGGGTTAAGATGACTGCTATAGTTGGTCAAAAATAGTGCCTATTTTTATATTAAAGTTAAAAAAGCCCAAATTGTTTATTTATTTCTCTTCTCGTGTTATACACCATTGGAATCGCCAAAATGTCTTCTTTTTAGCTATAACAGGAACTTTTTCGAAAATGAAAGTAAAATTATTGATATGACTGTTTTAAGCAACCACGTCAACATATTTCCTTCTTTATCTATATTGTAAAGTTCTTAAATTTCAAACTAAAAAAGCCCCAAAAATTTCTTAAAATATTTTAGATTAAAAAATACCATAAAATTCCTCTCATTTTCTACTTTTTAATGATAACAGGAATAATTTGATATCTTTGATCTTTCAATATTTTATTTAACAAAAAAGTTTCAATCCTTCATAAATTTTTGTTAGCTTCAGGTCGAAAGTAACCGAAGAAATTAGCGCATGCGCAACTACTGATCAAACGCAAAGTCGATAATGAATATTCTATCATATCTGAGACTTTCATGTTCTCCTGAAACGCTGTCAAGTTTTGTCCAATATTTTGTAGATCGTAGAATTATAAGTTTTTAAACCCAGGGGCGTAGCTGAGCATGTTGGTAAATCATGCACTGTAAACGTGAAAAATACCATTTTTCTAGGGGGATGGGGACATGCTCCTCCCAGGAAATTTTGAAAAATACAACAAAAATAGTGCGTGTCCATGATTTTCGACCCTTATCTGCAAAATTTTGCGACTAAACTTCAAAACGAAATTCAAACGACCACTGAATTGAACATTATTTCATATGCATAAATGATATATTTCATTATGATAGTTTCAGTTTCGAGGGTTAAATTTTGTATTGCTTTCAAGTTTTAAAATATAGCTGTCATATAATTATTTTTACCATTTTTCAATATGATATTTGACAAAATTAACTTACGCACGGTCGTGTGAGCATATGCTCAGCTACGCCCTTGAAACCAATTGTAATATATAAAGTTCAACACAAGAGTACTTACTATCCGCATTGTCATTAAAATTAATTCTCTTATATTCATCCCGACCACACTGTAAATTTTCTCATAGGGTTCAATTTTTAACTGTATTTTGCGTGAACATACATATATACAGTGAGGTGCTTAATTTTTTCTCTCCAAAATTACTGGAATAATATTTCTAGGATACTAGTTCAGAAAAAAATGAGAGGGGTCAAGAATATAAAAATATATAGAAAAGATCGCGACTACTCTATTTGAAAGTCTACATATAAATTCTAAATATTTTGAATACATTTTAATGTTACCTTTTGTAAGTTCATGTATTAAACGCCATGTAAAACATCCTTAAGAACGCGAATTACCAATGTAAATAAACATCACCATGTGCTTTCTAAAGATAGAACTGCGAGTTTCACCATCCAAATGCAACGCGCGATCTGATTGGTCAATGCAGATTAGTAATGTCTTCACGATGTGAAAGTGACAGAGAGCTGAAGAGACATCAGAAAACCTTGTATTTCTACCGATATCGATGGATTTTAATTAAAAATTAAGTATGGATCGGTAGAATAATGTTTTAGGAAGTGTTCCGTGTTGTCAGCAAGAGCAAGGTAAGGAAATACTGGAAATTATCGACGCGTGTTTTCGTTTCTGCCGTTTTCGCCAGAAATTTCAAGAATTCAATAATGGAAGCTGTCAGACCACAAACCTCCAAAAAGTCAAAAAATTAAAATGGGGGTTTAGTGGGCTGATTAGTCGGACTAGTGAATAGGCTGCGAAAATTTTAGGGGGGAGGGGGGCACAGGCTGGGTGTGCCCCCGTCTGGATCCGCGCCTGCCAGTCAATAGCTACTATTTGTAATTTGCACTATGTTTAAAGGGCCATAACTCCGAGGAAAATGAGCATTTGTCAAATGAGAATCCCCTATCAATGATCATGTTTTGCACTAAGTTTCATTAGTTGAGATTTTTGTGAAAGCCATATTTGAGTAAAACTCAATTGAGTAAAATCAAGCATTTGAAATGGAATTGAGTTTGAGGATTTACTCAATTTGAGAAGTTTTGTGCAAGCGGGGCCAGTTTCGTAATAAAATATGTCTAACAAGTTAATTTTTGGGGTAAAAAATGTAATATACAAGTTAAAATTCCGATAAAGTAATTGAAAACCTATTGCTTGATTTTTCGCTTTATAAATTATCAAAGACAGTAGGCCTACATGTATATAACAAATAGAAATGACCGCCTCCGATAAAACTATTCATCGTACACTATAAGATTTAAATAAATGCAGTAGTTAAACCTGTCCTTAAAGGCCACCTAAGAGATCCTGTAAAAGTGGTCTTTAAGGGCAGATGGCCTTCATATACAGGTTCCAACAATGTGGATAAATTTAAAGAACCATTGGGATATAATAATAATGGCCTCTATAAGCAGGTGGCCTTTATATAGAGGTGGTCCTTAAGCCAGGTTTGACTGTACACACATAGTCGTACAAACGTGCATTACACGTACATGTACATTTACCATTTGAAGTGCATCACACGTAAGTACACCCAAAGTGCATTTCAAAATACATACATACCAAAGTGCATGACTTCATCCTTCCCTGTCACTGAGTTCCATCTATGCAAGTCTCCACTCTGTATATCCACGTAGTGTAATGTTTGAGTTGATTCCTCCCAGTGAGGTCCCTCCCCGACGGTATGTGTAACGTTTTTAAGTATGCATTCAACCGACATATTGATACTTTGCTACAATAGAATATATACAGCTTATTATTAACTGAATACACAAAAAAAGTGTGTGTGTGTGTGTGTGTGTGTGTGTGTGGTGTGTGTGTGTGTGTTTCTTACCTGAGGCTTGTTTTGAGGTGTCCGTTTGCCAATACACTAACACAGGTCTTTAGAAATACAGGATCTGACCGGCGTATTTATTACCGAATTGGCGCCGGATCGGCATTTGCTTAAAGTTGTATTAATGATATATACACTATAAATGTTATAAATGATGTATATAAGTTATGAAAATTCATATGTTGAAAATAGAATTACCTAAATTTTAGGACCGATTCAGTAATTACACTTCAGTCCGATCCGGTATATCTAGGGACCGGTGCAATATTGTACTGGCCTAACCAGTTTCCACTGACCTACATGAAGCAGCTCTGTAATATCAAAACTGAAAACCGACTTTTATTGAATACGGGAATGACAAGGGTGGTTATTATTTTATTTAAAATAAAGTTATTTTTTCTAGTTCGACAGCAACAATACAGTATACTAAAGCAGTATGACTAAGCTAGCTTATCTCTGCCCGCACTACAGATTATGAGCAACATTTATATCTGCCCTGCATTTATATCGACACATCTGTAATAACTTATTTTGAGTTCAGTCTATATTATTCATACGGTGGGATGGAAGGGGCATGAGAATTTATTAATTTTTTTTTTAACTTTTTAAAATTACATTTATATTGTTTTATTTAATAAAGTTACATGTATTTACTAGTGACCATGATCGCTTTGTATGCGATCGAACCCTTTCTGGGTCTGACCGAATAGGTAGTGACTGATCTTTCGCGAATCACTTGGCGTGTAGTAATGAACCTCCCTGCAAATTGTCATGTGCAAATTACACTTGAAAGGTTAAAATTCTCGAAATTACCTATAGCTGTTTACAACACTTTTCGTTTTTAGAAACTGGTATATGATTGATCTGATCTTTGGAGGCAAAACGGTTTATAAATACAGCAAGGCGAATGCTACTTACAAGAATATTGTACCCTTCCGGAGCACCCGGTTTCACTATACCGGAACTTAATCTGGCAATGTTCAACGGTTTGGATTTGTGGTTTTGACATGGATGGGTGTGTTTATGTATCATTGTGAGTTATACAACAGACAAACTTTTTCATTCGTTGAGTTTTAGACAATATTGGTTTAAGACCGTTTAAAATCCATTGTACTAAGTTTTTGAAATGCCAACTCAGAACACAGGATTAAGTTACTAATATACTATAACGACACCCTGGTTTTTTCTGGGGTGGGACACCACCCAGAAAAATAACAAGGACAGACAATCTTCTCACCACCCGGCCCAGCTTTAGTCGATTTTATTTTACACAGTTTGGTCTCCCCTACCATATAAACGTTGGTTTTCTCAACACAATATTTTCCCTTCGTTTCATGTACAAATTTATTTTTCTTGTTGCTTGTTAGTAACTTTAGGGAGTTTGGATATAGTAAAGCGAGTTAATTACGAGTTCCCGTTCTCAGAAGATAGATCAAAAGAAGGAAAACTTCAAAATATTATAGTAGGAATGGTTATTTCTACTCCAGTAGACTTACTTTGTCTTAACGATATCTCGGAATTGATATATTTCATATCGCATTCCAATGTTTCCTCAGATCTAAATCATGTGACATTTGTCGGCTGCTATCTTATTTGCGCGTGATTGATATACTAGTTTGTTTGCGTGAAATGAAGATGAAAAAGTGATTTACAAGCATTTCAATTTCACAAGTTAATACAGACAAATCTTCTTGATAGTGGTGTTGGTGAAGATACAAAAATGATATTTACAAAGCGTTTATCAGATTGCAGATCAGGAAAATGGATACTTGAAATGTCGTCTGCTCTTGATTAATGGTCTTGTGATCAGAATGCATGTCTCGTGAAATAATTTTGTATGCACGCACGGAAACACAATCATTTATATTTGACAAGTAACAAATAATACTAATAAAATGTTTAATTTTAATTCCAGATGTTTTAAACGACTGAAACATTTTGAAACGTCCAAAACTTGTTTAACGTCATTCATAACCAATGTCATGTCAACCTTCATGCCGCTTTCCTTGACTCTTTGTGTATTCGGAGTTACTAGGGTAGTTTATTTGGAAGAGTGATCCCTTCGTAAATGGGAGGCTTTGGGTTCGAATCCCGACAGGGGTCTGGCCAAGACTTGGAAATAGGAAGTGATTGTTCGTTCGCCAAGCACTCGGCATTTAGAGATAAAAGTCACAGGGTCCTTCGGACGAGACCTTAAAAACTGATGTCCTGTACGACAGACATAAAGAATCTTCCCTGCATATTGCCCTTAGCGCACTGCAAAAGTAAACATTTTTGGCGCTTCGCACTTGGTGGCGCCTCGATGTAAGTGAAATATTCTTGACTGGAACGTAAAATCCCTATTCAATCGATCTACCAAGGCTCACTCAAAGCATTCTTTGTCGCTTCGGGCATTATACTACATGTCCACAAGCCATGGCAATCTCAACCAGTCAATAAAAATTAACAGTGGACACTCAGACCAGTTCTACTATCGAACCCCCACCCACCCAAAATATAAAAAATTAAAAATTAAAAAAACAAACAAAAACAAGCACACAAAAAACATTGATTACGCCATATAATTAACCTACACCGAATTATCTGCCTCACAATGGTAGGTTACTTTTCAAAATTGGTTTATTATTTTTTTACAGAGCTATCATTAGCAATTTTCAGCTGTTTGTGACGAAAAAAATTAACGTGCAAGTTTTATTAAACTCTAAAGCGGGTTAATCTAAGAGCATGTTCGTGTATTCGTGAAATGTGCGAGTGTGTTTTATAGACTTTCTTGTATAAGCGCACAGTTGGGATGTTTTTAAGGTGCTAGTTCACAAAGCTAGTACGCCGCAAACAAGCACACCATATGATCCAATCGACACTCTGTAAGATTGTGAGGCGATGAAGCAGCATATCAATATAAACATTTATTTTAAAGTCTTACGCATGGCCGGGGTTCGAACTCACGAGTGGACGCTCTAGCACTGAGCCGCCGAGGTAGGTAATCTTCGAATTTTGTTGAGTATGTTTTTTTCTCATTATTCTCTCTTTTGACGTACTATCAGGCTATAATGGTAAGCAAATGCTGGATTGCATTATCATTTGCAATTTTAAGTATTGTCAACGCAAGTGGTCTTCAACATTTTAATGAATATTTTTTGTTGTATTTTTCTCTTTTATCTCCCTGTGGTTCGAACTCACGACCTCCCGCTCCCTAGCCGACCACTTCACAACTGAGCCCACAATGATGTACGAATTTTGGATTATAAGATGGCTATTTGCAGTTTTCAGTATTATCAAAGCAGGTGGTCTTCAACATTTTTGTTGAGTATGTATTCTTTTCTTTCTTTCTATTTTGTTATTTTATTTTCATTTATTTTTTATATTTTTCTCTCAGTTGTTCCACATAGAACAAAACACCGGTAACAGATTGTATGTTTCAAGAACAAAAAGTTAGAGGAGGGATTTATCGGTTGTCATAGTAATGAAGTAGCATTAAGCATTTATCGCTTACATTTGACTTTATTTGTCGGAGATAGATAAGTATTCTCTTTGGTCCTGTACATAAAAACATGCATTTCTTATCTCTAATTTGATTATAGATCTTTTATTGTGCTCACGTAGGCTTGAACTTACACCATTAATTATAAACAAATATTTGATCGCATTTTCATTCCCCCGTCGCGGAATTTAAGTAATTCTGATAATCCAAAATCACGATTCAATGCGAAATGCTGACTTTTTATCTCTTCTGTGAAGATTGATTGTTTAGAAACTATAACAATACAACATTTGTATATTACACACCTGTTAGTTAAAATACCGTTAAAGTATTAATTTTAGCGGTGTACTAATTTTAGCGAGTTTCGCGACGATACAGTACCGCTAATTTAAATCCATCGCCAAATTAGACGAACATAGTGCACAAGGTAAATCATGAAGTTTAGGCTAATTAAGCCTAAAATTATAATTTGCAATAAAATCCGTATTTGCTAAAATTATTACACTTACAGTAATATGGGAAGCGCCACTGTAACGAGAACGTAAACAGAACATTTTCATTGTATTGTCTTCATCGACATAACAACAGAATGATACCCAGTGTCGCAATTCAGGTATGAGTGAGTGAGTAATGGTGTTTAACGTCCCAGTCAAGAATATTTCACTTATATCGAGACGTCGCCAGCTATAGGCGAAAGTGCAGAAATTTTGCCTGTCCGTTGCGCTGATGGCATTATACAACAGGCCCATCGTGACACGGAACCTCGTTTTATTTTAAGTTCCCATCCGAAAGAACCGCGACTTTCATTTGGTAATGCCGAGTGCTTGGCGAAAGAACAGTCACTACCCACTTTCAAGTCTTGGGTCAGACCCAGCCGGGGTTCGAACCCACGACCTCACACTTACGGAGCAAGCACTCTACCAACTGAGCTACCGCAGTGGTCGTGATTCAGGTATGTAATATGCCTCTAACGTTCCCATGACATCGGCGATGGCGGAATGGTCTAAACCGCTCAGTGGCTTACGGACCACAGTGTCTTTCACTACGTAGGTTTGAATACCACTTGGGTCAAATTCAAGGTAAGAAAGTTTGTTAACTCACTTGTCCAAAATCGATGGTTTTCTCCGATTTTTCTCTACCATTCCAGAATTGACTGTCTCGATACAAGTGGAAACATCTTGACTTGCAAGTAAACCTTCACTCCACCAAACATTCCCATTTACTTAACAAATGATAAAAACATTTAAATACATGTAGTGAACTTATCATTTTTGACATGAACACCTCCAATCAAACCAAAGATACAGACCAAATGGAATAGCTTTATTAATGAAATTCTTGAACTCTTAAATCTAAATCCAAAACGTAAATATAATGTACTGGGTGATCTTTGTTCGTTAAATCCAGCAAAATTGTCTAAAAGTGCAGTATGTCAAAACCAGCAACTATGACCTATTATATAAAGTGTATCCCTGTATTTCATTTTCTCGGGTTTCGATTTCAAACTTTACTAAAAGTTACTTGAATTTAAGATATAAGAGTATGAACTAGAATGCCGTCAAAACCGTTAAATGAGTGGATTGGAATAAAAGTGTCTTACACCCTAGTCAAGAGTATTTCACTTATATCGAGACGGCAAGGTGCTTGAGGAAACACGAGTACCTAAAGCTAACTGACAATTAGGAAGTGTTCGTTTTATCCGTTCGTTTGTTTGTTGTGCAGCGTACCTGGTTGTTTCGTTCTGGCTATTGTGGAGTGCATTTTATTCATCTGCAAATGGTGGTTGTTTTTATTTTCATTTTAAGCTTGAAAGTGACCCAAAATGTAGAGAAAATGTGTTATTCAACATATCAATAATTCTATAACATATGTTGATAACATATACAGTACAGACCTGTCGAAAGCTTAACACTAAGCTAACGAATTATTCCCGAATTGACAACTCATTTCGGTCCCTCGTTAGCTATATTTCGACAGTTTTTCGACAGTGGCTATCTATCTCTTGAAAGTTTTTCGACGTCAAGCTATCAGCGTCTCAGCCTCTCGACAGCCGAGCTTCGACTTCTTTTCGTTAGCTCAGTGTTAAACTATCGACAAGTTCGGTTTTTTTTACATGTGAATGCATCTATCACGCATTCAAACATCACATCCGTCTCAAGCTATTAATATCTCGACAGCCACGCTTCGACTCCGTTTCGTTAGCTCAGTGTTAAACTATCGACAAGTTTGTTTTTACATGCAAATGCCTCTACTGTATTTCCAAAAATTGAGTGAACATTTTTTTATTATTTATTTCTTTTAATTGAAAACAATTCCATTAAACTATCAATGAAATGTATTCAAAACGCACTGACCTAACCAAATTAATTTTTTAAATAAAGACATAATTGTTCAGTTCTGCTGTGCATAGAGAAATTTTGCGAAATTTTTTAAAATTTGACGAAGTTTATACACCAGTTGGGCCTCATTCAGAGTTACATCAGGGTATTTAGGGTCAGGTAAGTCATTGTTGTTCGGGTTTTTTCCAGTTATCATCATGAATATTCCAATTATAACATAACATTTATATTTGTTCAAAGTAAGAAAGTACAGAAGGGATAATTTTGACATAGCTATATTTGTTTTGTTAAAATGTTCAAAAATTGCTCTATGTACAAAATTAAATTCACTTTTTGATGAATCAAAAATATTTTTCCTATTAGGTCAGTATATTTTGTATCAAGTTTTGACAATTTTTTTGTGAGTTTGTCGGAAAATATGACTTTATTCTTGCATTTTCCATGTGCACAGAATTTGTGGAAATACAGTAGATCACGCATTCTTGAAAACATCAGATCCGTCGCATTTGAGAGATACAAATTTTGTAATATGAACTATTTAAAATCACAGATTTTCCACCCCTATAATTGATTCCACAGAAAATTTTAATTTCGGAGTTTTCTTCACACATTTGTCTTTGTGATTGACAGTGTCTGATGTTGATATCATTGTCTCTTTTTCTGTATTTTGTTTATGTTTGCAATTGCCATCGAATTTGTCAAATATTTTGAAATTCGACTCCGGTTCATTTTTATCACTGTAGTTATTTTCCATTGTGGATTGTCGTGGAGAGTCGACAATGCCTGTCATTATTTGTCTGTTAGGAATTCGTTGACACATTGACAAATGGTGTCTAGCAATGCCGTCGTCATACACACTGTGTCCATTAAGCAAGTTTGCCATGGATATATGCATATATTGATAACGAGTGTCGGGAACAAAACTGATGTTTTGATGGGCTAATTGTTGAATTGCCCTTTCCAAATTCCCATCAGATCCCTGCCAGATAAGTTCCAGAACATTTTGATTATAGTTCGGAAATAAATGTTGCAATAGTGCTCTCTGTGAGGACACTTCCTTCGGAATCCCTCTTGATTCTAGTAGCGAAAAATGCTTAGTCATGTCTTGTTTCATTGTTTCCCGTTTCTTTGCAGACGTGATGTATTCCATTTGTTTTTCTTGTTCGTACATTGCAGCATCGAGATCTTTATCCGCGAAGCATCTTCTTTTGCGCATGCGCTCATTGATTATTGGAACAGGTGCATTCATTTGTGCTATCGGTAATCTTTTTGAGAGTTTTATTTTCAAATCTGCAAAACAAATAAATCATGCAAATAAACAGAAATCGGTGATGCGACACAACTGTCGAAAGTTTGACGTTTAGTATGTATTCCATTTTCGCTTACTTCTGTCATGTGCTACTTTTGAATTATATTATTTCATAAAAACTCAAAAGTAGCACATGACACTTCGTTTAAATAAAACACAAATTCTTAATCTAAAATAAAGCTCAAAGCTTATATTCAACAAGAAATTGGCGAATAAATCATATTCCAAGAAGATGTTTTATCATGAATTAACAATTTAAAATTTTTGTTCATTAAAACGTCACCACAACATGTAATTACTTAAAAAGATAATTGGATTTTCGTGCGAGTAGTAAACCGGTATGTTTACGGGATTGATATAGTCACAGAACATTTTGTGATGACAGCACAGTTAGAACATCTCCAAAAAGATCATCCTCAAAAACTAACTTTTCATGCAAAGTATTTCCTTAGCTAAATTTGGTTAAATATATTTTGGTCTTTTGAATATTTTTTTCAATCGCTTGAAAAAAATTTTGGTTTTACAATTTTTCCAAGCATTACCTATGAAGAATTGTATTCCGAAACAGCCGTCTAGTGCTGTAAAATTAACACACTGGTATTATATGTAATACAATTACTCTCGGTAGCCGAGTGTTCTAAAGTGCGCATTTACGGATCACAACACCTCTCTCCGAATAGGTTCGAATCCCGATCGTGAGAGATCACTGAAATTAAAAGAAAGTTTCTCAGTTTCTTATCGTAGGTCTGTGGTTTTCTCCGGGTATTTAGGTTTCCTCCAAATGCGCCTCTGATGTAAAGAAAAAATTTTGACTGGGATTAAAACTCCATTACTCCACTCCAATTAGAAACAAAATATAAGTAATTAATATTAATTTAATAATCACCTGTTACTTTGTCTTTGTCGCCAGCGGTTTGTCGTATTGCCCGGATGTTACGTTGAAGTAATTTCCGTTGATTTAAAACTTGGGTTGCATTTTTAACCTTTGTCTTTAATGGTCCTGTCATTTCCGACGCTTGATGTCTGAAATTTGGTTACAAACAAAGCAAATTTTATAAATAAAACCGTATGTATCTCTAAGTTCCAACCCCCTACAAGGACTTGGGCCTCGGGGACCGAGTGGTCTAAAGCACCGACTTACGGAACACAGCGCCTCTCACTGAATACGTTCGAATCCCACTCGGGTAGATTATAATGTGAGAAAATTTTCCAGTTCGCTTGGAGAAGGTCAGCCATTCCCTTTGGGCACTCTGGTTTTCTACAACACCCCAGAACTGCCTGGATATAAGTGAAAGAATCTTGACTACTCCGTGACATTTGCAAAGGTTATTTCCTTATTAATACTTGTATTTGAACCACACAAATGGATACTATGTGGTCATTATGTCCAACCCCCTTCCTTCCTTCCATTAGTCGCCAGTTTATACTTGTTAGTCTCAAAATGGCGGGGGTGGGTGGGTGGGGGTGTGTCAGTGGCCGAGTGGTCTAAAGCGCGGACTAACGGATCACAGTGCCCTTCAGAGCTTACATGCGAACCCATCTCGGGCACCTAGTGTAAAAAAGTTTGTCCATTCCCGTGCCGAATGTGGTGCTTTAGTCCAGGTACTCCGGTTTGCTCCACCATCCTTGAACTGACAGTCTGGATATAAGTGAAGGAATCTTGACTAGGGCATAAACACCGTTTCTTTCATCAGTGTTCAGTCTAAAAGGGGACACTTCCACCGTTGGCTTCAAAATAATAATTTTGACCCACAAAAATAATGTCTGTGGATTCCAAGTAAGTCTACCTCTCTTTTTCATATTTTTTCTTTGACTTTTTACTGATCTTTTCAAATAAAATGCAGCATCAAGTTATGTTATTAAGTCGACTCAATTTTTGACAACCGTCCCCTATTTTGTGCCAGGATGACTCCACTAACCACATTTCTGAATTGATCACGGTTCCATTCCGCTTCTAGGATTTTTCAAATGGGGTCATTTTCAAACAAAAATCATCTAAACACTATAACATCAGTATTTTTTGCATTCAAGTAATGTTACCGGTATAGCTCACTAAGGCCTTAAAAATGGAGGCATTTGGCAAAATAAGGGATGAATGGCCCCATGTCCCTCGTCTAGAATGAACATGTCATTCTATTCAATATACTGTTTTATGTTTATTTTTTGCATTCATATAATGTTAAATATGAAAAAGGCGTTAAAATGGGGCATTTGGAAACGGGATTAATGGTCCCATGCTCCCATCTAGAATGAACACTGCCATCCTATTCAATATTATGTATATTTTTGGTTTCATGTTTTGTTTTCTGGTTAATGTCAAGTCTACGTTAGTAGATATTCCTCTCCGATTTCAACATAAGATTTGAGATAGGTCTGTTTTCCCTCCACTTGTTGCCAATGTTGAGAGTAACAGGAAACTAGGAAAAACAACAGACGTTTTGATGTGAAATGTGTTGTATACTTTTGTCAAAATATTGAAATTAAGGCGTATTTATCCGCCGTAACAAATACCGTTATAATAGCACGGCAGGAATTTCTGATATTCACCATTATTTACATGGTAAACCGAATCCATGCTTTCTTAAATAAAACGCACAAAAATAACGAATTTCTGATTGGACGGTGAAATTAACACTAATTATATTCATTGGCTTATTTATTTATCTTAGAGTCACGTGACAATTGAACAGTTAGTTGGTGGCCTAAATGTTCTATTGGTAACATGTGTCTCCAATTTCTATACTGTAAATCAAATATATTTAACGATCGCAGTGATTTTGAGAAAATTAAAAATGTTTATTTGTCCAAAGTCATGTGGTATTACCCTGGAGAATTTCATGAAAACACAACGTGTGTGATATTTAAATGATCAGGTTCTCAAACATGATGTACTCTATGGTTTAGAAATCCACAGATGAAGTTATTCCGAGTTATATTATGAATTGCCGCCAAATTCTGATATAACTGGTTTATAATTTGGTAACCAAGTAATCAAATAGCAAATGTTTTGTGATTTTCTTATTCTGAAACAATAATAAAGTAATACTTCGATTCATTGACACTATTTTCTGGCAACAAATTTAGGGATGCTTATAAAGAAAAACTTAGATAAAAATGAAATTTTGAATTTCAAAATTGTATGAGGATGAGTGGGGTGGCAAAGTTATAGAGGGAAAAATATTTCAAGTGTTTAGTATTATTAAAGATACAAAAATTGTAGGTGCATTTGTCAAATTGGTGTTTTAAGACGGATGAAAACCTCAACCATGAAAATATTCTTATAATTTTTAATTTATTTATTTTTATAACATATGACAATCAAATGATTACATAGAATATACACCCTATGAACTAGAGTAATCCATGTTTTTTTTTTTTTTTTTTTTTTTTTTTTTATGGCAAATATTAATTTGACATGAAAGATATGTAATATAAAAGTACAATGTATATTATACATGTAAATAAATAACAGTAAAACGGATAAATTTAAGTACAAAAAAATAATTAAAGGGAGAGAATTTATTACTTACAAGTTACTCCCCTTTAATAATAGTTTAGTTCAAAAAATAATGTATATGAAATGAAACATGTAATGTCGCTTCCTGATGGAATCAACTTTAATTCCCTTAGCTATTAGTATATGTCTAACTAATCGGGCCAATGTGTATTTATTGGATTTGTTGTCCTGCTGGGTTACGGGTACGCTAGCGGAAAGGAGTGAAGCTTCCGAGTGCCTGAGAGATGGATGATTAGTTACCGAAAAATATATATCAGTTGCCAAAAAGCTGTTGAGATCTTGCTAAAGAGGGGCCAAGATGAGGTGCCGATTCGACGCTAAATGTTCAACTTTCGACAAGCCTGTACTTTATTGTCGAGCACATAGACACACGAATACATAATCTATACCTTCGTAATGCTACTTGAGCCGCCATCACTCTCTGTCTTTCAACAACCAATTGACAGTTTGGACACTGACAATCTCTCCATCGACAAAACCGCTTATGTCCTTTCAAACACGACACAACACCATGGTTTCTACATCGTGCACACTTGGGTGTTCTGAGTAGACGTCGATGTGCGCCGCTTTTATCATCATTCACGCCTGTCAGCGGTTTTTCTTTATCCATTAAGCTTTTTCTGAAAAATAAAATATATAATAATAATAATAATAATAATAATAATAATAATAATAATAAGCCGCTTTTTCAATTGGGTAGCCGCTTTACCACATTATTCCTTCTGAAGTTTGTGTGGATTAATAATTATCATCAAGTTTTTCTGAAAGGAAGACGTTATCCAGAACGACGTTATTCCGGGGAATTCGTCCCAAAAATGTTTTCCAAAAACGTCCCTCGCTTTTTTCTAGAAATAATGATATAATTATATTGTTACGTTGGTTTTATTTATTTATTTTTTTTTTTTTTTCGTTTTTTTTTATTCTTAAAAAGGTGAGCTAGGTCCAATATGGATCGTTTTATTTACAGAACAGACCTGGCGATAATTTAACGTTGAGAAAACGATTCGGAGCCGAATCGGTCCCTCGTTAGCTACCGGTATATCCTGGAAGCTGCAACATATCTATCACTCGGCAGTTTTTTGGCCACTCACTATCCATATCTTGAACACTCGTTAGCCGAACTTAACTTCTTTTCTTTAGCTCAGTGTTAAACTTTTAATAAATTTGCACTCCATGTATATTTGATTCTGAAAATGCTTTATTTTCATTGAAGACATGAAAAAGCAGCTTCTTTACGCATTATCTAGATACAGAGATAAGATTAGGAACAAATTGTAAATTAACCCTTGTGTTGAGTGGAACATGTCGGTAGAATCTAAATGAATGTAACACAACACCATCACAAGTCATTTAAAGGCGTATCTTTGTCAGTTATAACATCAACCATTCCTTACTTTGTCACTTCGGTATCGCATTATCCTAAAACCGATCTCAGATACGTATTGGATTCGTTTATTTAAGCATAATTCTTTCCAATATTTAGAATTCGATGTTTATTTTTGTCCGATTTCAGTTTATAAAAACTGGCGACAGAAACGTTTGTTTAAAAGCAAAGCAATGTTTATATCAAGTTTGGATATCTGAAAGAGGGTTCTTTTTTGTCGTAAAAACACTTTTTGTTGCGTATGAATTACAAGATCAGACGTGGAAATTGGTTTTGCTTCTTGAAGATCTAGCCTTGTAAAACACGAGACGCGCGAGTCGAGAGTCACGCACAATATATACCACATGTTTTGTAATAAATTCTTATTCCTTATCTTGATGTTAAACTTCCACAACTTTCATTTTTTTCACCGTGAATTTTTCTTTTTTCACAACTTAATTAGTTTGATGGAATTCTTTCTTTTAAATACGAAAAGATAATCTGTATTATTATTATTTTTTTAAATAAATGTATTTTGTATTTATTTTTACAACTTATTTTTTTCAAGATATTACTCTTTCTGAGAAATAATTTTATATCACTTTTTACAAGACTTTAACATTAATTTAATTTAAACAATACTTTTTAACTTAAAATGATTAACCATAAGGCTATAAGGGGTTTACGTTAGAAAAACCTTTTTTACAATGTAAATCTTATTATTTGTTAATTGCTCAATTTAACAATTTAATTCAATCTGTATTTTCGTAATTAATATAATCAAAAACAAACATACTAATCCATGTCTGAATCACAATCAAGAAGCAAAGTAAAAACTTTGGAACTGACAAGTTAGGTGAGACACGTGAACTTCCACCAGGGAAGTGAGCCGCATGCTCCGGAAGAGTAAGCACCTCCTGTTTAGCTAGCTACACCCGCCACGTGTGTAATCAAAATTATGTGAAAGGAACATGGAACTATGAGACGTCAAATGCATCCAGGGCCTATCAACAATACTGTGATGACAGCCATAAAACTTTTTGAGGGCCTTGATAAGCCTTGGCTTGCAATATCCCTGAGTCAACAATTTATTTGCAAGCAGCCTACTTCGTTGTACAAAGTCCCCGTAGTGGGAACAAGCTCTACCATAGCGTATTAATTGGAAAACAAATAAACTTATTATAAACTTGCATTTTGATTATTTCTTATTTTAAACGTCCAGAATAAAAATTAACCTAAATTAAATAATTGTTTTATATTAATAACAGTCAACACCTGGATTAGTTTAAAAGTAGAAGGTTTTTGACAGAAACATGGTTTAATAAGTTGTTTGCGGATTGTGGCGTAAGCAGGGCATACAAGTCTCAAGTCTTCTTTGTGTCTATGAGGCGCCGTTTCTATATTTATTCACTATTTTTACATATGCATAATTCATTTATGGATATCCATAAATCGAATTTAACATATGTAAAAATATTTTTAGATATTCAAAAATAATTTTGCATATGCAAAAATCGATTTATGGATATCCAAAATTCGATTTATGGATATCCATAAATCGAATTTTGCATATGTAAAAATACCGACTATTTGTGCATATCTAAAAATCGATTTATGGATGTCCATAATTCGATTTTTGCATATGCAAAAATAGTCATGTGTTGAGCATTCTGATTGGTCATATCTATTCCCTTATTTTTGCATGAAAATATTGGCTCTGGGTGACGTATGAACGACGCAAAGAGAGAACTGAGTTGCAAACTGTTAATTGTTTTACTTGCTACGGTTGTGTCGTTATTTGAATTTGTTGTTACAAAAGAATTATTAATTGAATTGAAAATACTTGTTTTCCTTTTTGTAACTATAATAAATGGACTTTTTGCACACATAACATAATTCGCATAAGTGTGCAAAATGTCCAATTTTATATTAAATAGAAAAATTATTTTCATTTACTAATTCATTTCCAGCTAAAAGTTGTAATGGATGTGCTTGTTTAGGGACAACTGGTGATTGGTTACCGTCCTACAAAAATATTGTGCACGGAGCTCCTTTTGTGACACGAAAAAATATATTTAAAACTTGTATGCACGGCTGTTTTTAAATTGTAACAGCTTCACGGTTCAGATGGAACTGATAGCAAACTTTACCATGTAAAGTTCACATAGACTAAAGTAATTACATATTCCGCACCTCTTTCTTTCTGACGTCTCTGTCGTATACGAGCCATTACAACTCGTGTACACGAGATAAAAAAAGTCGTGCGCACGAGTTCGCAATACATGTATATTTCCTCGTGTCACCAAAGGAGCTCCGTAGTTACGGCTCAGTATCTCATGAACACGAATTACCACGACCTAAACTATCGAATGTTTATTGATTTTGGTGTGTAAGCTAAATGATGGAACACAACACTGGATGCTATAAACTATTGTTTGTCTAAAGCCTCAAGGGTTTGGTCCCATGTACCATTCATTTTCAAGTTTGATTTCACACGTGACGTGTAGCTTGTTAGACAGGAAGCTCTTAGCCTTACAGACCACCAAGCATCAATTCTCTAATGTAACTACAAATCAGACCTGTCGAAAGTTTAACACTGGGCTAACGAATCAGTGCCGAATCGTCAGCGTAACCTTGTTACCCATATCACCGCAGTATTTCAGCAATTGCTATCTAGCTAATGGTAGTTTTCGGTCACAAACTATCCTCATCTCGGCCACCAGGGAGCTAGATTAGACTCTTCTTCGTTAGGCGAGTGTTAAACTTTCGACAGGTCTGTACTGTACGTTTTCCGGTTAAAAAAGTAATTACATGTATGTTGCATTTGGGATTAAAATTTGAATATGATGTGGTATGTTTGTGTTTGGTTGGATCTTCCGTGATCTCAAAGTATTTATCCTTTTTTCTACCTTCACTCGTGACGTGTTTTTGGTTGCTTTGGCTTTTGCCGAGTAGATGGTTTTCCAGTAAACTGAACAAATTATAGCATAAAGTATAGAAATCGTTCGTAGTCATAACGTTTCCAGAAGCATTTTATGTCACAAAGTATATGTATATATGTTGAATGTGCCCTCGGTCAAAATTGCATATATTTGAAATACATGTGGACAATTTATTTATTTATTTATTATCTTTCGACTTATTAATTGGAATTAGAAAAACAAATTTTGCAGAAAAATTACTATGACATACACTTTCTTAATGAAAATAATGGATAAAAATCGGCGTTGGACATTTGAACGAAAACATAGGACAGAAGAGCGAAAATAAATGGACGCTTGAGCGACGAAGTAATGGACATTTGAGCGACAGAATTTTAACCAATTTAAGCGAAATCCAAATATATATGGTAGACATTTCAGCGACATTTTTTCTTGACCTCTTCTGTTAGCCAGACTAACGTCTGTTGCCCCTTGCTCACCGCAGGATATGGAAGTAGGATTTTTGAGCAGGAGAAAGTTTGTGAAAAGCATCAAATTAAAATTTATAAAATCCATTAAAGGTCCACACTACACTTAATAAAACTGTCATGTGCTGATTTTGAATTTTTATTCAAATATTTTTATATTTTTATGACAACCATGTGCTAATTTTGAATGCATTATTTTAATAAAAATTCAAAATCAGCATATGACAAACTTCACAAAGCTTAAAGTAAATTCACATATCTGTTTTTGGCCAAAAAAATGTTTGGATTCAGATAGAATGTCCAAACTTCGTTTCTCACTAGAATAAAGGCCACATTACAACGACCATCGAGAAGATAAAATTATTAGGGAATGAATGAGAATTCAAGAATTCTAACTTGAAATAAAAACACGAAAGAAGAGACCACACGCTTGTCTTCTTTTTGACAGTGAATTTTGATTATTTTTCATTTAAAATCTAATAAACTTGGGGACAAAGTTTTCCTGTCGGAATATTACACAATAAGATCGTCCATTTCGAGTTGGATTTTTTGGTATAAAATTTTTCGTATAAATGGTCTATGTGTCATGCCATTTTTTGTATTTTATGATTAAATTCAAAAAATGGTATATGACATTTACATAAAATGATGAGAAGCCTTGATTCGGTATCAAAATTCATTAAAACTACATTGCTTATTTTTACTTTTTTTTAATCATTATCATGCCAGTCTCCTTACAATTATGTTTTATTGTAATTTATTGTAATTTATTTTTTATTTTAAATCATCATCATTACAGGTGCAATGTCAAATTTCTTATTATATGTTTTAATGTAATTTATTAGGAATTATTGTTATTATTTAGTTATACATGTAATTGTGATGCATTGTATTTTGACATAGGACATTAATGAATAGAAATTGTGAATGCCTGCTATCAAATCTTTTTCTTGAATAAAATATTATTGAAATAAAAATTAAACTACATTGCTTATAATAAACCGTTCTGAAAAATTCAATTTTGTATAGAAAGTTTATTTTATACTGTTCCAAAAAAGATATAAAAATGTAGTTTAGCAAAATCAGGGCCCTGTTGTTCGAAGCTTAGTCAAAATTTGTTTTTTGCATTATATCAAATATTTTGTGAATTTTTTGTTGAAAACACAAAGAGTGAATAGAATTTCATCAAATTAAAACAAAATGTTTTAATACTGTTGATTCAATAATGATATGGTCGTTTTTATTAGTGTCTTAAACTTGTGCTAATCACTGATGTAAGTAATCAATCTTCGAACAAATTGACCATGAAGTCCAAAACACGCGAGGATGAGCATAATCAGAAGCCGATTATGCTAGTATTGATGGACTTTTAGCATAATTAATGAACACCGATACGTGAGTTATGTCATATACCCTTTTTTAATTTAATCATAAATCTTTTTTAATGTATTTTATTATTAGATTTAAAAAGGTATATGACAGTTATACTGAAAAAAATATTTAGTATGTATAGAGCTTATTTTTATACTGTTGCAAAACGAGTGAAATTTAGCAAAATAATAAAACTACATGCACTTAGTTTTGACAAATCATCGCAGCAAAATTACAAAAACTCATAGGAAAATTGAAAAGAAACGCTAGTTTTTGTTTGTCAAATGATCCATCAATTTCATAAGGACAAAAATTTAAAGAAAGTTTATATATCATATCAAACATCTTACCTTTTGTTTCTGATTTCTGTAAAAATTGAACCATGAACAAGAAGAAAAGATTCAGTTTTATCAACAAAATAAAGATTTCAGCATCATTAACTAATCTGATTGGTCCTTTATCTACTAAGCCACGCCTTTTTTATGCTTCACATTAAATATAATTGGTTGTTATTTCTTGTAGAAACATGCAAGGTGATTTTTATCACACCAGATTGTTTTTATCAACTTTTCTCCAATTTGTACATTTTGAAGTTATACGCGTGTTAGATTCTTTTTAGGTTAGAACATAATATTTTACATCTCATATTAAATTCCCTGTTGGATTTTATTGAGATAATCTGTATTAAGCTCCAGAAGTCCAGAGGATTTTCATCCGCATTATACGGTGGCTAATTTGGGACATATCGTCCCGTCGACTCACAGATATTGCTCGATTGTTAGACCGTCAAATGGTGATTATTTAAAAGAAAAGTAGACAATAATACATACAAGTTATTGGTGCCCAAGTGGTCGAGAATTATATATAGCAGCTTCTGACAAGCTGAACATCGCGATTTACTATAGTAGCTGTCATGTGCTAATTTTGAATGTATTCTTTCATAAAAATTCCAAAGTAGCACATGATATAGCTGACGAAGGGCCGTGATGACCTGTTGATTCAATTCTAATTCATTAACTTAGTGTTAATTTTTCCACGGGGCTATACTGTATACGGTCTTCTCTTAGAAATATGTTCAGTGCAGGTCTGTTGAAAGTTAACTCTAGCTTACGGATTAGAACCAAATCGATAGCTAATCTCGGCCTCTTTAAATTTCAGCTATACATCGACAGCTGCTTCCTATCCCTCCGCAGCTTTTTGACCACTGGCCACCCATATCTCGACCACTCGGCAGCCGAACGCCTCCCCCACCCATATCTCGACCACTCGGCAGCCGAACTTCGACTCTGGCCACCCATATCTCGACCACTCGGCAGCCGAACTTCGACTCTGGCCACCCATATCTCGACCACTCGACAGCCGAAATTCGACTCTGGCCACCCATATCTCGACCACTCGACAGCCGAACTTCGACTCTGGCCACCCATATCTCGACCACTCGACAGCCGAACTTCGACTCTGGCCACCCATATCTCGACCACTCGACAGCCGAGCTTCGACTCTGGCCACCCATATCTCGACCACTCGACAGCCGAAATTCGACTCTGGCCACCCATATCTCGACCACTCGACAGCCGAAATTCGACTCTGGCCACCCATATCTCGACCACTCGACAGCCGAAATTCGACTCTGGCCACCCATATCTCGACCACTCGACAGCCGAGCTTCGACTCCTTTTCGTAATCAAATTTTCTGTACTGTGACACCAATCGGTGACCATAGTACATCTTAATTAAATCTTTATAGTATCAAGTAACGGGGATTAATTTCAGGACTTGTAATAAGTAAATGGCTCGTAAAAATGTAATTTTCAGCTGAATACATTTGCTATCAAATGGTTTACCATCTTTATCTTAATAAAATGAGAAATGTCTGTTTGACAAGGGGGTACTGCAGTACAGACCTGTCGAAAGTTTAACACTGAGCTAACGAATAAGTGCCGAATTGACAGCTCACCTCGGACCTTCTGGTTAGCTATATCTCGACAGCTATCGGCAGCTTCTATTTATCTCAACAGCTTTTCGGACGCTAGCTATCCATATCTCCGACAACCAAACATCGACTTCTTTTCTTAAGCTCAGTGTTAAACTTTCGACAGTCTGTACTGTATAAAGTTCAAATAGAATTGTCATATAGCATTTTTTGAATTTAATCATAAAATACATTCAAAAAATGGTATTTTTTTAATGTATTTTATGATTAAATTCAAAAAATGGTATATGACAGAATGCTCAAGTATTTTGGTCATTCTAATGCTCAAATTAACACTAAATGGAATTTCAGGCTGACCAATCAAAATATATTTATTTGTCCAGATCGGTACATTTTTAGTGCGCAAGGTTGCCATTTAGGTACTATTTTATCATTAAATATTTGATTTTGGTACAGTTTCCATATAAAAAAGTACTTTTAATAATAATTAAAAAAAAACCGGCTAAAATATAAAAAAAAAAATCCGTCTAATTTGACCTTTCATTTTATCTGTCCGTTTATATGGTACAAATCAGTCTGGAATTTTTCAGCTAAAATTCTTCAGCGACAGGTGGCGTTTATGTGAAGAAAAAGTCAAAAGTGTCACAATGTATATTTCAATACATAAACCGAACTTTTTTAATTAAAAATACATGTGTTGTTATGTTGTATATGAAATACGTGATTTTTTAAATAAAATTTTTTGTGAAGGACATTATGCAGAAGCAAATACTGAAACACCAATTGCAATGATTCGAATTTCTTAACTTTGGTGACATCTGGACAACGTGTTAAATTATGTCCTTCAAACGAAGTGGGGTACATAAAGTGTTCCATCCATTTCTCCTGTGAACGTTTCTTGAGCAGTGGCAATTTTTCTCGAAAACTGTTAAGCAAATTTTTATGAAACTTCACAGGAACAATTTTTGGACGGAGTAGATGTACCATTGGCTATTTGTATTTTGATCATGCACATGATTGGGTAAAAATGGATTCCAAATTAGGATTCGTGGGGGGGGGCACTTTTGAAATGACATTTCATTTCAGTTGTAGTTATATTTGTCGTTGTTTGGTGACATTTCTTTCTGTCATATATCCATTTTTTATTTTTCTGAATGAAATTTTCAAAAATAATCACAAATAAGACTTCATGAATGGGTAACATGAGTTTAATACAAATGGACGTATGTATATAAAGTTTAATTCAAAAGTGCTAAACTAACAATTACTCATGTAAGACCAGTGTATACATAAATCGTGTGTGTATTTCCTCTGTTAAAATTTGTAACGCATTTTTTGTTATTTTTCTCTTTTTTGTATATATAACACATATGTAACTTTTTTCTATTTTCTCTGTTTTTATTTCTCGTTTCCGCTAGAGATGATAAAGAGATAAAATTCACATAAATCTGTTTTATCTTGAAGATATCTCTAAAACATGGTAACTCTTCTTTCAAAATACGCCAATAGAATGACAAATCTAAAACAAGAATTTATCTGTTATCTGGGATTATCTCCCTTTGTAATCTCATCGTGTGAGAGCAGATACGTTTTTGGCGTGTCTATTCATTGAGGAAGAACAAATTGTATCCGTTCAGAATTATATATCAAATGTAACAAGTCTGAAGAAATAAAAATTAGTATTATTTTTATCAGGGACAGATATCGCTGAAGGTTTAATGCTTTAGGGTCCATGATCTCATTGATTCCGTATTGGTGTGTTATAAACATATAACTGCATTTTGGCCCAGTTGTTTAAACTTCTGTTGACTTAACCAGTTCAAACTGTTAATAAAATTTAAAAGAAATGTACAGTTTTGACTTTAACTGCTTACATTTGATAATAACAATTTGTGTGCATGAACTTTTTGAAAGAATTAAATTGTGTCAGATTTAAGTTAATGAAAAATTTAGCTAAGGAATGATGGTGAAACTGGTGCCAGGCTCCAGTTTCACAGCCATTTCTTAACTTAACTATGACAGTTTTTGTGGGGTTTTAATCGTTCTAAAATAAAAAGTTTCAACAAAATAAGAATATAAATGATTTAAGAACGACATGATATTCAAAATGACACCTAATTATAAAATTCAAGAATATCTTGAAAACTGAGAAAATTACTCAGATTTTAAATTTTCCAGATTTAAGTTAAGAACTGGTTTGCTAAAAAATGATCGTGAAAACGGGACCTGCATGGTATTGAAATTAATTAATGCTTTAATACGGGGTCCCTGATGACATTGATTTCGGGTTGATCACTAAATTTTGAATTATTCCACTTTAAAATATAAAGACTTAAAACATGATCAGGTGGTAGAGTTCCTTTCTACGTTTTTCTGTGTTGTTGTTCCACAACAATCCGCATATTATTGTTTAATACATAAATTTTTAATGTTTCTGATAAAAATGTAAAAACATCAGCGGTTTTCTGTTCGACTACATTAGTCCCCTAACCCTAACCCCCCTTTTTATTATTGTCACTTTGGGGGTTTTATTGGACTAATAAGCCAGCAGATTACGCGGTGTCATAGCAGGCCCTTGGGCTGAGACTCAAGAGGCTAAAATTTGCTCCTGGGTAGCAGCCTGATTGAATACAGACCTCAGCTGACTCTCTCTCAATAGACGTAGAATAGATAAAAATATTAAAATAAATTTAATGACATAAATATGGGAATTTTTCAGAAATAATATGGGAATTTTTTAGAAATAATGAGGCCGTCGATTTAATAAAATGTTTTTTTTTTTTTTTTTTTTTTTTTTTTAGGATAACTTTTGACATTTGCGCTTAATCGTTAATTATAGTTTGATTTTACTAGTTTTGAATTTAAACCTGAAGAATGAAAATATAAGCATTTGTTATAGAATTTAATTATACAACATTTTTGTTTGAAAAATTAAAAAAAAAATTAAAAAAAAGTGCGTCGGCCGGGAATCGAACCCGGATCGACCGCTTGGAAGGCGACCATGCTAACCGTTACACCACCGACGCAGATGACATTAAGGTGGAAGACATAATATAGAAACTTTGCTCCAATGATGACAGATTTTGTTTGCCTTTAAGGCCTTTATTTTCAAGTTGTTATTTTTAATTTCATCGATTATATTAATAATAATTAGTTAAGCTATTTTTTTTCACTTTAATTTTTATTTTATTTCCACATTAGTAACATCAGCTTAATCTTACGTCAAATTCCGAGGATTACCGATTGTGTGATCTATGATAAGCGGGATAACTCGTGTAACATTTGATACTAGTGCGACAATTTTGACCATCACATTATAATTATCCATAGCTTGTACAACATGTCCCGATCTTTCTTTCAGACAAAATATTCCTTAAAATAGTATTTTTATGTAGCGTCTTGAAGGCCATACGTGTATGATTGTATTTAAGAACGGGTAAGAAATTTATTGCATGGCAAATTGCCATATTTCACTGTCAACCTTGAGGAATGCATCTATTCACAGATTTTTCCTATGGAGACAGATTTTCCCTAAATACCATGCTAAAAATTAATGCTCTATGTGGCGGATTTCATTTTTTGGTCAAATATACTCTCTCGGTTAGGAGATAAATATTAAATAATTAAGTCCATTTTTGTTTTAAAATCATTCCTTAACTAAGACTTTCCTTGCAGTCGGAATCTGACAACTTTTGGAAATATTTCATGATGCAAATAAAAAGTGTCTTCAAAATTAAAATAAAGATGTCATAAGCCCGGAGTGATCTTCAAAATCACAGGCAGGAATTTTGCATAGGGGTACAACTGTAGGAAATAATAATGAGGTGCCCTGGGTCTTGGGGGATCTGGATCCCCCCTCAAAAAAAGAAAAGAATGAAAATAACACACAAAATGATGCATTTTTTTTATCATTTTAATGGACAAATGAATATAGACGAATATGATCCCAGCTGGTATCTACATGTTTACAATAATCAACAAATTTTGCTAAATGATTTTTATCAAATCTTTTTAACAGTTACTGAACTTTAGGAAGAACACATATGCAATTAATTGGAATGGGGAAAATCGATGTTGGACTGTGATCTTAACCTATACCTAACACTTTTTTATTGCATACTGATTCACAAATTGGAATTTTTCTCGATTTTCTAGAACTTATCCATAAATTAGATATATCTGATTGCATTTCTTCACATGCATTTACATTAATTAAATGCGTTTATGTTCTACTATCTTTCAGTCATTTTCGAATAAGGGTCAAAGTTCAAATGAAATTAACTTCAAAATTTACGTGCCTGTCACAACTGATTTTGGCAACTTAATGATACAGGTCAGACCTGTCGAAAGTTTAACACTAACTGAGCTAACGAAAACGAGTCCAATTTATGCTCAGCTACTGAGTGACCGCAATATGAATAGCTTGTGTCCGAAAAACTTCCGAGGGATAGATAGCTGTTGTCGAAAAGCTGTTGAGAGATAGATAGCTGTTGTCGAAAAACTTCCGAGAGATAGATAGCTGTTGTCGAAAAACTTCCGAGAGATAGATAGCTGTTGTCGAAAAGCTGTTGAGAGATAGATATTGCTGTTGTCGAAAAGCTGCTGAGAGATAGATAGCTGTTGTCGAAAAACTTCCGAGAGATAGATAGCTGTTGTCGAAAAGCTGTTGAGAGATAGATATTGCTGTTGTCGAAAAGCTGCTGAGAGATAGATAGCTGTTGTCGAAAAACTTCCGAGAGATAGATAGCTGTTGTCGAAAAGCTGTTGAGAGATAGATAGCTGTTGTCGAAAAGCTGCTGAGAGATAGATAGCTGTTGTCGAAAAACTTCCGAGAGATAGATAGCTGTTGTCGAAAAACTTCCGAGAGATAGATAGCTGTTGTCGAAAAGCTGTTGAGAGATAGATAGCTGTTGTCGAAAAACTTCCGAGAGATAGATAGCTGTTGTCGAAAAGCTAATGAGGGACCGAGATGAACCTTTCGGTTCGGCGCTTATTTTTTAAACTTTCGACAGGTCTGTACTATAATTCAAGGACATGCACGGTGTGACAGCTATATAAAATGATCAGTAATGTGACATGAATTGCAACGTCATTTGATTTAAAGCGAGTGCACCTGCCAGCTTAATGAAGTGGAATTGAATAATACAAATTTATGTCCAGTTTGCACACAATAAAATAATTAAAAATATAGTAATGTGTAGCTGAATACCATGCACTTGGTAATGATTGGAAGAATAATCGAGAATGAGTGGTGTAATCGAGTCTTACGTGATCATTAAGGCATGGTGGAGGAAACCGGAGTGCCTAGAGAAAATCACCAGCCTTCGGCAGAGTGAACTGAAAACTTGCTCATACTAAGATATATCCAGAGTGCAATTCGAACCTAGGTGGCGACAGGCCCCGGTGTCACAATCACAATCATTTTTAGCTAAGATTTTGCTAAACTTAAATCTGACAAATTTAAAACCTTTGTAATTTTGTTAATAGTTAAAATATTAGGGATTTAATCATTTTAAGGTGTCGTTTTAAAGATTTATCAAGCTTATGGCTTCTGCATTTAGTTTTGACAAAAATTTTTATTCGTAGTTCCAAAAAAGATTGTCAAAATTTGCTACATTCATTGCTTTTCACGTTTTTAAACAGCTTTTTAGATTTCATTGACTTTGTATTGTTTTGATAAAGAATTATACATGCATATTATATTGATTTTTGCTCAATCATTGTTTGCTTTTAATTGAAATGATTTGGTTATTAATATAGATTGACTCATCAAATATGTCCTTGGTTGAAAAATTAAAATTTAACTATTTTGATATATCTGTATCGATCCCCGACATGTATACGACATATTTTAACGAACAGTTTATAATACGTTTTTTCGCGATCTTAAATTTCGTGCCAGAAATCGTTAGCGGCTGTGGAAAGCGTTTTAGTTTAGGAATGATGAATTTTGATCATAAGGTACTTTTAAAAAATAAACGGTGAAACAATTTTGTTTGGCTGAAACCGATATGTTTCCATTGTAAAATGTTTCATAATGTATAATAGTCGGTTTTTTGAGAACGGAATTGCCGGGTACGGGCGGTCAAAAGGACTGGGTGATTAGAACTACTAAAACACAACCCGATCTGTTTCTAGGTCCCGGTGTCACAATCACAATCATTTTTAACTAAGATTTTGCTAAACTTAAATCTGACAAATTTAAAACCTTTATTTTAAACTTCTGCATTTAGTTTTGACAAAAATATTTATTCGTAATTCCAAATAAAGATTGTCAAAATTTGATACATTCAAGTTAAAGAAAGGAATGATTTTGAAACCAAGACTTGATCAAAATGTAAGTTTTATAATGTTTCATGTAACTTGATTTTAAAAAAAATTTAAGAACTATTACATGCCAGCTTTCCTATTTACAGTTCCTGGTGATGTATAGACGCCATCATTAATTCATGAATATTGGTTAATATAAATGTGACAATTTGACACATCTATAAGGGACCATCATCATATTTCACCTCTGTATTAGTTAATTATCAGCAATACATACAAATACTAACATACTTATCCTTTGACATTCTACTGTTCTCATTATCGGAGGGATAAATAATTTATTAGTTCGTTTAGAAAGCTGGTAAACCAAACACAAATCGAAACAGCCATAAAAAGGAATGATTTTTCATCTTTAATATCTAAGAAAAGGAGATTACAAATATATCAGTGACGTCATTTCTTGAAAACATTAAATTATTATTTAATCATTTGTTTGAATCAAGTTTTTGGTATCCATTGTGTGTGTAATAGCGAGAGTTACGTGTGTATGATCAAGTCGTGTATGGACTGTCTGGAAGCTATGCGACATTAGGGATCTGTTAGATGAATGGAACTTGGATTGATTTTGGACAGCTTGAAGTCTGCAATCACTCTTCACTGTATTAGATTTTCAACCTGTATCAATTATGGACAGCGGTAAGTTGATAATCTTGCCATTCATCCATTTTTTTGTCTGTCTCTTTTGGTCAGCAAGTTTTAGTTCATGTTATCGAATTTCTCTGTAGTGTCGTTATTTATTTATTTATTCATTTATTTATTTATTGTTTATTTTGGTCAGCATTCTGTCTACATGTATTCTAAAGTTTTTAAAAACATAAGAAATATGTAAAATCTTTGCCATTTTTGAGTTTTTGTTTTCTCTTTGGGTCTTTGGTTTAGAGTTTAAATGTGTAGTACCGAAGCATCACTAAAAAACTACAAGTATTTTATATACAAAATTTATTTATTTATTTATTTATTTATTTATTTATTTATTTATTTATTTATTTTGTCTCTTTTGATCAGCATGTTGTCTGGTTTAAACTTTTAATTAATAGTATCGAATACTGTTGCTTAAAAACTTAACATATTTATTTTAGCTTTGTCGTGACACTGTTTAAAAACAACAAACAATGTATTGCATTTATTTATTTATTTATTATTTATTTATTTATTTATTTATTTATTTATTTATTTACATGTTTATTTAAGTAATAATTAATTTATTTATTAAGTTTTTAATGGACAGCTTTTGCATTTAATATTTGGATTTAAATTTGGCATTGCAGGTTTATTGGTTATAAATTAATTACCTTGCATTGTCAAGGTTTTTCACCAAAGTATTTGAACCACACCACTGGACACCAACCTTTTGTCATAATTTCCGATGGCAGTCTAAAATTTGGAAAATCAATTGTATCAGTGCTTGTTATGTCTAAAAACAAATGAAACTAAATTATAATCAGTGAACATTATTATTTTATTTGGTATACCTAGAATTTTTTTTTTTTCAAATCCGCTCACTCTTGTTAATTTTTTTCATTCCATGGTTTCTATTTTATCTTACTTCATTTCATTTCTATTTTTATCTATTTTTTCCATTTCATTCTTATTTTATTTTCGCAAAGGGTTTTGTATTTATGAAATATTCATTATACACATAAAGGCCACAAGTTGACGGTGACGATGACTAGACGTTTTATCTTAGAGTTCTGTCTCCTGTGTCACAATCAAACGGGAATATATCGATATGATAATGGCTAAAATGACATAGTTTTTAAGATCCCAAACATACAGATATATTGCGGTATTAATATTTAATACCCTGCAAAGATTAATAGAGGTAGTGAAGTGCTGTTCAATAACTATCCAACAAAGATTAATTGAAACTTTTGACTTTAAATCAATATTATACTTAGATTTTTCTTACAGTGCTACAGATTGCTTGATGCTTACCCAAGAATTTGGCTGTAATTGGCTTTTTTTCTTTTTTAGGGGGCAGGGGTGGGAGTTGCATCGGAGGTAAAGGGTAAACGCGCGATAGTGCTTCCAACCAGAAGGGATCAGTTGGGATCCTTGTCATTTCGTTAGCGAGAGGTTAATTGTTTTCTCCGTTTTTTACCATTGAGCTATTGTAGTGGTGATTGACCTTTATTGGGTTTGGAGGCTACCACCTACCTTATTTATAGTGACCGAGACAGTGTCTAAGCGCTAAGGACCCTATATAAATCTACAACAATTATTGATAACATAACTCTATTTCCTGGCGTTATTTAATGTGTTTCCGAAGTCATTACGGGGATTGTGGCTTTACACAGAAACATCTGCTTAACAATTAGCTAGGAGGCTCTTATGGTGGCTTGTTTGTGCCATCTCATCTTGACACGTTTGCAATTTCGCCTTTTCGCTTGGTGTTTTACTGTCTATAAAGGTCATCGTTACTTGTTAACTTGGGTGACCTTTATAGACAGGTTTGACTGTAATTTTATAAAACATTCTTTCATCAAAACTAATATATTCCTCATTAATTGCTCTAAAAAATAAATTCAGAATATATTTTATTTATTGTGAAATTATTTATTTTTGTGGTGTCTATTTTTCATTTTTCTGAGAAAACACCATTTTGTGGTATACGTTTATGGTAAGTTTGTTATGTATACCATTTCGTTGACACTTAAATTCGTTGTTTATGGTTTCCATGCAAACAGCGAAAATTTGGACATAATGAAAATTAATGATGTCACAGTATGTTACTATGCTGCTGATGTTTTAAATAATTTACTAATGTTATTGTATACGATGCTACATCTGACTTTTCAGAATGTCCCCAGAGATTGCATTTGATTGTTATCCGAAAACATATGGTATATATATGAAACAAGTCACGTTAATCAATGACAATTGCATTTACTTGTACATGTATCATAGAAATACTTATTGACCGACTTACTGCCATCTTTCAAATGCAAAAATTGTATTTACTATTAAATGATTGCAACATGAGCCTCTAGCTCAAAATACTTATCTGAATAAAAAATATATATTTGTCAGAGTTGGCTTGTCGATGGTAGGTGGTTTCTCCCCATTTCTCCGGTTTTGACACGTCCTCCCTACAATCCAGAACCGTTCACCTTCGTTTTATTAGATACCCCAATATAGTACAGACCTGTCGATACTTTAATACCAAGCTATATAATTATTATTGCCGAATCGACAATGTCATTTCGGTCCTTCATAAGCTAAAAATCTCGGCAACTTTTTGACGGCTGCTATCTATCTCTCCGCAGTTTTTCGGTCACTAGCTCTCCATATCTCGGCCAATTGGCAGCCGCGATTCGACTTCTTTTCGATAGCTTAGTGCTAACCTTTCTACAAATCGGTATTGTTACCAGTAGTTACTGTTATGACCAATTGTTCTGAAAATTGCTGAAATAATTTTTTGTTTGTTTTTGACAGATGAAAATTCAACTGTTAGTGTGGAAGTTTTAGGATCGACCATAAATATCGACGTGAACAGTGCATCGACAAACACTACAGCGAATTGTTCTTGTCCATGTCCAGCAGACGATATCACAACGCTAAGTGACACTTACTCTTACGATGCCTTGTTATACATTATCGTAGTGCTGTCATTCTATGCCATGAGTATGGTGCTCCTAATGATCAAGTACATCCGACGAGAGGAAGAAGAAATCTCACTCGACTTTTACTACACAGAATTCGTAAAAAGAGAAAAATTTCGAACAGCAAATTTTAAAAATTCACTGGCATTACAAAAAGTGAGTAACGTCGATATGTTAGAAAAGATGGCGAATTCAAAAACGGATGCACGTGATCTTAGACCTTTTGACGGTGCGCCTTTTTCAGAGAAAGAGACTAAAGTTTCAGTAGTAACAGAAGGCCTGTCATCTCAAACGGAACTGGAAATCACGAAGACGGATCAGGCGCACTGTTCTGTATCCGATGTTGCTATGGTGACTGATACGAAATCTACAAGGGTACATCAGAAAGAACTAGAGAAAAAACGGCCTTATAAGTATTCGTCAGATTCAGATGCTATCCATAGTCAGTTTGGAACTAGAGTTTAAATTTCGACAGTAAAATACAATCAAAAAGAATCTTGTTCAATTAGATATATATGTTACTATTTTTGTATTCAGACAATCACTTGATCCTTCACTATATTATTGCCATGGTAACGTTTTGTATACAATCCCTTTTTATCCTTTTTACAATTCACAATAAATTTTCATAAAATATTGTAGGAGCACATTTTTATTTTATTTTTTCAATGATGATCAACAAAGTTAACCGTTATTCTCCATTTTGTCATTATAATATTCCGTTCCTGTCCAAAGTCGGGAGTTTTTGGTAGGTGGCCTCGATACTTGTTTTATTTATCATTTGTTTGTTGTTTTGTGTTCTTGGTTGTATTTGGTTTCCTGGCTGTTTGAATCGTGTCTTGTTTCCTCGTTCTTAATATACGAATTTTCATGTGGCGTGTTCTTGATGTGTGACACTAATGGTATGTTCCAATTTTATGGTGTTTTCATTCCATTTTGTGGCTCTTGTAGTGTGTTCGTTTCGGGTTGTATCTCTTGTGATGTGTTTACTATTGTATGTGGCTATGATGGTGTGCTCGTTTCTGTTTCTGAATCTTTTTGTGTGTTCTTGGCTTTTTTTAATTTTTTTTTCTGTTGCGTGTTCCAGTTTTTAGTTTTTGTGCTGTAATTGTTCCGATTTGTTTTTTGTTGTCATTGTGGTGTGTTCATTTCAGTTATGGCTTTATGACACGTTCTGGTTAGTGACCTTGTGATGTGTTTGGTGCAATTTGTGGCTGTTGTGTTATAATTGTTCCGGTTTGTGGTAATTCCTGTGCGTTCGTTCCTGTTTGTTGCTCTTGTGATGTGCTCTGATGTATAGCTATTTTAGAATGTTCCGATTTTTTTTAATATACTTGTGTGTGTCTCGTTCTGTGGGACACTACTAAGAACATGTTATTCAACATTTCATTACATTTGTATATTACATATAATTATTGGATACCGGTCTTCTTAGGCTCTAAGGTGCTTTTGTTTATTATTATGCTGAAGATTATTAGATAATCCAGGCTGCTAATCGGATAACTTTTTAAGTTTCACAAGATAATGAACGTGACGTGTTCGTTCTGTTGGCGTGTCTCCGTTTTTCCGTGTTCCGTTTTGTTTCGTTATTTATCAGACTTCGGATATGTTCCGGTTTGTAACTGTTGTGTTCCTCTTTGTTTCATTATTGATCTGACTCTGTAACATGTTCCGGTTAGAGTAATCTGTGCAATGTGTTGTTGTTGTGGTCAGAGATCCAGATAAATATTTGACATTAAGGGTTATTACCCCCTACTTTTTTCTTAAGGATATCCTGTAAAATCTAAAGAGAATCTACACTGATCCATAAAAATCTATTTTTAAAGCCATTTATTCAAATAAGTATAATTTCTAACAATAATACAGTAACATCATCTTCATTGTGACAATGACATTTCATAGGTACTTGGGTCAGGAGTTCAACCCCATAGCAGGTTCTACTGTTATAAGAATTGTAAAGGGTAATGGGGATAATGGGGATTTTTAAAGGGTTTTGATTCCCTTACATTTACAATTTAAAGAGTATTTAAAAAAATTAAAGGGTATTTACACAGATACTCCTCTTATCTGGAGCTCTGGTGGCGCGTTCGTTCCATTTCTGACTTTATAGGCGTGTCTCGGTTTGTGGCCTCTTTGATTAGTTATTTATCTGATTGTGGTGTGTTTCGGTTTGTGGTCATTGTTCTGTATGACACTACAAAGTACATGTTAATTAGCATTTCATTTTATTTGTAGGATATATTTAATATAAGCAAACAACATTGACCTGTCCGGTTAACCTTTGATTTAAATATTCATAACACTAATCATAGGCAATGTGTATATGTATTAACAGCAATTCCTAACTCTACCTATGTATTTGGTGATAAGAATATTCCAATAATATATTTTCTGACATGAATATTCCAATAAAAGGTCAAATGAACAAGTCAATGTTGTTTGCATATACTAGTGTTTCAGTAGACCCTTGGATGTTTGTGTAAATATAATTATATTGTATAACAGATTATGAAATAATCAAGTATGCTGTGTTACGCCACATAGCGATGTTGCCGCATAAACGTGTTCCAACACGTCTATGAGGGGAATTTCAACGCATAAAGAAAAAGCTTTTATGCGGCAAAAAGGCTACATTCCGCCGCATAAAGAAAACAATTACTATCATCACCTGCATTTACACCTCCATCATTAGTACCACCTCACAAAATCACCACCACCATCGTGACGATCATCATTATATTATTATTTATTAAAGCAAAAGTCGAAATTCTACCAAAATCACAATTTAAAGATCATCAACATTACAGTCATAATCGCCACCGCCTTCGGCACGACGGTAACATCGTTGTCGCGCTCTCATCGTCCCTGTCTCCATCCTCGTAATATTATTACCAATATCAACAACACCAACAACATAATTTCTCAATTGTCACCGTCGTCGTCATAATTTATATCACCACCACCGTTTTTGTCGAGATATCAGCTCTTTTTTAAATTTCATACCAACTCGTTATAATTAGCCATCGTTATGCGTTAAAAAGGCAGCCTTGCGCCGCATATAAGCAGCACATCTTTATGCGTTGAACGCCGCCGCATAAACGTGGCGGACCTCTTTATGCGTCGGAATTCCCCGCATAGACGTGTTGGGAGCGTTTATGCGGCAACACCGCTATGTGGCGTAACAATGCTGATCGATAATATGACCAATGTTGGAGTTTACGTGATAATGGACAACATAACCGGAAGCGGAAATTATCCATGTTGTTTCATTGATCACAGTGCCTCTCTCCACCTAGGTTCGAATCTCGATAGTTTGTCAGTTTGCCGTAGGTAGGTGGTTCTCTTCGAGAAATCCTGTTTCCTTCACCATCCCAGAACTGACCACCTCGATATAAGGGGAAAAATCATGAAAAAGACTGGGATATAATACTCAATCACTCCACACCACTCTATGTATAGGTCTCGTCACTTATCATAACTGGGATATAATACCCAATCACTCCACACCACTCTATGTATAGGTCTCGTCACTTATCATGACTGGGATATAATACTCAATCACTCAACACCACTCTATGTATAGGTCTCGTCACTTATCATGACTGGGATATAATACCCAATCACTCCACACCACTCTATGTATAGGTCTCGTCACTTATCATGACTGGGATATAATACTCAATCACTTAACACCACTCTATGTATAGGTCTCGTCACTTATCATGACTGGGATATAATACTCAATCACTCCACACCACTCTATGTATAGGTCTCGTCACTTATCATGACTGGGATATAATACTCAATCACTCAACACCACTCTATGTATAGGTCTCGTCACTTATCATGACTGGGATATAATACTCAATAACTCAACACCACTCTATGTATAGGTCTCGTCACTTATCATGACTGGGATATAATACTCAATCACTCAACACCACTCTATGTATAGGTCTCGTCACTTATCATGACTGGAATTAATAGAATCTTACACCGGTAACAGGGTAAGACAGATATTTCTCACACCTGTGACATGGAAATCCCGCGTTTTTGCCCATGTGGGATTTCCTTGTCCCACCCTAGGGTTGAGACAGGCTACACGCTGAATTTCCCGCGTAGTGATACCTGCTCGGGATTTATCGTTGAAAGGACTTAATAAGTTAAGAAAAGTTCCGAAGTCAACCAACAATTTCTCAACGTCACAATCACGATAAATTGATGACGGCATAATCATTTTACGTGAGAACGTCAACAGAAATCGATTACGTCATTTTCAGTAGGCCCGGATGGTGACATGAAAACTGAACATTTGATGCAAATATTTGTTTAGAAATAGCATTTTATGTGGCAAATGTGTGAGAAAAAGAATCATACACCAGTAACAGGGTAAGACAGAGATATCTCAAACGAGGGTGAATATTTTCAATGTCCAGAACTCGCTAAAGCTCGTTCTGGACAGGAAAATATTCACCCTCGTTTGAGATATCTCTGTCTTACCCTGTTACCGGTGTAAGATTCTATTATTCTCACACCTGTGACATGGAAATCCCGCGTTTTTACCCATGTGGGATTTCCTTGTCGCACCCTAGGGTTGAGACAGGCTACACGCTGGATTTACCGCGTAATTAAACCTGCTCTGGATTTATCGTTGAGAGGCCTTAATAAGTTGGGAAAGGTTCCGAAGTCAACCAACACTTTCTCAACGTCACAATCACTTACACACGCTTAATTGATGACGTCATAATCATTTTACGTGAGAACGTCAACAAAAATCGATTACGTCATTTTCAGCAGGCACGGATAATGACATGAATGTTATATTATGGACTAATAAGACTTAGAGTTATTTCTCTTTGAATTATGAATGAATACCCCATGAATATCTGTATGTAAACCCCAATTTATAGGTTTATGACGTATGCATTATCTGACGTCAGAATGACGTTGTGAGTATTAAAAAATGTCTACCTACATGAATAGACGTGTTGTCTTAATCATTCATGTATCATAACACCCTGACCACGAGAATATATTACATGGTGTCAGAAGTAAATGCGACTTTATTGCATAGGAAATGACAGACCTTAGTGGTATTCCGACTCCCTGTATGGACTGGGACAGCAGTAATCTTCCAGAGGCGTGGAAAAAATTCACATGCCACGTGAACTTGATTTTTCAAGGACCTCTCAAGGAGAAAGAGGAAGACGTCAAGGTAAACTACTTACTTCTTTGGGTTGGCGACCGTGGTCGGGACATCTACAATACATGGGAATTAACGGGCGATGACAGGAAGAAGCTCAAACCCCATCTTGATAAATTCCAGCAACATGTACAACCGAAACTCAACCCGATATTTGCGAGGTACAAATTTAGTAATGAACTGCAGGGAACACAATCTATTGAACAATATGTAACCAAATTGCGTCTTATAGTGAAAGACTGTAATTATACAAATGCAAATGAAATGATACGAGATCGTATTGTTTTTGGGACAAATTCTGTCAAGGTCAGAGAAAAGCTTATCCAGGAAGGACAAACATTGACACTTGAGAAAGCTATCAGCATAGCTCAGTCACATGAATATTCGCGAGAGCAGCTTAAGTTAATGTCAGGACAGCCATCAACATTGTCATCGACTTCGGATGTGCATTCACTTAGGACAGCAGCCGCATCGGGACACAGATTTCAAAAACGTCGTCATGAAGGTCACCGAGGAGGACACGGCAAAGCACATGGTGGACGTCACAGTGACTCTTATTCACAGTGTGGTAATTGTGGTAATAGACATAACAAATCTGACATTTGCCCTGCTAAAGGCAGAAAATGTAATAACTGTCATAAACTTAACCATTTTGCTAAAATGTGCAGATCTAAACATGTGAATGTTAATGAAATTACAGGTAACCCACAACCAGAGGCGTCCCTGTCCCATAGTCCAAGTTCTGCCCCAGATCCAGACTTGTTTATTGATTCCATTAATGAAAGTAATGGTAAACTTAATGTACAACAAGATAAGGCATTTGCAACTTGTGCTATTGGTCCAAGTTCAGTCCCAATTAAGTTCAAACTAGACACAGGATCCCAAGTTAACATAATTCCTTTGAAGGAATATCAAAAATTAAATATCAAAAAGTCACTTCATAGGTCAGATCGTACATTATCGGCATATAACGGTGGTTCACTACGCGCTGTCGGACTCGGAACGGTCAAGTGCCAGTATCGCGATATTACCCGCGATATAGAGGTTTACGTCATCGACACCGATTCACCTCCGATATTAGGTCTTGGAGATTGCGTTGCATTTGAGATAATACAATTTGTCTATGCTGTCGAGACTGTACCAAACGCGATAATCGAAGGCGGAGTTCCGATGAACAAGGAATCCGTTCTCTCGGATTATGGAGATATATTCAAAGGTATCGGTAATTTCCCTGGTGAGTGCAAGATTCATGTAGATCCATCGGTCGAACCCGTGGTTCACCCGCCGAGACGCGTTCCGGTCGCTGTTCGCGACAGACTTAAAGCGGAACTAGATCGAATGGAAAGTCTGAATATCATTACCAAGGTAACCGAACCGACTAATTGGGTTAATTCTCTTGTAGTTTTGGAGAAAAGCTCCGGAAATCTGCGCGTATGTCTTGATCCGCAAGACTTAAACAAGGCAATCAAAAGGCCACATTACCCACTCCGTACACTAGACGACATATTGCCACAATTAACAAACGCCAAGTACTTTACGAAATTAGATGCCAGATCAGGCTACTGGGCGATCAAGCTGGATCACGAATCGTCGTTACTTACTACATTTAACACGCCTTACGGTAGGTACCGTTATCTACGCTTACCGTTCGGATTGAAATCTTCACAAGACGAATTCCAGCGAAAGGTTGATGAATGCCTCGAAGGTATTCAAGGAGTTGTCACAATCGTTGACGATATCCTTGTATATGGTAGTACACGTTTGGAACATGACCTGAATTTGCGAAGAGTGCTCGATAGAAGTCGCCACAAGGGCATCCGTTTCAATGTAGACAAGTTAGAGGTAGGCGTTACGGAAGTTCGCTATTTCGGTCACTTGCTCACATCATCTGGTCTCAAACCAGATCCTAACAAAGTATCTGCTATACACGACATGAAACCGCCGAAGAACCAGGGCGAACTAGAGACATTTCTTGGCCTAGTTAATTATCTAGCCAAATTCGCGCCTAACGTTTCAGAAGTAACCGCACCACTTCGTCAGTTACTTATAAAAACCAACGAGTTTGTATGGGATACACCTCAGTCACAAGCGTTTAACCGAGTCAAAGACATTATTACCAAGAATCCTGTCCTTGCGTATTTTGACCCGCAGAAACAGCTTACGTTACAGGTTGATGCTAGCAAATACGGATTGGGCGCTGCGTTACTTCAAGACGGAAGACCAATATGTTACGCATCGAAATCGTTGACGTTTACCGAACAAAATTACGCAAATATTGAACGCGAAATGCTTGGAATCGTATTTGGTTGTCATAGGTTTCATGAGTATGTTTACGGACGGAAAGTGACCGTCGAAACAGATCACAAGCCTCTCGAAGTCATTGCTAAGAAACCATTACATGTCGCGCCACCAAGATTGCAGCGAATGCTTTTCAGCATACAAAAATACGACTTGGACATTCGCTATAAGCCCGGAAAGGACATACCTGTCGCGGATACGCTAAGCCGTAACTATTCGGAAGACACTACAGTAAGTTTATCGGACAAGGTAGAATTACAAGTACATTTTGTCTTAGCTAACGTACCGGTTAGCGATTGTCGCTTACACGAAATCCGCACCGAAACACAAAAAGATAAGATACTTAGCAAACTCATGGAATTCATCGATGAAGGTTGGCCACACCTCCGACGTCAATGCCATTCATCCGTTATTGAGTTCTGGAATTACAGAGACGAGTTATCTGTCATAGATGGTATAATTTTCAAAGCCGATAAAATAGTGATACCGCTTAGTAGACTAGAAACAAATTCAGAAAAAGTGACTTGAAGCGGCATTTTTTAGTAAAAGTTGGTAACATGCTTTTCTGACATAATTCGAGGATGCTGAATTCAAAAATGGCGGATACCAAGCTCAATTTTGAGTTTTTGAACCCATAATTCCAAAAACAAAATGGCGGCTAAAATTAATGGTGTACCAATGCAAAAAATGTTATTTGGGTTGACAAATTTTGGTAAAAGTTGGTAACAAGGCTTATTTAACACAATTAGAGGATGCCGAATTCAAACATGGCGCATACCAAGCTCAATTTTGAGTTTTTGAGCCCATAATTCAAAAACAAAATGGCGGCTAAAATTAATGGTGTACCAATGCAAAAAATGTTACTTGGGTTGACAAATTTTGGTAAAAGTTGGTAACATGGCTTATTTAACACAATTCGAGGATGCCGAATTCAAACATGGCGCATACCAAGCTCAATTTTGAGTTTTGAACCCATAATTCCAAAAACAAAATGGCGGCTAAAATTAATGGTGTACCAATGCAAAAATGTTACTTGGGGTGGCAAATGTTAGTTAAAGTTGATAACATGCTTTTTAATTATAATTTGAGGGTGCTAAACTCAAAACTTGCAGAGGTCATTCAAAATTTAATGTTTTACCCATAATTCCAAAAACAAAATGGTGACAGTTTCAATTTATTTGCATATAATTTCTCAGTGTTATTGAAGTAGCATGTTTTAGCAAAAGATGGTACTTTGTCCTTTTTAACATTTCAGCATAACTTGAGGTTGCCAAATTAAAATTGAAAAGGTGAAACTGAAGTTTAAATGTTAAAACCCAATTCATAAAATTCTAAAAATAAAGTGGTGGCTATAATTAAGTGTTTGTTCATTATTTGTGCCTTTTGCATAGTGCATTGATAAAATCTACATGATTAAATTAAGTTCACAACCATAACCAAAACCAAAACCATACCGAAATACTGCTTTATTCAGATCATGGTTTTGAATTGATAGTCATAATCGAAACTTGTGTTTGAAATACAGAAAAGAGATTATTCCAGAAAAGTCTTGTCTTTTATACAGAGTTTGCCACATGTTCTTGCAAAATAGTATGTAGAAGCCGTGGTTGTAAATGTCAAATACCGAATTAATATGCATGTCGTCATGCATCAAACTTCTAAGAAAGATATTGCTTTAAAAGGTAGAGTCACAATCATTACTCAAACATATATTTTGATATGTTGTAAACCTCATATGTAATTGTTTGAATTTTTGTGGTAATATTGCATCATTTTTCAACATAGTATAGGTCTCTATACAGTTTTGTCAGCGATGTTTAAGGAACTCAATGCAACTTTAAGAATAAATTTTCTTGAAAATTTAGAAAGTTCTCCAATAAATATATGACATAATCATCTGATTATAAATAAGACTGGGTAATGTAAATGGCAGATTTCAGTGTTGGAAATAGACAAAAGACTGATATGCGAGCTTTTGTAATAATTTGGCCACTTATCATTTTAAATTTCAAGCCGACATTGTTAATTGCAGTCAAGGCAATGGTAGAATTGTCCTAGTGGAACAAGACACTCTTACTGAGTTTTCACAGCACTTGAGTTGAATATTTTCCCGTAACAGTCTCACAAGTAATGCAAATCATGTGGCATTTATTTTTGTCCCTTTTGGAAATAATCTACACATACCGTGGTCATAATCTTTCCAGATGATGGAACAGTCTTTCTCTGTCTTCTTTGACGGGGGTGAATCAGGGTGTTTCCATTGATTAGACTGTTGTTTTGGGTCTCAGATGAAATAATGGACTCACTTTGCCCCCATAGTAACAAAGCTCTCATGAAGCTAGCAGGATCTACCACTAAAAGGTTCAGATTAACATGCGACAAAGTGCTTCTGTGTGCTTCTGATTAATTGCCAGAAGCCCATAGGTTTAAAGCTTTATCATTGCAGAATGTCAGAATGGAGTGTATTCTTCTCTGTGAAATACTCTTTGTCCTTATATTTTCTGCAACTCATCTGTCAGTCATAACAATACCATGATTTTTATCTACGTTTCCTGAATTTTAAAATGATAAATGGCCAAACTTCCAGAATTTGTGAAAATGTTTATCTTTTTAAAGTAGTTTTAACAGATTTGCAAAATCAATCTTTTTTCCAGATTGCTCAGAAATGAGCAGCCAACGGTGAATTCGGCTACCATGAATGAAAACAAAGCTTTATTGGCAATTTCTTGGGTTGCAACAGTGGCATGCCTTCCATGACTGGGGTCATTATCAATGTTATGCCTGTCCCGTTTATAATCTGCCACCCATCTTTTTACTCTTGCCTATCAAGGGTCATCTTTCCCTAGTGTTGCTATCATATATGTATGGATAACCTTAGGTGCTTAACCGTTTTTGTGCAAATATTGGACCCCGCTCTTTCACTTTTTTTACATTTGCCAAGTCGCTAGCCTTATTTACTTTGGAGTAATACCTTGTTGTTATTAACTTACAAAATGACTTTAGTCTTCCGATACACGGATTAAAATAATCAGGGAATAGAGGTGTTGAAAAGAGGCGTCGGGACTAATCTCCTTTAACAGAAGGCGCACGGCATATCATTCAGCTCTCGTAGTTCTTACTAGTTTTAATAAAAGAAAATGTAGTGTTGCTTTTGCTGTCAAACTTTACATCAAAATTTGTAAGCAAGTTCACTTGCTTACCAAATAGTCAGCTTAAGAGTTGCTCGGTGATGACTTAGCACCTCTAAATATGGTTTGAAGGCTAGTATAGTTACATATACTTCTCTTCCATTGTATAAAGAAAAATTCAAACACATGGTTTGATTTTGTAAGCTATTTCATTCACACTCAGACCTACATAAATCAGTGTTTCAGCATGTTATGTGTCATATTTAATCCAATTCATTTAATTTAACAGAAACATACAGTCCCATGTTCAAATTACAATCTAAAAACAAACACGAAAACTTTTAACACTGGTTTAAGTTAAACATGTGAACTTCTTCCAGTAGTTAAATATATACATTTTTCATAATGACCTTTTTTGCTAGAACACCTGAGACGAGGGCTGACCAGCATGCCAGATCTGTTGATTTCCTAAATATGTAACAACCTATTTCAGAGTTATTGTCCCTGAAAAATAATACTTTTTGCAAATTTTGCTGGTTTTGGGGCTATTTACTTGAAAACTATTAGTATTATAAAAGCAATACATGTACATTGAAAAATAATGAACATGACAAGCTAAGTAGCAATGTTTGTAACAATATGATGATCCAGAGGAGTTGTTACCCCTGGAGTATAGTTTTTTGCGAATTTGTGGTTTTGACCATATTTTTAAAAAGTATTATAAATAGATAAAAACACCAAGTTGCAAAAATGATCAACATGCCAAGATCTAACTCCGTAGCAAATTTTGTATTTGATATTCAAAAAAGGTGTTGTTGCCCCTAAAATTTCAGTATCGTCTAAATGTATTGAGGTGAGCAATAAGGGCCATAGGCCTTTTGTTTAAATTTTCTGCTCATTATCACCCAAATAAGCCTTGAAATATTACAATCTTTGATTAATAACTGTTTCTTGCTACTAAAACAACTTCTATAACAACTTTAATTCAAAAATGCATTTTGATTTTGGCGGCCATTTTGTATTTAAATTTTGACCTACTTAGAGCAATTTTTCGGCTTGGTATCCGCCATTTTCGAACTCAGCACACCCAAATTAGGTAAGAGGGAGATATGGTTTGCTTTTACTAAAAAATGCCTCTTCCTCTTTAAAACGACGTCTTTTCTGAAAATGTGCCTAGTCTATAGCATGAGGTCTTACATGCTCAACGCAATACATAGTGGTCACATGGGTATCGAAAGATCTATCCAACGAGCTCGAGATGTACTATTTTGGCCGAAAATGACCGACGATATCACGAATGTCGTTAAGCAATGTGCTGTATGTCAGGAGAACCGGAACTCGCCTCAAAAAGAACCTCTGATTTGCTCAGATGTTCCAGATTACCCTTGGCAGGTAGTCGCTACAGATCTGTTTTATTGGGATCACAAAGATTATATGGTCATAGTCGATTATTACAGTAGGTATTTCGAAGTATACCAGCTGTGTAATACTCTCAGTAGCACTGTTATCAGTAAGTGTAAGAATGCTTTTTCGCGTCACGGCATCCCGGAAAAGGTAGTTTCGGACAACGCGATGCAGTATACTTCGAGCGAATTCACCGATTTCGCCAGAACATGGAATTTTACACATGTTACCTCAAGCCCGAGATATCCACAAAGTAACGGTCTTGCCGAAAGAACAGTTCAAACTGTTAAGCGTCTTTTTACAAAATCCAAGTTATCAGGCATTGATCCACTTATTAGCTTGCTTGAATATCGTACAACACCGCTTGATATAGGCTCATCACCATCTCAGCTTCTGATGGGACGTAGATTACGTGCCGCATTACCAGTTACCGTTCAGCACATGGTTCCGGAAATACCAGTTAATGCGCGTGATAAAATGATATCTAGCCGAATGCGTGCGAAAAAACAATACGATAAAAATGCTAAACCAAGAAAAACACCGGAAGTTGGAGAATCTGTTCGCTTTCAAAAGTTTGACAAAAAATGGAATCCAGCCGTTATAGTTAACAAACATAACGGTCGTTCTTTTTCATTGCTAGATCAAAACGGTACGATTTATCGCCGCAATACATCACACATCTTGCCAACAGCGGAGAAACGCGAACAAATTACAGAACCAGAGTATCGCACGCTCGCGGATAATATAAATTCTCAAAGTGCACCAGTGTCGGAGACAGTTAAATCAGTGTCGGATCCAGTTAAATCACCTGGGCCTATCACCATGTCCAACTTACCCTCACAGCCATAATAACCCACGCTCTGGTCGTGAGGTTAAACCCAGGATTATTCCATCCATGTAAATACTTACTTTGTTCTTGTTTATTACGTTGACGTTTTATTTCAAGTTTCACAAATTAGTGACATTAATATCAGATGTGGCAATGTGTTTCAGTGACTTTTTATTCAGTTTAAAAGGAAGGGGATGTTATATTATGGACTAATAAGACTTAGAGTTATTTCTCTTTGAATTATGAATGAATACCCCATGAATATCTGTATGTAAACCCCAATTTATAGGTTTATGACGTATGCATTATCTGACGTCAGAATGACGTTGTGAGTATTAAAAAATGTCTACCTACATGAATAGACGTGTTGTCTTAATCATTCATGTATCATAACACCCTGACCACGAGAATATATTACAATGAAAACTGAACATTTGAGGCAATCTTTTGTTTACAAATCATGTTTTATGCTGCAAATGTGTGAGAAAAAGAACTCTACACCATTAACAGGGTAAGACAGAGATATCTCAAACTCGGATGAAAATGTTCAATGTCCAGAACTCGCTAAAGGTCGTTCTTGACGTGAAAATATTCATCCTCGTTTGAGATATCTCTGTCTTACCCTGTTACCGTTGTAAGATTCTATTAATTTTAAACGAGGATGAATATTTTCCTGTCCAGAACGAGCTTTAGCGAGTTCTGGACATTGAAAATATTCATCCGAGTCTTACCCTGTTACTGGTGTAGGATTCTTTTTCTCGCACATTTATGTAAAAGTAACAAAAACATGATTTATAAACAACTAAATGCATCAGATGTTCAGTTTTCATGTCACCATCTGTGTCTGCTGAAAATTACGTAATCATTTTTTGTTGACGTTCTCACGTAAAATGATTATGACGTCATCAATTAAGCGTGTGTAAGTGATTGTGACGTTGAGAAATTGTTGGTTGACTTCGGAACTTTTCCCAACTTATTAAGTCCTCCCAACGATAAATCCAGAGGAGGTATAACTACGCGGAAAATTCAGCGTGTAGTCTGTCTCAACCCTAGGGCGAGACAAGGAAATCCCACATGGGTAAAAACGCGGGATTTCCATGTCACAGGTGTGAGAATAATAGAATCTTACACCGGTAACAGGGTAAGACAGAGATATCTCAAACAAGGGTGAATATTTTCCTGTCCAGAACGAGCTTTAGCGAGTTCTGGACATTGAAAATATTCATCCAAGTTTGAGATATCTCTGTCTTACCCTGTCACTGGTGTAGGATTCTTTTTCTCACACATTTGCAACACAAAACATGATATGTAAACAAATAATCGCATCAAATGTTCAGTTTTCATGTCACCATTCGTGCCTACTGAAAATGACGTAATAATTTTTGTTGACGTTCTCACGTAAAATGATTATGACGTCATCAATTAAGCGTGTGTAAGTGATTGTGACGTTGAAAATATTGTTGGTTGACTTAGGAACTTTTCATGTTATGAAGTCCTCCAAACGATAAATCCAGAGCAGGTATAACTACGCTGGAAATTCAGCGTGTAGCCTGTCTCAACCCTAGGGTGAGACAAGGAAATCCCACATGGGTAAAAACGCGGAATTTCCATGTCACAGGTGTGAGAAATAATACTCAATCACTCCACACATCTAGTCACTTATCCGACAAAAGAAATTTCATGTTTTCATTCTTTTGATTGACGTACCAATTCACAATCCGAGTTCTAATGAAGTCTTTAAAAAAAGGTGTAACTGTACATAAACATTTATATAAAACATTGTCCTGAGCAACGGATAAAATATGGACCGTAAACATTCAGGACAACTTACGTGATTTATCCAAATACCGTAAATCTTTATTACTAATAAGCTCAAAAGAGTAAGCGGATTTCACTTACTGAAAACAATATGACCAAGTTGTTTTGTTGCTTAAATGCTTTTAAATCCTCTTTTTTGATTAAAGATTAAATACTTTTTTATCCTTGAAGTGTACTAATTTCACTCATAGTTTTAAAGTGTATCTGAAACATCACCAATGCTTTGCTAGAGCTTTATATGGTGGGTAAACAAACAGAAAGAAATACTGAGGATACAGGAACATGTGGAATTGGAAATGTTATTCTAATATCCAAAATCTGTTACGTAATTGATTTGATTTGAAGATCGGATTTTTATAGATACATTTAATAATTAGCAAATGTGGTTTAAATCTGTAAATGTGCTCAAAGTTAATTGTAATGTTTAAAAGTTGACTTTAATATCTCTAAGAAAAAAGGAAGGAAAGTTCAGCTTCAATTAAAACCGTTCTTGAGTTTTTGAAGACGACAATAATATAAAAAAAACATAAACAACAAATAATATGCAAAGACGGCTTACACTAAGTGGAAACGATGATTCCAAACCAGATTCGGCCACCAGTAAAGGTCTCATGGCAACGGAACCAATTCTCCGAAAAACACCGAAAACGGGAGATCGAAAACAAAGCGTTATCCAAGGAGTAGGTTCAACAGCAAGCAAAAGTACAAATATGTCCAAGCCTAGCGACAGAAAAGTTAGTATGATCCCTTCAGAATCTTCGCTTGGTTCTAGAGCATCTATCGCAGGGCTTTTAGCTTCAAGGCGCTTCTCCAAAAAGATGTTTCAAAAATTTCACAGAGAGGAGCCAACTCATGCGTCTTCTACAGCTTTACCGGCAATAGACAAGGAACCAACATACAAAATGGAGCCGGATAAGAAATTCAATTCCTCTGAAGTAGAAAAAGTGATCAAGCAGGTGTTGTACCCTACATTAAACGGGATGAAATATAGTCCAAAACTTTGTTGTAACATTATGAAGATCTTGAGTGATGACATTAAGAAAAGAGTTAAGGAACTTGGATATCCCAGATATAAAATTGTTTGTATATTGACACTAGGTCAGGTTGGAGACCAGTGCGCCTCAGTAACAAGTCGATGTACTTGGGACCCCAAAGTGGATAATTTCGCTAGCCACACTTTTAAAAGTAAACATATTTGGTGTACTGGAACTGTTTATGGTATATACCAAGAATAAACTTGTAAATTTTAATTTTTATACAGTTTAGACATGCAATTTTATGCCTTTTAATTTGTTTATTTTTTTTAAGTTTTATTCTCTTATTTTCAAGATTTAGAATATTTACATTTTTATAATTACAAAGCATCTATTTTTGGGTTGTTTATTTTTTTTTATTTTATAATTTCGGATACTGTAAATCGAAAAATGTTCACGTTCGTTTTATTTTCGTGTAAATTCGCGTAATATAGCATGGCAGCTAAAATCGCAAATATTCTATGTTGATATAATTCACTTGCACTTCCAAAATAACACCATGTATTAAAATGTCAGTTTACGCGAACATTTAAACCATATCCATAAATACTATAACCACATTTTGTATTGGATTGTCGTCACATTTTACAAAACTTTACAATTTTTCAGGTGGCATCATTTTGTTAGGAAGTGACCTAATGTACAATGTCAGTCTCTGCTCAAAATCTTATTTCAAAAAAAGTCTGTACACTCCGTGAACTTTTCAATTTCTAGAAAAAGTTGTAAAATTTTGTAAAATGTGACCACAATCTCTTAAAAACGGCGTTTTAGTAATAATGAATATGTCTTTTTTATATAGTGACGCAGAAATTTTCCGAATTACAGTATAGGTCGTTAGAAAAGGGGTTAAATAACTAACTCTACATGTCATAATTGTTGAAGAATCAAAGATTCTATATTAACCAATAAAATGAACACCTCCAATAAATCACGAGACCAATCGAACGTTTTCCTAAACAACAGCACAGACCTGCCGAAAGCTTATCGCTGATCTTATAAAAAAGAATTGAAGTTCGGTTGCCGAGTGACCGAGATATACTTTACTCTAACCCAACTGCCGTATACGGAAAATTTGTCGAGATATAACTAACTAGGGTACTTACAGATGAATTGACGATTTGGCGGTAATTCGTTGGTTCACTGTTACATTAACCTTTCTTTTCATTTTACAAAACTTACAACCTAGCTAGCTACCCAATGAAAAGGGGTCAGATTCTTTAAAGATATATATTGCTGTTCACTGAACTGCTGTCCATGTTACAATTTTTGGCCAAAAATCTAAAATTCTAAATTTCAAAACGCTTTTGGACCTTTGACTTTTTTTTAGATATTTGGTCAAAAATCTAAAAATTCAAAACGATTTTGGATATTTGACTTTGGCCAAAAAATCTAAAATTCTAAAATTAAAAACGATTTGGGATATTTGATATTTTAGGTTTTTACTTAAAATTTCAAATGTCCAAATCTTTAAAACTTTGTAGAATTTTAACATTGTTAGCTAGTGTTACACGGACCATTATGGAAGTCAGTGGTTTGTCCAAAGATTAAATGGTTGGTGAAAATCTGTCATAAAAGTTTTCAACACAATTATTTATATATATATTACGCTATTCCTTAACTTAGGTTTTTCTACACTTAAATATGTTTTTTACAATATGTTTTGGTACTACAGATATAAAAAAATCAATAAAATAAGAATAAAGGTGTATTCAGTTTAGTGCACTCTTTAAAATGACATGGATATCTTAACAATTAACAAAATATTAAGAATTCAAATATAACCGATTTAAGTTGAAGAAAATATTGATTGATTGATTGATTGATTGATTGATTGATTGATTGATTGATTGATTGATTGATTGATTGATTGATTGATTGATTGATTGATTGATTGATTGATTGATTGATTGATTGATTGATTGATTGATTGATTGATTGATTGATTGATTGATTGATTGATTGGGGTGAAACTGGTTTCTGATATTAAAAATAAACAACTGCAGACACTTGAGAGATCTTTATCGCCCGCCTTTGGAGTCATCAAAGCTGGTCCGTTTTGTTTAAGTTATACCATTCTATAATTTATTTACCAATATAACCCGATTGTTTTAATCTTTTAAGACTGTTGTAAGATCTACAAGGTCGAGGTGTTTTTCGGATATGACTTAGTTACACTTCGAAATATTATCAATTATAAAATAGATTGATTTAATTGCAATTTAATATTTGAAAATATTGTAACAGTGATTTATTTTGAACCCGCATAAGGATAATTGTTCCAAGGGATTGTTTTACTAGTTAATATAATACCCACCGCCCCAACCTACCTAACACCCCACCCCTCACCCCATAAATAAAATAAAGCCAAGTGCTATTGATTTAAACTGATTTTATGCCACATGTAATCTTTTCACACCGGGACAAAATTACGATGCATTACAACAATTCAGGAATCAAGTCGGCATTTAATGAATGCATAAATTGTCGTAGTACTTTAACTACAGTACAGACCTGTTGAAAAAACACTAAGCTAACGAATAATCGACAAATCATCTCGACCCCTCGTTGCATATATCTCTCGGCAACGTGGCGACAAGCTATCAATATCTCAGTCATTCGAGAGTCGAAATTCGACTTATTTTTCTTTAGGCCAGTGTTAAACTTTCATTATCATATCTAGGGAGCTTTTAGATAGCTGCTTATCTATCTCCCGGCAGCTGTTCTGTCACTGGCTATACATACCCCCAGTCACTTCGCAGTCAAGCGTCGACTTTTTCGTCAGCCCAATGTTAAACTTTCGACAGGTCTGTAGTGTACATGGTATAATATGCACTATTTACGGGGTAAATTGATTGATTGTATTGGATTTTAATAAGGTCTCAGTCAAGAATTTTTACTTATATCGAGACGTTACTAGGTATAGGTGAAGTGGTGGTAAATTTAAATTTTACAGTGTGCTTAGGTCAATGTGAAAGGGGGTTCTTTAATCTTTGTATCTTCCGGAGGACCCCGTCACGACGCAAACACTCGACCGCTACTTGTCAAATCTATATATGTGGGGTGTTTATGCGCCTAGTTTATGTACTATAAACAACTACAAATGAATTGTTGACTTGGGGATATTGCCAAGTTGCCAACCTAGGCTTATCAAGGACCTAAAAAGTTTTATATTAGTAATAAGCATGGTGTTTCTGTATCATAAAATTATCCTGGACATATTTGACGTCCCATAGTTCCATGTTCTTTTCTTTCTCAATTTTGAATCCACACGTGGCAGTTGTACTTAACTAGAAAGAAAGTGTTTACCCTTCCGGAACACCCAGTCTCACTTCGCTGGCGAACTTAATCCAAGCAGTATTCAAAGTTTTTACTTTGCTTTTTGGATTGTGATCTGAACATGGACCAGTATTTTTGTGTTTCATTAATTTTAAATTAATCGATAGTGTATCTATCATGTATTTACTATAAGTTATTTCATTGTTGATGTGACAGTACCGTCGCTCCCTTTTTAGCTAGCTTTTTACTGTTCCAAACAAGTTCAGTCCAGTGGCGGATTTAAGGGGTCGGGAGTTGAAAATTTAAAGAGAGAGAGAGATGTGACCCCCGTATGTTAATATAACAACCCATTTCTGTATACGTGTTGTTCCGGATTGCAAAACGATAATATAGTAATTACATCTAAAATGTGACCAGAGGCCCTCAGAAATATTAAAACTTATTTTTTGGCCCCCGTTGGGACTCTGCCCTAGACCCCTCGTCTCTGGAAGCTCGGGCATTCGGCGCTCGCACCTAGCATTGATATAATCCCCCCCCCCCTTTCAAAAAATTCTGGATCCACCCCTGCAGTCGTAGTCCTTCAGTTCAATCCAACACCATTTTATGAGGCTACCAATGACACTCGAACAGGATTTATTTGACTTTACTTCAGTATTCTTTTTCCCATTCGGGCTTGCGTAGTGAACCATTGTTAATGATCGTGACCTTACGAGATAAGACGCAATTAAATTGATATTAATTGAATGGGGTTTAACGTCCAATTCAAGAATATTTCACTTATATTGAGTCGTCACCAGCTATAGATAAAGTACCTTTCAGTGCGCTTTTGGCAATGTGCAGCAAGGGTTCTTTTAACGTGCCGCGTCTGCCGTGACATGGGACATCGGTGTTTAGGGTCTCTTCCGAAGGACCCCATAACTTTTATTTCTAAATGCCGAGTGCATGGCGAAAGAACATTTACTACATATTTCTTGGTCAGGCCCGGTCGGGGTTCGAACATACGACTTCCCACATACGGACCTTACGTGATTAGACGCGATTAAAGGTATTTAGGTACTACCTGCAAAAACTCAGAAAGGCGTGAGCTTTACATGAAAAGAAATGACCCGTTGTAAAACAAACCACTAGAACAATCAATTCTTTTCGTCTTAGATTCTCATTTCTTGATAACTTTTAATGGAACATCGATTTATTGATTTCCAATTAAACTGCAATTTTCAAACAAAGCAGATTTTTCCTGATTGCTTTGAGCATAGTTGACTAAAATTACAACTTTCCTGCTACTATACCAAGATAATTACATTACCCATTACCGCATATAGTACAGACCTGTCGAAAGTTTAACACTAAGCTAACGACTTAATGCCGAATCGACAGATCATATCGGTCCATCGTTAGCCATATCTTGTCATCTTTTAGGCAACAGCTTTATCTATCTCTCAGCAGCTTTTCGTCCACTGGTTATCTCATATCTAGGCCACTCGGCAGCTGACCGGCGACTTCTTTTCGTTAGCTCAGTGTTAAACTTTCGACATGTCTGTATTGTATAGTACAGACCCGTAAAAGCTAACGAATCATTAATTCATCTCGACCCTTGGATAATTATATCTTGGCATCTTTTCGACAGTGACTATCTATCTCTCGGCAGCATTTCGTCCACTAGTTATCTATATCTAGGCCACTCGAACGCCGATTTTCGTTACTTGAGTGTTAAACTTTCGACATGTCTGTATTGTATAGTACAGACCCGTCGAAAGTTCAACACTAAGCTAACGAATCATCAATTCATCTAATTATATAATAATAATTATATCTTGGCATCTTTTCGATAGTGGCTATTTATCTATCGGCAGCTTTTCAACCATAGCTACCCAATACCTCTGCCACTCGAATGCCGATTTTTTGTCTCAGTTTCATTAGCTTAGTGTTAAACTTTGGACAGGCATGTACTGTAGTTGTGTATTTGCTATTTCAGTAATAAAAGATATATATTTTAGGTAATACTACATTGTTTATTCTTTGTATTTGAGATTAAAACCATCAGATAAAATACAAACAATACAATAATGACTTCTACACCACATAAATTCTTCAAGTTTAAATTAGATCCCGTATCACGTGACCATTGTCTTTTTAATTACAATTGAATATTACTATACCCATAATATTATACGTCAATGAAGATATTTTAACGCTTAGCAACAACAGAACGGCCTAAAATATCCTCAGTACCTTCTTAAAACGTAAGTAAAGTATGAATTATTTATTTTTAATTTTATTTATCTCCTTAAAAATCAATAAGTTTATTTATATTATTTTTAAGTGATCATAAAATTTTTAATAGGCGATACTGGTCTCTTGAAAAAGAATTCTTTATCGGACACAGATTTCTTTTTTAAATATCAATTTATTCAGAATCAGGCTTTTTGGTGTTAATAAAACTTATGTTCAACATACCGGCATATTTTTCGGGTTTTTTTTTTTTTGGTAACAATCAGTGGCTATCGTGTTGTTTGATAAGGGGATTAACGTGCTAATTGGTCTGTCATATACGGTTTTTTAGATTTAGTCATAAAATACAGTCCAATCTGCTTTTAAGACCACCTTTATATAAGGGTCACCTGCTTATAAAGACCAGCAGAATAATTGTATCCCAATTGTTTTTATTCATATTATTTGAATTTGTATATAAAGGTCACCTGCTTTTACTGGTTCCCCTGCGTGGCCTTTATAAACAGCTTTGTCTGTACATTCAAAACATGGTATATAACAGGTCCAGCAAACAAAGACGCACGTTTTTTTTTGTATTATGGGTCAGTGAGGCCATTGGTGGGGGAAAATCGGAAGCCCGGAGTAAGCAAATGATCCAAGCGAAATGAAAAATCCTTATAACTTGGATCAGTCTCGAGTGAAATTGGAATAAAGGCACCATGCTTCGTAAGTCACAGGCACTTACTTCTAAGATGAAATATGCTAAAAAAAAAAAAAACCGTGTACTTTTATTTGGATTGGAAATACCACAAAGAACATTTAACAAATGAATTAAAAACAAGAAAATGAAAATTGATATTGACTTTAGACGGGTACTAGACCGCTTGACAAATATTTCCCCAGTGTTGTGTTCCAGAGGACCATAATCATTCCGCATTCTAATGCATGTAATTTTACAATCAAGGTCCTAAAATTGAGTCAAAAATACATATTAATGTACCAAACTTAGCCAGCGATCTGATATGTACAGTACAAATATGTCGAAAGTTTAACACTGGGCTAACAAAAAGGAGTCGAAACTTGGTCGCTGAGACATGGGTAGCTATATATAGTGACTGAAAAGCTGTTAATTAAGAGATAGACTGTAGCATAAACAAAATGGGGGTGGGGGTGGGGGTGGGGGTGGGGGGGCATATTGTGTTTACTCTGTTGTTTATTATTGGTCAAACATGTCTTGAAGACCACCTCTATATAAGGATCATCTCCTTTTATAAGCCAATGACATATCCCAATTGCTGTTTTTTACTCATGACATTTGAACTTGTATATAACGACCACCTGTCCATAAAGGCCCTTGAATTACCTTTATAGGTAGGTTTGACATTATTATTATTACATGTATTTTTACTATATTGTTGTTATTATTATTATTATTATTATTATTATTATTATTATTATTATTATTATTTTGTCAGTTTTAGAAAAGAATAACACATTTTTAAAGAAGACCATGTTTCATTTATATTTTGATATAAGAAGACCATGTTTCATTTATGTTTTGATATAAACATGATAAAGTCCTTAAGCTTTTGAAAACATGGAGTTGATACCAATGTTAATCCTGTCTAATACAAGGCCAATACGCATTTTATGTCATTTAAAAAAAATTAAATTTTAAATAATATAATTTATTTATGTAGAACAAAAAAACTTGGATACAATCGGTATGGGTTTATTACATTATATAAAATTGGTCAGCCGTTACAGGACTTAAACCCGTTCATACCTACCGATCAGATGATAACATTGCATTGTTTTTTAAAGTTATATTATTCAATTACGGCATGTGGAGGTACAGTACAGACCTGTCGAAAGTTTAGTAAACAAAAATAATTGGTTGGTTGAATGTTGCTTAATGTCGCATCAGCAAATTTTCAGCTATTCGCGACGAAGACTATTTTATTAATCTTTATGGATTAAACTGTGAACAAGTTCGTGTATGCATGTGAATTGCGAGTGTGTTGTATTGTCTGTCTTGTATACTAGCGCGCACTCATGGCTACTTTAAGGTGCTAGCTCACAGAGTCAGTACACCGCAGACAAGCGTACCACCCCCCCAGTCCATTATACTGATACCAGGGCTAACTAAAAGCCGCACAGCTGTCGAGTGATCGAGATATTGATAGTTAGTGGTCGAAAAGCTCTCGATATAAAGCTAACGAGGGACAGAGATGGGCTGTAGATTTGGTTCTTATTCGTCAGCTAAGTGTTAAACTTTCGACAGGTCTGTATTGTAAATACACGTTAAAATTTACGGGGCCTTGTACATGTATATGGTTAAGCGGAGTCAAAGTAGATCTACACCAAAGTGTTGAAATTAATAACGATATTAAATAATGCACATACCGGGGGAAATGTTTTTATATAAAAAAAAATCTTCATGTAAAAATGTTGAATAAGACTGGATTTGTATAGAATAAGAATAATATATTGGAAACAAAATAGAATAATAGAATATCAAAAAGAATATTTAATTCAAACATTAAAGCGTTAAATACAGACCTGTCAACAGTTTAACACTAAGCTATCGAATTGATACCAAATAGGCAGTTCATCTCTGTCTCTAGTTAGTTAGTTCTCGGCAGCTTTTCGTCCACTAATTATTTTTCCATATCTCGGCCACTCAATCAGTTGAAAATGTCACACGTACCCAAATTCCCTCTAGGTCCGCGGCATTAGCAGTAATCAATCAATCAATCAATCAATCAATCAATCAATCAATAAATCAATCAATCAATCAATCCATCCATCCATCCATCCATCCATCCATCAACTAATTAATTAATTAGTTTATTTATTTCTTTAGATAAAATGGGAATGAAGTAGCCTAAAGCAGCTAAATTGTCCATGTGAAGGCGAAGTGTATCAATCCATACTACAACTACAAACAATCTTTAAATACCGTCTTAGTCCTTGTTGAGTTAACAACCAGTACAATGTTGAAAAAGTTGTTGAACAAACCACCGCCGGAGCCTCAACCGGATGATGCTAAATCCATCGCAGCTGAATCCGATACCGGAAAAAGCGTGGCCGCTAGTGTGACAGCAAGCGAAAAGCCAAAACTGGGAGGAGGAAAACTTGCTGGTCTTCTTAAGCCACCAACTAAAGCTGAGCCCACCACAGGAGGGGGCGGTGGTGGTCTTGGTAGGTTAGGAGGGCTTAAGGGTCTCGGTGGATTAAAAGGGTTCGCGGGTCTACGAAAGATGTCAAGAGCATCAGTGTCGGTTAAAGAAGCTCCGGAGTATGAACCTACATATCGATTGGAACCAAACAAGAAATTTAGGGCTTCAGCGGTAGAGGGTATTATGAAGGAAGTTTTAGACCGTTACCTAGGCAGTCTGGAAGATTATAACCCCAAACTGGCGTGTAGAATGATCAAACTTATAAGTGACGAAATCAAGGATAAAATTAAAATGATGTACTTTGATAGATATAAAATAGTGGTTGTCATGGTGTTGGGACAGAAAAATAACCAATGTGCTGTAATATCTAGTAGATGCACGTGGGACACTAAATTAGACAATCAAGCGACTTATACTTTCCAAAATCCGGAATATTTTTGTAATGCAACTGTTTATGGGATGTACAGAGAATGAACGGGATAATTTTTCTAAATGTTCGTTGTCATGGATGAAACTAAAGACAAAATGAAATTTATTTTTTCAATGCAACTGTTTATGGGATGTACAGAGAATAAAACGGTTTTTTTTTTACCAAAAAATTCGTTGTCATGGATGAAACTAAAGACAAAATGAAATTTATTTTTGCAATGGAACTGTTTATGGGATCCACAGAGAATAAAACGGATTTTTTTTACCAAAAATTCGTTATTATGGATGAAATTAATGACGGAATCAAATTAATATACTTTGATCAATATAAAGTAGTGGTTGTCACGCTTTTAGGACAGGAAGAAATGCGTACTAATATCTAGTGTGTACACGTGGAACATTAAGTTACCTCTAATTCCAAAAATACAGAATATTTTTGCAATAAAACTGTCTATGGAATGCATTGTTCAATCTAGGTCATGTTATCCTTTTTTTTAAAAAAAAAAACCAAACCACAATATCAATATTTTTGCTTTAAACACAATATTAAATATGGCCAGCTAAGGCCTTAACAATAGAGCCATTTGGCAAGATAAGGGATCCGTGTCCCCGTGGTATCTTCTAGAATGAACACTGGGAATGTAAAGAGAATAGACCAATTTAATAGACGAATTTTCCCCCAAAACCTCCATATCAAAACTGGCTGCCATGGGCAAATAAAATAACCAATGCGCTGTAATTTCTAGTAGGTGGCTAGGTGCTAGGCACTTTTCAAAATCCAGACTATATTTGCAACACAACTGTTTGTAGAATGCACAGAGAATCGGAACGGGTTTTTTTTATCAAATGTTCGTTGTCATAGATGATTTTTGTACTTAACATCACTAGTAACATTTCATAACATACTAGTGGGCCGAACTATCTGCCGACGGTACAGTATAGATCTGTCGAAGGTTTAACAGTGAGCTAACGAAGAGGAGGAGTCGAAGCCTGGTTCGTCGATTGGCGGAGATGCGGATCGCCAGTGGCCCAAAAGTTACCTAAAGATAGATAGTAGGTACCGAAAAGTGGTGAGCTCTCAATTCGTTAGCTAAGTGTTAAACATTTGAAAGTCTGTACTGTGGTGATATAAAAAAGTAACTAACCTTCGTTAAGGCAGATGTCGAAAGTTTAGCATTAGGCTAACGAATCGCCAGGTTATTTGGGCCCATCTTCTTTAGCCATATATTGGGAGCTTTTCAGCACCTCCTATCTATCTCTTGGCAACTTTTCAGCTTCTAACTATCCATATCTCTGCCACTCAATTTCGACTCATTTTTGTTAGCTCAGTGTTAAACTTTCGACAGGTCTGTACCGTATAGTTCTTAATTAAAAAGCGATAAGTAACTATAGTCAAATAACATTGACCTGTCCAATTGACCTTTCATTAGAAAAAAGTCATATACGATGATCCATCCAATACATGGTTAGTGTTAGGATTCACACACACACACACACACACACACACACACACACACACTGGATATTTCCCCGTAATATTATAAACGGAAAATAAACACCCGTGTTCCCTACTTGGTGGATATAATAAATATTTTAATGAAAGATCAAGTGAACAGGTAAATGTTGTTTATCTATACGTACCTAGATTTGGCACTTTTCATTGGCATTAGTAATTTTTGTTTTGATGTTTTTTTATTATGCAAGACTTCACTACAATCAAACGTGTCTATAAAGGCCAACCAAGGAACCAGTAAAAGTGGCCTTTATCGGCAGGTGGCCTTTATATACAGGTTCAAATAACCTGAATAAAGATCGAACTCTTGCGATACAAATTCTACTAGTCTTAATAAATGTGGTCTTTATATAGAGGTGGTCTTTAAGGCAGATTGGACTGTATAGGGTAAGATGGTGCCAAGATTGGGTGCCTTACGTTCAACAAATAATTATACATATGTATATAAAGATCAGGTCATAATTTTTTGTACATTTTGAAAGGCAAACTAATTAGCAATATTAGTAAATTAACAAACGGATGTACCTGAAGGGGTTATTACATTTTGTATTAAACATTTAGACCATCATTATATATATTTGTTATTTTCTATTATACAGGCGTGTGTTGTTTGGATGTCTCCTCATCCACGCTACTGGCCACTGCAACGGTAGCTCAATTGGTCGCTTCGTATGTGGGAGGTCATGGGTTCTATCCCCGGCCGGGGGTCTGACCAAGATTTGACAATTTGTAGTTACCGTTATATCGCAAAGTACTCGGCACAGGATCATGCGGAAAACCGATGCCAGTGCCAAATAGGCGTAGTTCATTAAAGAACCCTCCATGCACTGCAAAGTTTCAAGTTTATACTACATCTCTTATAGCTGGTGACTTCTCGATATAAGTTAAATATACTTGACTTGGTGGTAAACAACATTCGATCACACAATCAATTACCCACACTAGTCAGTGGATGTTGTTTCATTACAACTCGCACGTACTTTCCACATCCACAGCTTTTGATAGAATGTTGAAACATGATTGGTACAACTGTGCATGCATGGCCCGATTTCACAATTATCCCTTAACTCGGATTTTCCTAAACATAAATCTAGCAAACACGAAATCGTAATCATTTTCCAAGATATTCGACAATTTAAGGTGTCATTTTGAAAATCGTTAAAGGCTTATAACAAATTAATTCTAGTTTCGTCAAAAATTAGTATTTTGAGTTCCATAAAAACTCTAAAATAGCTCAATTTAAGGTGAGGAAAATATAAGTAAACGAATGATTACCGGGATCAGAGCTGTTTGTTATTATAATTTATTTATTTATTTATTTTATTTTATTTTATTTTAGAGTTCATAATATTGAATCAATTATTTTACAAAACGCTGTGATAAAACGGTTTAATTTAATGAAGTCTTTCATGCACCAAATATTTTCAAAAAATCAGATTTATTGAACTATGTCGGAATATTAACTTCAAATGAAGTGCAATATATAACCATTTATAATTTTTTTTTAAAAATATTTTGTATGCAATCCGAGTTTCATCAAACTATACTCTTAACCCCGATTGACACTGCCTAGATTCAAAGTTATGCAGACTTGAAGCAGTAACGGTTTAAGTACATGTATAAATACAACCTGCTTACAAGAAATTTTTGAATGGGACGGTTTTAGGTGGTTTTACAATGTAGACCTGCCGAAAGTTAAACAATGAACAAACGAAAAGGAGTCGACGCTCGACTACCGAGTGGCTGAGATATGTTTAGCCAGTGACTGAAAAACTGCCAAGACTGCGTACAGATAGCAACTACATGCCGAATAACTATCAAGACAAGCTGTAGATCCGGCATCAATCCGTTAGCTTAGTGTTAAACTTTGGACAGATCTGTACTACACCAATCCGTAATCTTAGTGTTAAACAGGTCTGCACTGTATATACACACGGATAATGGACAATTCTTCCATTGATTTTAACATTAAAAGCTAGTTAGTTGAATAATGTTTTACATTGCATCTGCAATTTTTCAGCAACAAGACATTTATTTATATCAAGTATTAATCTAAACACAATTCCATGTTGTGCTCATATGAATTTGTTTAAGTATCTCTGATCTGGTTTGCACGAATGTGCACTTATGGCGATCTTCAGAATGCTGAGTATGGACCACTCATACAAGCTAAATTGCAATGTAACACCTTCAACATCAATCAGGATAATTTCGATTTCAGGTGGAGCCACACAACAGTTTCGTATTTTCGTCCACGGTCTAACCAGAAAATACCTCAGAGAAAATTGCCATGGGACATAAATCAAACTACCGCTTTCGTGTTTTGCATTTTAAGTAAACAAGCAATATATAGAATTGGTTGAAATAGCAGAATACTTCGTAACTCAGTGATTAATGGATACGAAACTACGTGGAAATTTCGGCGGCGATTTTGAGCCCCAACCCAAGTTTTTCGTAATTAGGACCATTTTTTAAAATGCCCTTATTTCGAAAAGTGATGATGTGAAGTTTTTGACTCATTTAAATATCCGAGTGAATCATTGCACTACGCAAAAGTGCACATTTTGTTTTATTTATTAATTAATTATTATTAGATTTTATTTTATAGCATTTGTCGATAACTGTCGAGATACAGCTAAAGACGAGCCGAGATGAGCTGCCGTTTCCTCGCTAATATAAGTTAGCTTACTGTTAAACTTTCGACTGGTCTGTACTGTAGTTAAGCTTCTTGCCTCTTCCCTAAGAATTTTGCACATTTTTGGGATGGTCCGTATAATTGTTGCTAAGTGAATTAACAATTTGAAATTCTTTGGATATTAATTGAAAGGATGATACCCAAAACGCCGAGCTATCCGCCTATAGGATTCAAAATTTTAAAGTATGTTGAATACATATTGATAGTGAAAAAACATAAAGCTACTATCATTATGTAAAAGTTTATATGGTAAAAATCTCAGTAAAACATTGCATTATATGTTTAACTCGGGCAATTTATTCGGTTTGTCTCCGTAGAACTCTATACAAACATGGAACAAGTCAGTGAAAATCAACATGTTTTTAAATAAATATATATAGAGCGCATGCCTCTCCATTAAAGATATTTTGAATATAAAAACTATATTATTTTACTGTTAGATATGCAAAGTATGATAATGGAGAGATATGCGCTGATACTGAATTTTGTAAAAATCAATGTTTTGAGAGTTACCCCAATATAACCTCTTAATATACCATACTATACTCGTATTTGATATTAATAAACCTTACTGTCAACCATTACCTGCGTGGTGTAGTGGGTATACGTTGGCACCAGTAAATCTTACGTTGTTGGTTCAAATCCTAAAGTTACAATTTTATTTTTCTCTTAACTTATTTTATTTTAATAAAATGTATATTTTACGCCTTTATTTCTTTTTTTTTTTATCTTACTTTGTGTTAGAATGGTAATCATATGTTGCATAATTATCAAAGTTCTAGTCCCAGACACATCTTGTTAAAAAAAAAAAAACTGTTACAACTATTTGAATTTTCAGCGAAATCCTAATTGTGAGTTGAATACTGAATACTAAATCTAGGATCACTCATTGTAAATCCCGTTCACGGTTACTGTACAAAATATATTATCATTCTGATAATTATATGTTGCATAGTTATCAAAGTTTTGGTCCCAGACACACCGGCTCGTTACAACAATCCCCTGATCTTTTCTCTCACCTAAATGTACCAAAACAATGATTTTATATCGCTCATAGTTCAGATTCTTGACTCGTTCTTTGATATCTTCACTGAGAACTTTACACAACGCGGACGCCATCTTTGGATTGTATTTATACCCCATTAATCTACAGTCTATACACTCCTTAATTACTTCTTTCACTTTGGCTTCTTCGAATATCTCCAAAGGTTCCATCCTATATGTCGGCTCACGATCTAAATTTCTGGTGTATAGGCCAATAATATCTTCCTCCGATGACACGGAACTATACGAAATGTGACCAGAGCTCATGACATAATAAGCTGATGACGACATCTTCTCACAGCAGACATCATTAGGTGTTGATGACGACATCTTCTCGCAGCAGATGTTAGATTTCACTACGACGTCTTTAGGTGTTGATGACATAGTCTCGCAGCAGATGTTAGTTTTCAATATGACGTCATTAGGTATTGGTGATGACATCTTTTCAATGCAGATGTTAGATTTCACGTTCAAATATAAATACAGAACTTGCTTTGTATTCCACTGACCAGTTCTGAGTACTTTAAGTTGAAAATCAAAATCTAGGTCTTTAAATAACGGCAAATAAAATACAAGGTAATAACAAATTTATGAGACTTTGTCCAATTTTACTATTTTAAACTTTATTTTATTATACATGCCTGACATTAAATTAAATTGGGTTAGTAATTTGAACAAAGATGTTTTATAACAAGTATTTACACGCTTAAGGAATCTCTCTCTCTCTCTACCTCTCTCTCTCTCTCTCTCTGTGGAACAACGATGCACTGTATAAAAAGCATTTACTATACTGATAAAAATAAACATGGATTCTCTCTCTCTCTCTCATGAACACCGATGTGTTGTATAACAACTATTTACACACTGATATAAAATACATAAGAAAATCTGTGCGTATGAGCGTGGATGCGCGTGTGTGAAAACACTAAAATTACCATTTGAATAACAATATTTGTTTTATGGTGGGAATAATTGAGTAAACGTCCTAGTCAAGAAAAGAATTGACAAACTTTCTCACAATAGGATCTGCCCAAATGGGATTCGAACCCAGACAGTCATAGGCGCTGTAATCAATTAGCGCACACTTTGGACCACTCAACCACGAGACCCTGATTTCTTGTAGTGCAACTTCTTTTTTATTGGTGGGTGAAGCTAGCTAAACAGGAGGTGCTTACTCTTCCGGAGTACCCGACCTCACTTCCCTTGTAAAAGTTCGCATGTTTAACTTTATTTTCCAGTTTTTAAAGTTTTTTCTTTGCTTTGGGATTGTGATACGCGAAAATTACACCAACGTGAAATGCCAGATTTTAGAAATCGCGAAATTTTCGCCCAGCGAAAAATAACTTCCCCTTCGCGCAATTTACAACATGCCATATCACTACAGGCAAAATTAAATTTATGACAAACAACATTCTGCTAAAGCTGAATGTTTTCAAGCTAAAATATTGTTTTATTTTGAAAAAAAAATTGTTTCATACATTTTTACCCCCCCCCTTTCAGACAGGATTCCGAGAAAATTGTGTTGTTTCCAAAAAGAACCAACTTTGTTGCATTCATTTAAATCATTAAGTAAAGGGTTCATTTTTAAATACTGCGAAAAACGTCAATATTTCAATTCTATGAATGCAATTTGACATGATGGTTACAATATAACCCTACGGTAACAATAAATTCATATTTTCATATATTTTGGTCCTTTAGATGTTTTTTCAACCCCTTGAAAAAATTTTGGTTTCACCATTTTGGCACAAGCACTACTTTCTTGAAACGATCGTCTATTGCTGTAAAATTAACACTGGTATAATAAGTAATTCATATCGTTCGTTGTGAATGGCAGTGTATATATTTGATATGAGAACATTGACAACACTTTTTATGAAACTTTCCCTCGGAAATGTTATTTTAAAGTTTCTATCAATTAAAATTTAATTAGCTATGTCTAGAAACATCGCTTATAGTACAGATAACGTCCAATGCCGTGCAAGCAAACTGAATAAGGCGCGCTAGAATAATCACAACACTTTTATAAAAAAATGTGGTTTTTTTTTTAATTTTTTATATACATGTAAATTAAAATTTAAATTGATTCGATGAAATTGCTCTTCTAATTGTCTTTGAATATGTATTTGCAAATTCGCCAAGTATATTTTTAAAAGTCATTTACCTTCAAATTGTCAAAATGTCACAGGTACATACTAGCTATCTATCTACATCCTTTGAATTTTCAGCCAACTCCTTATTTGTAAATTAAGTAACCAATCGAAGGTCGTTTATTGTAAATTCCACATACAATTACTGTGCAGAATATATCGTCGTTCTGGCCCCGGTTGTTCAAAGCTCCATTAGCTTAGAATTTAACTAAAATACAATTTTGTTTTCCTCTACATTAAAACTTATTGAAATCCCAGGACCACTGTTTCTTCATTATTTTTATGCTTCTCTTTGACAAGAACAAGTACATGTATGTTCGTAAACTTTTGAACAGAAATTTTAAAAAAAAATATCGCCTGAAACACAAAACACAAATTTTGACCAACCAACTGGTTCAGCTAATGGAGCTTTGAAGAACCGGGCCATGGTAATCATATGTTGCATAGTTATCAAAGTTCTAGTCCCAGACACACCATCTTGTTAAAAAAAATATACTGTTACAACTATTTGAATTTTCAGCGAAATCCTAATTGTGAGTTGAATACTGAATACTAAATCTAGGATCACTCATTGTAAATTCCGTACACGGTTACTGTACAAAATATATTATCATTCTGATAATTATATGTTGCATAGTTATCAAAGTTTTGGTCCCAGACACACCGGCTCGTTACAACAATCCCCTGATCTTTTCTCTCACCTAAATGTACCAAAGCAATGATTTTATATCGCTCATAGTTCAGATTCTTGACTCGTTCTTTGATATCTTCACTGAGAACTTTACACATAGCGGACGCCATCTTAGGATTGTATTTATACCCCATTAATCTACAGTCTATACACTCCTTAATTACTTCTTTCACTTTGGCTTCTTCGAATATCTCCAAAGGTTCCATCCTATATGTCGGCTCACGATTTATAATGTTGGCTTCAGACATTCTTGAGCTCAATGCTATGCTGCCAGTTCGCATTGAAATAAACCTTTTTGAAAGACGTTTGGCAAAACGTTTTGATGCCAATAGACCAGCAATGGATGGTCTTTGGAGAGCGGAAGCACCAGACCCCGGAAGCATACTTTGACGTCTGTTTCCAACATCAGTTCCTGGTAATAATGATATTCGTCTGTCTTTTGGCGTTCCATCCTGTTTTCCAGGCGACATCGGTTCAGTGCTAAAAGCAGCATTTGACATTTTTCTCATCATTTTTCAAATTTGCTTATTCAAACAAATTGCTCTCAGAATAAAACAAAATGCGATTTTGTAAAACCGTCTTACTTTCATTAAAAGTCCAAATATACTGTCTTTTAAAATCCAATTGGTGTTAGTTTTAAACTGAAAAATCGTTCATTTAAGTTAAAGTTGCGTTTCATTTACTTTTATTCCTTTTTACAAATAAAGTTAATTCCACATTTGAATCACATAAATATATTGCTTTGTACGCACTTGTATCAATTCTGATTATAAATTCTTGAAGCAAAACATCAATCCTATTTGACTATTCACAAAACACAGCGCCTTCTCCTAACTATATAGTCAACGGTATAAACGAATTTATCATACATGGATGTACAACACACACCTGTCGAAAGTTTAAACACCAAGTTACTGACGAATTAGTGCAAAATCTGCAGGTGATTTCTCCCTCTCATTAGCTATATATCTCGGCAGTTGGTGTCTATCTCTGGACAGCTTTTCGGCACTTAGTTCGGTCACTAGCTAGTTATCCACATCTCGGCCACTGGACACTCCTGGTTTCCGTTGACCGAGTGTTAAACATTTGACAGGTCTGTACTGTATATCCTAAGACACGGTTGCCATGACAAGCCCTAACATAAACTAATGAGTATAATAAATAATTTCATACCTTACAGAGATGTTTATAACGACACAACATTGATGTTTTGCTCGTATTGACAAAATGTCACAGCAAGCCTCTTATAACTTTCGATTTTCCATCATCTTTACAAAGTCTTGGTTCATTATAATACACTATTTATTTCTTATTTATTTCCGATGCCTTCCCGGACATGTATAAAATTATAATATACATGTAAGTTTACAATTTAAAATATTCTTTCATTTTTTATTAATTTAAATACCAACACAACGGTGAAATTAATGTTTTATGGAATTTAAATGACATTCATGATGTACATGTACATGTATATACTAGTGTCGAGATTTTAACCGTTTGCCACAAAACATCGTGATCTGACAAGTTTAAAAGATTCGGTTGTTATCCAAGTCATCATTGTGTAGGTTGGCAGGTTGATTAAATTGGGTTTTACCTCCCAGTCAAAAATATTTAGCTCATATCGAGATGTCACCATCTATAGTAGAAGTGGCAAAATGTATTGCTTTTGCAGCGAGTGCGCTCATAAAGTCATGTGAAGGAAGGGTTCTTTAACGTGTTACGCCTGTCGTGACACGGGACATCGTTTTTTTAAGGTTTATTCCCTTTAAGGATCCTGTGACTTTCATTTCTAAAAACCCGGAATACTCAGCAAAAGAACAGCCACTGCGTATTTTTAAGTCTCCGCCAGACCTGACCAGATTCGAACCTCTGAACCTCCCATATACGAAGCGAACACTCTACCAACTGACCAACCGGAATGGTCTTTGTGTAGGTATGATTTGTGATTTCTCCATGTAATGTATTTCCGGGACACTCAGTTGCCATAGTCCTGTACTTATTCTTGGACCGGCATTGCTTTATAATGACTATCATTTCGATAGTGCACTGATTTGGAGTGGATTGGAGTAATGGTGTTTTGAGTTCCAGACATGAATCATTCACTTATATCGAGACAGTCTGTTAATGGAATAGCGGAAGAAACTAGAATGCCCAGAGAAAACAAGCGGCCATCGGCAAGTGAACTGACAAACATTCTCACACTAGAATCTCCTCAAATGATCCCAGTCTCGATAACAAGAGCGTTGTAATCTGTAAGAGCGCGTCAAACAACGCGACTACTCAGCCCCCCCCCCCCCCCCATCCGGCTCCTGTCGAAAAAAAGATGCCGTGGTTTCTTATGCGACGATTGTTTATTGTTTATGGGCCCAATTTTACCCCCTCCCTCATTCGTTATGTTCTCCAGTTTAAGGAAGTCATTTCAATTTACAATAATGCAATTTACAGTACAAAAAAAACAAAGTCTGGTATAGTTTTACAAAATAATTTGAATTATGCAATTTGATACTCTCGACAAATCCATCTAAAATGCATTTTATACCCAGCTAAAAAATAGTTGTATCTGAAAACTTAACTATTAAAATATTTAAATTTTACATTAAATTTTATTTTAGATTAAATGTATACACTTTTAAAATGTTTATAGCGAAAATTTGTTTTTTAAATGGATGTATCAATTTTTAAACCAAGTTTTAAAAAATCCACATACATGTACCTGTAAATGTCAAACTTTGTTAGACAAATTATAATTTCGTGTTATTCAGGTCAGGTCACCTACTTTTAATTCTTAAAATGCGACTTTTAATTAAAATCCAAAAATTAGGATATTACAGTACAGACCTGTCAAAAGTTCAACACTAAGCAAACTAAAAGGAGTAAAATCTCGGTTGTAGTGACGGAGAAAAAGATAGCTAAATTTTAGTGACTGAAGAGCTATTAACATATAGCTAACGAGGGGTTAAGATGAGCTGCCAAGTCGGCACTTTTTCGTTAGTCGAGTGTTAAATTTTTGACAGGTCTGTATACTACATGATAAAACACCCATTCAATAATCCATTCAATTAAGTTAGACTTTTATTGTGTATGAAGAGTCAGAAATTAACTAATTTGAAATTTGATTTTGGCATTAAAAAGTAATTAAATTACCGTCGCATGTGTGACATGTCGTAAAATTTTACAGTAATCTAGGGGAGTATTTTAATGACTTGTTGATTACTGGAAAGTCGAAGAAAATTCTTACTTGAACTCTGGATTAACTTATTGATTGATTGATCGACTCGATTGATTGATTGAATGGCATGTTACATCTAAGTCAAGAATATTTCACTTATATCGAGACGTCACCAGCTACAGTTAAAGTGACAGAAATTTTGACATTTACGTTCTTTAACGGTATATCGGTTTTCGGACATCTTCCGAAGAACTCCGTGACTTTCATTTCTAAATGCCGAGTGCTTGACGAACGAGCATGCCTATTTTCAAGTCTTGGTCAGGCCTGGCAGAGGTTGCTTACTGTAAAGAATTAGAGGAATAACGGGGGTTTTGCGGTGCCGACCAAATCGATGTCAAGTCGTCATAGGTTTTGTTTCTGACAACGGCTGGGCTTCGCCGCTGAACCACATAATACTCCCGGTCAATTTGTGCGGAAAAATATTTTCAATGGATATGTCAGAATCATCGGTAAAGTGTTTCCGTAAAAACAATGTTATTCTTGAAATTCGCGACGCAAGTAAAGGTTTTCCAAACTTCCCGGGTGTTGATCAAGTGGTACAGCTGCGAAAGATACCAAAAGTCGTAACCCGTTTTTGTCTGTCCATATCGGCCATTTAAACCTTAACTTTAGAATTATATCCAGTTCCGCGTTTCAGATTTAATCTTCTTTTTTTTTCTTTTTCAAGTTTCGGATACCATTCCGTGAGTCGGAAAACAATTCCAGTCACGATTCTTTCACTTCATGATATCCGAGGCGGTCAGGGTGGTGGAGGAAACGCGGATACCCGTAGATAACCGCCGATCTGAAACAAGCTAGCGATCTGACAAACTTTTTTCACACTATTTTCCTGAGTGGGATTTGAACCTAGACAGTACTTGAACAGGCGCTGTCGCGGGCCCTTAAGCCCGCTTTAAGATACCACTTGACCACCAAAGTCTTAGCATTTAGTCATAAGAGATCCTAGATACGACCAGAAGCACATAATGTAATTCAATACAAAAATCAAAAATATATGTACACTCTTAGTAACATCTCATGTAATCTTGAGGCATAAGTCTCGCCGGTATTTTGCCATCAAATGTAGTATTTATTTATTTATTTATTATTATTTTTATTATTATTTATCATTTTAGTCCGACACTGTCTAGCTTGCAATGTTAGTTCATCCAGGCCCGACGGTTACATGTAACATAATGCACTTGGGTATCATTTTGAAGACTTCATAGTGATAACAAGAAAACCACCTCCAATAAAACCAGTGTCGGACAATAAGCTTAGCTACAGCTTTTACATTTCTCTTCTAAAAATAAAGCACTGGTTGTGGCTATTATTTTTCTAACTTAAATATAGCAAATTATGTAAATCTGTTCATAATTGTCAAATAAAACGTTTTGACGATTATTTTTTTCAAAAACTTTAAAAAATTAAATTATCTTTAAATTGTCTTAAATCCGAATACCATGATAAAAACTTGCACAAAATTATCCATTTTCAATAGCATCCACATCTATAAAATCAACAGATTATTCGTACCGTTCTTATTCAGTGTAGAACGCCTTTACTTTAAAACGGCACGAGTAAGCTGTTAATTCTAGACAGAGTTCTCTCCCTTGGAGCACTTGCTTTGGCTACACGGAAAATACTTTTGCTGTCGCGATGGAGGTGAGCGTCTTGATAGAAGCTTTGACAATTTTGTCTCAGAACCTATACCTAGGATGATTTAGAACACCAAAACTTAATACTAATGTTGCACTGTGATAATAAGTTCATATTAGATCTAGTTCTACAAAAACTTTCAGATATTTTGCATTTTCTATGCAGCAGCCAGCACTGGGGTCTTTTTTCTGCACACTTTGACACTAGGCAAGATATGAATAATTTTGTGTCGCTATTGAGGAGTGAGAACTATTTTTCTAAAATTTTATCCTTAAATGTTTCGTGTCTTAATTTTCTGGAATTCCTTTCCATGACGCGCGTTTGTGTTACCTTGGACCTTGGTCAACATACACCGGGTAAGGGAGATAACCGGGCTGTTCCCCCCCCCCATTATTTCCCTCTATAATGAAACTTTTTATCTTTAATTCAGCTACCAATATTTTAGGCTTTGGATAAGCAGAATAATTGACTACACTTGTATTAAAAATTACCCCGAAATTACTAGTTCATAATTTAATATACAAATAATGGATTGATATTGTCAATCTTGAGAGCCATCAAATAACACCCCACCCTGAGCATGTAGCTGAGTTAGTAGAGGGTCAGACTCAAGAACCAAAGGTCACGAGTTTGAATCCTGATGGGGGTATGTTGTGACCTTAAGCAAGTTACTGAATTTCACATTGCTGCTGACTTGCCTAGTGTCAGCAAGGATAATGTACTGATGGGACAGAAACCTCTGCAAATGATGTTTTTGCTAGCTAGTACCTGAAAGTCACCCAAGTGTTCATTAGTACAAGGCAAATATATGCATAATATGTCAGTCATGATTACACTTTTAACCGCTTAGGTTAAAATCCAACTCGGAACATATCCTAGTGTAAAAAAGCTTGCCAAAAGCTGGTAGTTTTCTTTTTTTATCACTCGGGTATCCTTCCCAGAATTGACAATCTCAATACAAGAAAGAATCTTGACTAGTACTTAAAACTCCATTTCTCCACTCCATTCTTTCATATATCTCCCTCAAGCTTGCAGAGAGTATTAAGATGCAGCATACATGTTTTATTTTTTAGGAATATCATGGCACACTTTGAGTGTAAAAATAATGAAAATAAGTCATTGGTAATTTTTTAAAATTTTTATTATTTTTAATATATTTTCTTTATTTTAAATAGGTTGTTATTCTACATGGGAAATCACAGAAAGAACTTGCTAAGTTCAGTGATGTAAGTATATGTACATAAATCATGTAAGGTCCTAATGCTCCACGTTAGTTTGGTGGTGTTGTAGTTGTTATCAAATGGATACTGTAAGATGCTTGTGTTAAGCATTGAGAGACAGTATGTAAGAAGGTACACTAATGCCGACAGCTTGACCAGACCATCCGCCACATGGAATAAATCAGTTGTTGATTAATATCTGTGATTGTTTACCTTCTTACATACTATAATTCATCTCTATAATTTGACTGGTTTAGTAACATTATTTGATTATTTAATATCAAAGCATATAAAAAAGATTTTTGCCGCAATCTGTTATTATAATAATGACGTCACATTACATGTTGATGATGATTTTTACATTTATCAACATTTTTTCTGTACATGAAACAGAAAGAGCAATAGTTTTTATATCCAGTATACAACAAATTTGAACATCGCTTGATTATAAACTGCATATGAATACAATATGAACAGCAATGCACAAGAGCTGACAGATGTGTATCATAAAATTTTAAGAATTTAAACAACCTACCAACTCATGTTTTTTTCAATGATAGAGAACTTATTTATGTTAAAATGAATATTATTATTATTATTATTGAAAATAAAACCGGATAAATAAAATACTTCAGAACTGTTCTTTTTTGTATTAAGTTTTCCTTGGCTGTTCTGTCAGTTGCACTCCCAAGTTTTATAATGATTACCAGGTATATTTCAATTCAAAACCGATACCGCTTTGGTCCAATCCAGACTGCTGAAAATGTAACTATACTGATTGATTTACATGTATTTATCATTACGGTGTTATTTATTTTTCCTTTGTAGTTATCACCCAAATCAACCATATCAGATGTGAAAAAACAATATCAGAAAAAATGTGAGTTACATATAATTTATTTATTATCCCCTGCCTTTTGAAGAAAGAGGGGGATATTAAATTTGAGTTTCCATCCTTCCATCCATCCAAAATTCCTGTCTGCACAAGATCTACAAAACTATGAAGCACTATTTCATAAAACTTGGTGCAAAGCATCAACATTGATAGGAGATGGGCATATCATTAACCTGAGTTGGTTTGGTAATTTTTCTTTGAGTTATGACCCTTTAAATATAAGTGCAAATCACAAAAAAGAACCTGTTGTCGATTGATGTTAATTCACTGAATTTGCTTGTTTCATTTCATATTATAAACTTGTAGGTCCATTTTATGAAACTTGCCAAGTTTACACACATACCAATGTTTAACCTGTCGTCAAATAGATTTTTTTTCGCCACTTCGATAAAACTTTCACATTTTGTGAAAATGGTGACCTACAGCGGAAACACTGCTTGGTGCAAAGGATATGTGTATATCATTAACCTGAGTTGGTTTACTCATCTTTCTTGGGAGTTATGGTTCTTTGAACATAATGCAAATCACAAAACAAGTACTACTGGCACGGGATCCTAATTTACTAAATTTGATTGTTTTACTAATAATGATATTTTTTATTTACAGTTCCCAAATATTATCCTGACAGACAAGGATTTAAAAATGATCCAAGTAAGTTTTGAGCTGAATTGAGTTTAGGTTTTCTATGCCCCAGTTAAAATTCTTTCACTTATGTCAAGGTCATCAGTTCAGCAATAGTGGAAGAAATCAATGTGCCAGGACAAAACCACTGGACTTCAGTAAACCAACTGACAAACTTTCAAGTCCTAAATATTTTCCTGACAAACAGGGATTTAAAAAATAAAAATATAGCCTTTGAAATGCGGTTAATTGGCAAAGTATTGGTTGAATGGCCCATGACCCCTTCTGGAGGAGGGTGAAACAGTGATGTAAAATTATGCATTTTTCCTGCAATTTTAGACATCATACTATTGTTTTGTACTTTGTCAAACCAGCTTAACCTGATATTATAGTACAAGCTCACTGAAGTCCCATGCCAGATAAACATTTGAAGATAGCCTTCATAGAAACTTCTATCAACATGATAGCCTTCGTAGAAACTTCTATCAACATGATAACTGTAAATCATAATTCATCAAACCTGCTTAACCTGATATTATAGTACCAGCTCACTGAAGTACCATGCCAGATAAACATTTGAAGATAGCCTTCATAGAAACTTCTATCAACATGATAATTGTAAATCATAATTCATCAATCTACCATTAGTATTCTGTCTGCAAACAAAGTGGATCCATCCGTCCTTCTATCTGTCTGGCCATCTGTCCCAATATTGCGTCTACTTCATATTTTTAATGTCTATGAATGGATTTTGGTCAAACTTAGCTCAAATGTAAACCAACAGGAGATAATGTGTTACATACCAAAATTAGGTACATAGGTTAAAAGTCAAGGTCACAAGGTCAAATCTTACAAATAATAACTAGGCAATGTTGAGGACGGGAGGTTTTAGTCTCTCATGTTTATCTGAGAGTAACAGTTTTACATCATTATTTTGCAGAGGGTAAAATGTTAAAAGACAGTGACACTTTAGAAAATATTGGCTTCAGTAAAAAAGGAACTCTGTACTTTAAAGATCTAGGACCTCAAGTTGGCTGGACGACGGTAAGTTTGAGTGGAGTTTTACACCTCGGTCAATATTCTTTCACTTATACAGGCAGTCATTTCATGGATGGCAGAGGAAACCAGAGTGCCTGGAGAAAACTACCAAATTAAGATTTGTCCGGAGTGGTATTCAAATTAAGTTGAAATTAAAATTCCAAAGCTGGTGCTGCTTTGAAGAGTGACAAAAACATTTTACAGCATGACACTTGAATGGTACAGAGTGAGAAGGCAAAAGTTAGCTGAGAGAGAGAGAGAGAGAGAGTTTTTATTTCAAATATGGTTAATATGCAGATTTCAAACTTTATAACTTTTAATACATTGTATTGAGATGTAAGTGAGGAAAATGTTGCCATCATTATTTTAGATAAGTTTACATTACAACTTTTATCACATGGGTATTTCTAACAGAGTAATAGTTATCATTGCATTATAACCTTTATTGTAGGTATTTCTAACAGAGTATGCAGGGCCACTTGTAATATATTTGATATTTTATATTAGACCATCTATAATTTATGGAGCTGCAGCGGCGGCTGAACCAAGGGCACCTGTTGTAAAGTAAGTTTATATAGCTAAATTTACATTGGATTTGTACAAGTTTTAAAGATAGCAATGTTCTGGTACAAAAAAATGTCCAAATACTCCAAATAGTCGTCCATAAATAATTAACTGGTCATATCGTGATTCCAGACTGGTAATCTTCACAAAATTTTATTGTTAAGCTAAAATAGTGTTTTTATCTTGAAAAATGTATTTTCTCAGTTTCAAGAAAATTAATTGTAATAACTTTAATATTTCAATACTGTGTATGAAATTTGACATGATGATTACAATATAAACCTAAAGACAGAAAATATTAATTTGTATTGTTACTTTATGAATGGCAGTATGTAATACATTTTCTCAATAAGTTACTGCCATGCAAAAATTGTCAGCATGAAAATCTCTTGTTTTACAATACATGGATTGAAAAATCACTTAATTTAGTTATTTTTGGTTACCTTGACAACATGCTTGCAAGATTTGACACTTCATTTGTATATATTTTGTTTGTAGTATTGCTGCAGCTTGTTGGACATTCCATTATGCAAAAAGATTGCTAGAAACAGTATTTGTTCATAGATTTTCACATGCTACCATGCCTATTATGAATATTTTCAAGGTAAGTTTCATCCTAGGAATTTAAGATATAAACCCTAGCTTAAAGCTAGTAGCCAAAGGGTCAAAGTTATAAACCTCAGCCGTAGTCTTGTAGTCATGGAGATTATGATTTTGTCATATTACCTGTCTTAATTCATTAAGAATTCTGAATAAGCCAAAGTATTTAGAATCTGACCTGTGTGAAAAAGTTGCATCTGATAAATATGGTGCTCACTCCGTATGTGGGAGGTTGTGGGTTCGAATATCTGTCAGGATCTGACCAACACTCCCAAAGCACTCAACATTTAGAAATGGAATTCATGGGTTCTTTTAGAAGAGGCCTTAAAACTGATGCCTTCTAAATATAAATGAAATATTCTTGACTGGGACACTAAACCCCATCCATCCATCCATCCATCCATCCATCCATCCATCCATCCATCGTTATATACACACATGTTATGTAATTACATGTAGTATCATTTTCACTTAATAAATACCAGTATGTTGATTAAATATTTATTGTTCCTGTTCTTTAAACATATCTCAAGGTACCCCCCAATAAGTAAAAAACCCACATTTTTTATATTTTTATTAAAAATCATTTTAATTGGATTTCAGAATTCTACTTATTACTGGGGATTTGCAGCATTTGTATCATACTTCATCAATCATCCACTGTATACAGCTCCAGGTAAATCTCTCTCTCTCTTTTGTACATTCAGCTGTGATTTTATTGCCCCTTAATAGTCTACCTGCAGTGAAACCAGAAGGGTGGTATAGAGTTTCATTAAGTCTGTCTGTCTGTTCATGTGCCTGCCTATAAAGTTTTCAAGACTTTTTTCCTGTATTTCTAGAGATATTGAATTCATATTTGTTATGCACCTTTATTTAATTGACATCACAATTTTAAGTTTGTCAATTAACCATGTAGTTTCTCTGTATGTTACTGAGGACGCACTGATTTTTAATAAGCCCAGTCCTTTCTGGCATTCAATATGAACACAGTTAATGTAAAAAAAAAAACATTTTATATAAGTCTTTAAATATTCCACATGTTCTATTCCCAACTTTTGTCTATCATGGATTGTTGTGTGCTGTATAAAATCCATGTTATCATTAATTTATCTTTCTGTTCTTTATTATCAAATATTGTATTTGTAGCATATGGAGATGCACAGATATACGGTGGACTAGCTGCCTTCATTGTAAGTTATAGTTTAGATAAGCGTGTGTGTGTGTGTGTGTTATCAAAAGGAGTAAAGCATGTCTTAAATTATCAATAATAATATAGTAGAGTTGATTGAAAATGAATGGCTCTGTAGTTTCTAGTTTTGTCAGTTTACCATTGCAAAAGCTCGGTTGATAGAGTGCTCACTTCTTATGTGGTAGTTGGGTTCGAACTCGGCAGAGTCTGACCAAGACTTAAAAATTTGTAGTGACTGTTCTTTCTCTAAGCACTCCAGATTTAGAAAAGAAAGTCACATGGTCTTTCATGAGACCTTAAAAACCAATGCCTGGTGTCATGGTAGGTGTGCCAGGTGCATATTGCACTGAGCGGCACTGCCAAAATTTCTAATACCTCAGCTATAGCTGTTACGTCTTGATATTAGTCGGATATTCTTGACTAGGAAGTAAACCCCAATTAAATCAATCAATCAATTTTTTATTCATTGTTCATTGAGAAGTAGATAATGTTTCATTATTATGTATTTTATTCATGTTTTTCAGCTGGCAGAATTAGGAAATTTTTCAATCCATTTAGCTTTGAGAAACCTTAGACCCGCAGGTAAGTACCAATAATTAACATGACAACAGTCAAACCTGCTTGTAAAGTTCATCTCCACCTGGTTTTAAAGCTCAGTAAAATTTTATCCCAATTAGTTATTTCTTGTTATTTGACCCTTTACATAAGGACCACCTGTTTTTAAAGACAACTTTTATTGGTTTTCTTGGGTGGCCTTTACAGACAGGTTTGACTTTTCGGTTTATAAATAATGTTTAGTCAGGCTTCCATATTTTTTGGAGTGCCTCAGTGACCGAGTGTTCTAAAATGCAAACTTATAAACCATGTGATTGATGTCTCTAACTGCCTAGACTTGAATCCCATTCTGGGAGATGCTTGTACGAGAAAGTTTGTAAGGTCACTTGGTGAAGGTTGGTAGTTTTCTCTGAGCAGAATAGTTATTTCAAGATATTCACATACCGGTATTATTATTTTCACATTGTCAGATGATGGTAAATGCAAGTGAGAGTTACATGTATATCAAAATGAAATATTCATGAAAGGTTATTTTTGCTTCTTGCTACTTTCAAAATTATGTGAAAATTTCCCTATTTACAGTGTTGCATATTTAAGTTAATGCAAGTGCAAGATTCATTTATATCACACACATATAAAATATTCATGAAAGTTTTCTTTTTGTGTCTTGCTACTCTTACAAAATTACGCAGAAATAAAACTTCCTGATTTTACAATATTACATATTTAAGTAAGTGCAAATGCAAGATTCAGTTATATACAGTATAACATATTTAAATAACATTTATTGTCTGATGCAGGTTCAAAAGAAAGAAAGATACCATACCCCACCAGTAATCCACTAACTGGATTGTTCAGTTTTGTCTCCTGTCCAAACTACACCTATGAAGTACTAGCTTGGACAAGTTTCAGCGTCATGACACAGTGTTTGCCAGGTAATTTTAAATTTTTAATGTTTGTTAGGTAGAAAGGGACAGCTAATTTTTATCACACATTTGTCGAAGAAAGAGGAGGATATTAAGCCTGGAACTTTTTGTCTGTCTGTCCATACACTTCTTGTATCAAGTAATTCTTCAAAAACTATGAATCACTATAATTTTTTTTTTACGAAACTTGGTGCAAAGCTTCAACATTGATAGGAGATACAAATATCTCTTCAACCCTCCCACGTTTTTCAAAGAAACAGGAGAATATTAAATTCAAACTTCTGTCAGATTGTCTGTCTGTCTGTACACTTCTTGCCTGGAGTAGTTCCCCAAAACTATGAACTTGGTGCAAAGCTTCAACATGGATAGGAGATGCAAATATCTTTAACCCAAGTTGGTTTGCCCTTTGACTTAACTTAATGCTGTCTCTCCTGATGGACAATTTGGCTAATATGGCCCTTTGAACATAAGTGGAAATTGCAAAAAGGTACCTTCTGACTGGGAATCATAATTTACTGAAATTGCTGTTAGAATTAAAATTAGTGTTTGTAAAATAAATACTTACCATCATTAAATTAGAGGTAACACCCTCTTCCCCTTCACCCCCTGGTGTTTGGTCATCATTGGGGAAATTGATATGGGAGAGGTATGATCAGTTGGCTACATCAAATGTCCAGGCTACACTTGCATTATCTTCTCTTTGTTTTGTGCTTCCAGCTATAGATGGCGCTAGTGAGTTCAATTTCCAATCTAAATTAATGTTTTGACACATTATTTGTATTCTGTTTTCCAGCTGGATTATTCGCATTTGCTGGATTCTACCAAATGACGGTCTGGGCTATTGGAAAACACAAAAATTACAAACGAGAATTCAAGAACTATCCTCGAGGAAGAAAGAGTATTTTGCCATTCCTGATTTAGTATGAAAATGACTTTATTTGATAAAAAATCACAAAATTCAAGTGCTCACTAATTTATAATTTTAACTTTCATAAGATATATCTGAGGAATAAAACTGAAGTGCTTATTTTTCTGAGTAAGGAAACAATCAAACTGTATTTGTATTGCATGCATACAAAATATTCAGTGAATTTGAAATCTTCAAAAAAATTTCTATTCATCTTTGATGTCAGATCAACTCGGAAAAGGTTACAATGTACATAATTTTTGTAAATGTTGTTTTTGTACTTTTCATAGTATTAATAGGAATATGATGTTTACACCAAAATGAAGGTAACATATGTTTAATGAAATCCATGAAGAAAAAGAGCATTTCGTTTTATTTTATTTTGTTTTTGTTTATGCTGCACAGCATTGTAAGGGATATAAGTTGTACGAAATGGGTGTGAAATTATTCCTCGGTCAAAATGATTCATTTATATTAAGGCAGTCAGTTCATAAATGGTGGCGAAAATGGAAATATCACAGACATTTGTCAAGCAAACTGACAAACTTTCTAGCATTGAGATCTGTCCCGAGTGGGATTTGAACCTTGGCGGTGAGAGGTGCTGTGATATATAGGGGTCTGCTTTAGATCAACTAGCTACCTTGCAAAATAGAAGATTTCATATTTATGGAACACCCGATCTTGCCTCTATTGGCCTGGACTACTGCTGACATTCAGATGTTTGTTCAATTGTTAGAGGATTGGTACTGAACGAGATTTCAAATCTTTTGCCAAGCGTTTAGAAATGAGAATTGTAATTGTCAGTTTTACAATCATAGTAATATACATGCAAGTCTTAAATTTTTACCAAAAAAATCAAATAATGTGCAACTTCACCTGCAGCTGATGATGTAAGTAAAATAACCTAGACTGAGACATAAAATCCAAATTTGATTAATCATTCATTGATGGAGATTTGTATTTGGTGCATAAAAACAACAGAACCATTTAAAACCAAACACCTTTTAGACTGAGAATTTGTTTAGATCAGTCCAGTACATTTATTTAGTTGACACAGGAATGGAGTGGAGTGAAACAATTATATTTTACCTGCCATTCAAGATTCTTGCACATATATTGATGTTGTCAGTTCTTGAATAGTAGAGAAAACTAGAGTGCCTAGAGAAAACCACCAATATTAGGTATGCAACCTGACAAACTTTATCACACATAAATCTGTCTCAAGTGGGATTCAAACATAGTTGGTGATGGTCGACACAGGATATCAGTGGTGCATGGTAAACAGCCCCCACCCCCCATTTTTAAACAAAGAGAACATGAAATTCGAACTTCTGTTCTTCCCTCTGTCCAGAGACTTCTTGTCTATAATAATTCTGCAAAACTATTTGGAAGCACTATTTAACGAAACTGACTGGAGAAAACCACTGGCTTTGGGTAAGTAAACTGAAAAACTCTGCCAAATTTTTCCTATATTCACAAGAGCAAGTATCTCAAGGAATTAATCTAAAAACAAGTTCTTGTACATGTGCGAGTGTGTTTTATGGTTTATAGCATGTACTTGGTATGACTTTAAAGTGCTAGCTTACAGTCCGTATGCTGCAGGCAATTATACCACTCTTGCAGTTACATGATATGGACACCGGATGAACCAAACTATACTCTGTCCTTTTAACACCCGACAACACCAGGTGAGGAAGCTGTATCTCAAATTTTTAAGTCTTATGTATAACCCAGCCAGAGTTTAAGCCCACAATCTCCAGCTTTTGAGGGGAACACTATGCCACAGAGGTGGTATTTAAATTTATTGCATCATCGAAATAATAATACATGCAATTGTAAAAATGATTTTAATGGTGTTTTACACCCAGACAAGATTTTTCCACTTATATCGAGGCAGTCAGTGGTGGAGGAAACCAGTGTGCCTTTAGAAAACCACCAACCTTTGGCAAGTGAACCAGTATCTGCCCCGAGTGAAATTTGAACCTAGGCGGTGAAAGGCGCTGTGATCTGTAAGCACATACTTTAGACCACTAAGTCGCCAAGGATATGTTGTCAACTCCTTCATAAATCCAATATTACATAATTATTCATGCAAGATGATATACAAATATAATTCAATTCTCCTTTGTTTCAAGTATTTTGATTGGTCATATTTTTCTGTTACGTTTGCATGAATGAATTGGCTCTCGGTGAGGTCCTCTTATTATGGATGTTGCACAGAGGCATTTGAATTCCTAAGCCTTAGCAATATTATTTTTTTTACTTGCTACAGCAATATTATTTAAACTGTTGATTTGTTCTTGAAAAAATTCTATAAATTGAATTATAAGAAATGAAGTTTAACTTTTCTTTTTGTTATGGAAGTAAGAAAAACTGGATATTGCACACGTAACATAATTTGCTATGCGGCTATGCAAATTATTCAGTGTGCAAAATGTCGAATTCTTTCATACTTCCATAACAAAAAGAAAAATTAACTTCATTCTTTTAATATATGTATTAAAAAATACACAAATTCACATTTATTGATAATTTATTATCATCTGTACAATAAATATTGTAATTCCATCTCCAGGTAAATGGAAAACATTTTATCAACATATAAATATATATAATTCTTATATCAAAATTATTATCAAGGCATTAAAAATTAACAGGGTGCTCTATAAAGGACGGAATAATGAGATAAAAACAAAAAAATAATGCGGTGAAATATCACAGACAAGGAACTATCTCCGGGATAGTATATACTCCACAGCACTTTTCCCATGCTTGATTATCAGTTCCGATAACTCGGTCAGTGTAAAAATAAGTCTCTAATTTTGATTAAATAAAGACACTATAAAAGGTAAGTAACGACAGGGATTTTTTCTGGCCACTCTAAGGGTTCGTAAAAGGATCCATTTGTAATGACAAAAAGCATACATTTTCCCCAATTTTTGGGTAAAAATTATCAAATTTGCCAGAAAAATCCCTGAACAAGCTTTTAAAAAGAGCAGGAGATGTCAAAACTATCAATATTATATAAAATACATTAAGCAAAGTAGTAAAAAATTGGTTCTTTGACATTATCACAGAGAAGAATCACACAAAAATTAAACAGACTGCAAAATTAAATAATGATCATACTGGTAATTTCTTCAGTACTTTTTGGTTTTCATTTTTCTTATCTTTTTACTTTTTTTTTTGTTAAAAAATGGCATCCTATTGGAATCATTTATCTGGGTTTTTTCTGTCAAAAATATCTTCCTTTTGGAATTTACACTAAAACTTGCCCTTTCACACATGTTTTTAATAAAGATTTCTTTTCATTCAAAATGCACTAACATTGTGGCCTTTAGGTTTCTCCATCTTACCACACTCAACTGTCTGATAAGTTCAGACTTTTTCAGCTGCAAATGAGTCAATCCTTTCTTTTATTTTACAAAGTAACTTAATTCTTCAAGTTATTGTTTTCATATAAAAACTGTTAACTGTAAAGAAAATGTTCATTTTCAGTTAATATTTATATCTACAATTTGGCAATGTTACACTGCTTGTTGCACAGGTGATACAGGTGGGAGTTTTTGTGAAGACGATGGCCTTGACCCCATTTCTATATCCACTCTTAAACGTTTAATCTCCATCTGTTGCATTTTAATTATTTTGTTCTTTTCTTCAATTTCTTGTTCTATCTGAGCTAGGGGTGGTTTCATAGATATAGCGGTCACAGCAGCATTGTCACCTTTATTTTGTTTGCTCTGAAGTCCGAGGGTAGCCTCAAGGTCGTGGATCAGGGTTCTAGCGATTTTCAGTTCTCTTCTCAAATCATTTATTTCTTTAATCAGTGATACATTTTCCTGAAAAGAAAACAGTTAATTTTTTTGAAACCTATTCTCATGAATACATGTATCAACAGTAATTAATGTTCAAATGAAATGTGTCAAAAGCCATTCAAGATTAATTTTTATTTTGACAATATTGGCTGGTCTTATTTTCACAACCACACTGAACAAACTGAATATTGAAATCTTTATAAAAAAAATGTTAATATTCACAAATTTAAGTGTCATTTTGAAGATCATTTCAAGCTTATAGCGTATGATGTATTCTAGTTTTGTTGAAAATGTGTATTTTGAGTTCAATTGCAAGCAGCAAAGCCTTAAAAAAATAATACAAACTGCACCTAATACTTGGTACATTTGAAATTAATCCATAATGCCAATCAATGCAAATGACATTCTGAAATTTTGTCAATTAATGTAGGCAAAGCTTACAAAAATAGAAAAAAAAAATATACAAATTTCAATTTCCAGAAAAACAAAAGCATATAGTTTTAAGTTTTTTTTTTACTTACTTGCATAATTCTAACATTATCTGCTCTGTGGATTTCGGAATCTTTGGCCAACTTTTTACGGAGTGAAGCAACTGATCTTTCTAAGTGTTCTCTCTGTCTACTGTACTCCTTCTGAATATCAGCATCAACGCTGGCAGACTCCGTCTGGAAAACAGAAATAATAGTCATATGAGACATTTTAAATTATTAACTACAGTTTCCATCCAAAAAAACCATGACTTTCATTTGGTAATCCTGTGTGCTTGGCGAAAAAACAGTCACTACCCACCTTCAAGTCTTGGGTCAGCCAACATCTTATAATTTCCTACAGATTACTAGTATATTATATTTGTGTTATCAGAAAACACATCATAAAACAATCAACAAGTTTAAAACAAAATTCAATATGTTGTACACAATGGTAAATTATGATTTATGAAATCATAGATTTCAATGAAGATAATCTCAACAGCTATATGGAAGGAAGGGTGGAAGTTAGAACTTAATACCCCCCCCCCCCTTTCTTTGAAAGACAGGGGATAACAAGGAAAGAGGTTATACTTACGATATCTTCTTGAACATGTTTGGAGTACAATGCCTTAATGCTTTCTTTCAACATCTTTGGATCCTGAATGTAGCCAACACAGTTATGTAAATCTGTTTTGAATCTCTTGACAACAGCCTCAACATCTCTGACCTTGAAAATAAAAATACACATATCAAACAATATTCAAGTTATAACAGAAATGGGATGCCATTTCAAAGGTGTCCCCAAAGCGAACCCCACAATATATGCATACATTTTTTTTGTACATTCTGTAAATCATCTTAATCAGAAACTCACATATTTTGATAAGGGACAAAATCTTAAAACTGATTAAAAGGTCAATAAGTATGGTTTTTGCCAGGTTTGTCACATATATGAATCATGGGAGGTGTCCATTTTACACGGTCATTTTTCTTCTTTGAAAGAGTGGTTGCTTATGAAAATTCTGATAATTTCCAAGAATCCAATATCATCCTAAAATATTGGTAGGTAATTTAAATAATGAATTGCAAAGTTGATGTGCATGACGGCACATTTGTTTTAATCACTAGCACCTCATTCTGAAATCCTGCCACTGTTTGGCTTACCCTTTGTCTTTCCTGGTGCATTTCTTTATCTGTAGCCTTCAGTTTCTGTGTTAGTTCTTTAATACTTAATTCTAACTGTGTGTTCTGTTTGTGGAATCTTTCCAACTCACTTTCCATCTACAAAATTAAGACATCACACTTATAAAAAAGAGTAACATTATACTATAAATAACAAGAGAGACAAAGATTGAATGGGGTTTTGCACCCCTGTTAACAATATTTCACTTATAATGAGACTTTACCATTTAAAGGTGAAGTGAAAGAAATTTTGACCTCAGCAGTGCACTCAGGGCAATGTACAGGGAGGGTATTTTAATGTGCCACACATGTTGTGGCACAGGGCATTGGTGTTCAAGGTCTCTTCAGAAGGAACTGGAGGCTTTTATTTCCACATGCTTGGCGAAAAAACAGTCACTGCCTATTTAATAATATTATCAAGTCTTGGTCAGACTCAACTGGGGTTGGAGCACTCGACCTCCCACATACAAAATGAGCACTCTAACAATTGAACTACTGAAGAGGTCCACCAAAACAAGGTAAGAGGCAAAGGTTTGACATAGGGACAAGTACACCATTTGCCCCATGACGGGCAGAAATAGAAGTCTCTGGTGATGGCCTTATGTGCACCCCAGCACTGAAGGTAGGTTAACCAATAAAATCTCATGTAAATTACAATCCCATGTTTTGCACACAAATAGTATTTGGCCACTTTGAAAATGAACATTGCAGCCCCAGTAGATATATGCTGCTCCATGTCTGTCAATTCTGTATTTAGATTCGTTGTTTGTTTATAAATAGCGCACCTCTTGAATTTGGTTTTTCATATCCTTGATATCGTTCTCTCTTGGTTCTATCTGTTTCTTCAACTCTTTAATCTTGTAGTCCAACACAAATTTGAATTTTTCCAATTCCTGGTTCTTTTTCTTCAAATCATAGATTCTCTTTTCCTATATAACAACAATTGAGAAAGTAATAAGTATCAAATACATCCATCAACAAGCATTTACATGTTTTCATTTGAAAAGTAACAAGCAAATTCAGTGAGTTAGCTAGGATACCCCACCAGTAGGTACTTTTCAGTTAAGGCCCATAACTTCCAGAGGAACAACCAAACAAACTCGAATTACTGATTTGCACATCTCCTATCAATTTTGATGCTTTGCACCAAGTTTTGTAAAATAGTGCCCTACAGTTTTTGAGAATTATACTAGACAAAGAGTGTCTAGATGGGTGAAAGTACGGACAGAAGTGTGAATTTAATACCCCTCTTTCTTTGAAAGGTGGAGAATGAAAATATATCTATATATGACATGCAGCTCATAAATGATAAATTCAATTCATATTTTCAACAAATTGTTTTGTTCACTTGCAACAAGACTGAAATGTTTTTATCTAAATTATTTTACCATAAGCCATATTCTAATGGGGTTTGCCGATGTAGACCATGTGATCAACACCCCTAAACATCTGTGCATGTGTGACATTTTGAAAAACATCAGAATTAACTCCTTGAATAATATTATTCTTACGGGGAAAATGTGAACTGATATGATTCAATATCCAATGAAAAATAATTGGTCTGTACAAAGCTTAGGGGTATCACATGGTACGGAAGTGAACCCCAATAAAAATTCTATTTAATTACCCCCACACCCAGCTTTATAACTGGTATTTAAAATCCTTGAATATATTTATACCTTATCCTGAATAGTGTCATCTCTTTCTTGAATTTCTTTTTTCAATCCTTGTATATCTTTTTCCATATTGCGTATGAAATTATTCAGTTTGGATGTCTCGGCCTGATATTTTTTAATTTCCTCTTTATGGTCATCAATCTCTTTTTGCAGACTTGTGAACTGAAAAAAAAAAAAATGAAAAATGGAAATTTTATATACACTGTATTGACTGGTAATTCACTGCACACTACAAATTTATATACATGTACATACCCCAGTACATATTACCATATACAGGAAATGTGGCTTAAATTTTTGGGATATTTGCAGTTAAAAAAATTGAGCAAATTTCCCCCAAGCAAAATTTCAGCTTATAATAGAATTTTTCAAATAACAATATAGTTGAAGAAACTAAAATAATAGCATCCATATTATATAGGAATGCAAATTGTCTCTGTCCATCGTCAGTAAAGAGATGACATCACTGAGTCGATCCATTCATGCAAAAATAACAGAAAAGATCTGACCAATCAAAATGTTTGAAACAAAAGAGAAATGAATTATAACATCACATGCTTACAATAAAAAATAAAAAATTTGAAAACACAAATATAAATAATTTTTTATACCTTTTTCTTCATTATACCACTTTCTCCTCTCAATTTAATATTATCTTCTTTCTCTGCCCTTAGTCTAATTTCGTAATTATTTTTGATGTCTAATATTTCTCTGTCAGCATCTTCTTCTATCTGTTTCTTAGTTTCTTCATATTCTTTATTCTGCTGTCTGCTTTCATCCTTTGACTGAAATACAGAAAATAAAATGTTCAAAAACATGTCCAATGAAATAGAACAATGTAGGGAATGTAACAACCCTTGTTTTATTGGTGATGGTCATCTAGTTTTCTCCATTAAATCTTCGATGCACATAGAAACTAGGGCCCAGTTGCACAAAGCAAAATTAGAGTTAATCATTAATTCTAACATGACCTGCGTTTTCCTTCATATGAAAAATGAAGAGAGCCAGCTGTGGTATAACAAACGATATACCCATCACTGTTCCGTTTAAATGACATACTCCTGTGGTATATCGTCAATTGTAATACACGGGTCGTCGTTAACATACGGCGAATATATCATTCAATGGCACAGCCACCTCGTGTTATATTCTTCCACATGTGAACTCCAGCCCATGTATTTTTCGACGATATACAACGGGTAAATGTTGATTATTTCTTAATCATGTTAATTAAACCACAAGTAGCACAATGGTATATGATTTGCTTATTATGGTTTAATAGACGATTCACTTTATTAAGCTTCGTGCAACTCAGTCCACAGGTCAGATAAAATTTTTCAAAACAGCTTGTAACTGTGTCAAATGCATGAAGTAATCAGGTGTTGTGTACCAAGTTTGACAATGAGAAGTTGTAACTTATCATGGATGATGTACAACATAATTATAATCTCCTCAGCACTGGGTGAGTTTGAATAAATTTCACTCATCACTGGGCAGTTTCATCACTGGCAGGATGAGTGGCTGAGTGCTTTATCTGAGGCATGAGAAACATTTCATTGTCATCACACATCAATATAAGATGTCAACTGACCATATGAAAAGCATGGGTTCAAAATTATGTTTTGTAATGGAAGGTTTTTTTGCCACGACCTTTTGCCCTTATTTTTGGCAGGTCCCACATAAAGTTTGAAAGTCCAATATCAACATTGGAAGTTAAATATGTAATAATGTTATCATACAGAAAGATCAGTATTATACCGGTGAAAATCTGCAGGTTAATCAGATTTTTAGTTTACATATCAAGGGTCTCCATGTAAAATCAATAGGTCCCAGACCTACGACCTGGGGAATTTTGAACCCTTGAAAAGTGAAGGAAAACAGTTTGACTGTAACAACAAACCTGGTCAAGTTGTGCGGTCATCTCTAATAGTTTGGTTTCATAATACTCTGTTTTCTGTTCCAGGGCTTTCATCATGGCTTCATCCCTTTCTACAAGTTGTCGGTCGTAATCCTCTTGCATTTTCATCATCTTCTGTTGTTGTTCTTGGAACTTCTCGTATTCCAACATTAACTTCTGACTGTTTGCAGATTCTGAGAAAATAAAATTTAAACTAGTATAATTTATCTGATTTCTGGCATGTCTTAAGTCCTAACCTACTTATAAGGAATGAGTGAATGGAGTGGAATGGAGGAATAGTGTTTTATCTAACATTAGACTAGTTTTTCTGTTTGTATTTGATGAAATACAAGTTTTATCGAACACGCGTGATACAGAATCTTGTATCACCACACTGTGGTGATACAACATTGGCGGTAAAGTACACGTGCACTTCTCATTGTGACGTCATTGTGGAATCTCCGATTTGTCAAATGTAAACAATGACGTCATTACTACAAAACATGTCATAACATAGTTCAGTGGTTTTCTGTGGTAAAATGTATTTTTTCACATAAAGTATTGGGTTTTTATTATTTTAATTATCTAATAGGAAATGTTAGATAAAAATATCATATACACAGTGTGTATGTACAACCCTTCGTATCAGGTCTCGTCCTTTTTTCGTAGCTGTATCACTACTCGTCGCGCTTGCGCGACTTGTAGTGATACGACTACGAAAAAAGGACTCGACCTGATACTGAGGGTTGTACATACACACTATGTATATATATGTATTTATGCCCCAGTCACAGTTTTTCATCTTACCAAATTACAAACGAGAAGTACCGGTATGTGTAATTCAGTAATATGGAGAGATGACTTGCAATAAAACTATCAGAGGTCAATCAATTTCATGAATCTGTATCAAGGTCTATTTCATATTTTTTCTTCTATATAATGCTTAAAAATATTGTAAATGTATTTAATTTCACATGTATTTATTTTCAATGTACATTATATATGAAATTCAGACATATCAGTGTAGTTAAACTTCACTGTTTTTAAACATGCACTATAACACATTACACATAATATAAATTTTTTGCTCTGTATTAATTTTCAGGCAAAAAACAACCGCAAAATAAGCGAAAATTTGTACACTGTGAAAATAAATATTATTACAGTAAATACACATCTATTGATGAGTTAAGCCATACATACCAACATCTTGTAGCTCTTTAGCATGTCTATCCATCACCGCATTCATGTCCTCCTCATGTTTGGCTTCTTCCTTATCCTTCTCCGTTTTCAACACCTAAAATAACAATTATACTGATAATACACCATCATAGATATATCCAGCAATTTGAAGCTGAAGAAATGATGTCACTTGACAAGAAAAGAGATCCCAAAGAACAAAAACAATAAATGGAAGAAAAAGTAACAAAATAACAACTATAAACAATTGACGTTTTGCCGGCCACGCCCACAATGTTCCGACACTGGCCGCAGCGCCATGGCAATTAATGATGTACTAGTGTCAGTGACGTCATGTAACCGCACAATTAAGGCTGAGTTTTCATTCTTTTTGCGTGTAACTCAAGCATGTCGACCCTTTGTCGGAACATTGTGGGCGTGGCCGCGATCTGTCAATTGAAAGACAGCATTTGAAAATTGAACAATATCTGAATATGATGTTACCTGGAAAATGTCAATGCAATAAAGAACAAATAAAAAAGTAATATAAAAAGAAGAAATGACAAGAAAGGAAACACACGCGTATCAGAAAAATTAATTATGAAACTCCAATTTTCGATATACACTGCTTGGGTTTAATGACAAAATCAAGCACAGCCATAAGCTTTAAGTCCTAACCATTTAGATAAAAATAAAATAAACAGGGTTAATATATGTTTTTTTGTTCTTGTTTTATTTCTTTAACTTTTTTCTTCATCAATTGATGGTTTTTCTTTTAAAAGTAGATACTGCCAATAAAAAAACCTCCAAAAACCGCACAAACTAATTATTAATTTACCTGATTTTTAGTCTTTAATGCTTCCATTTCCTGGATAAATTTTTCCGTCAATTCTTTGATTTTTTCTTGGTAGTTCATATCTTTCAATCTCTGCTGGTAATCGTTTTCCATCTTCAACTCATCTACCCTTGTCTTTAAGTCATTCATCATCGTATTCTGTAAAACAACATCAATAACAGTTAATCTCTTAACGCCTGCCTGTTTAAGTTTTTATTATAATTTTTACAATCTGCATCAATTAACTGTTTAAATGCTAGTATTCATGCATCAAGCACCGTTACTACAGAGAAATGTTTACACTGACAACCAAAATGGCAATATTCATGATTTACAGTCAATATGGTATAATCTCACAATTTTGGTATTTTACAGCAAGTACACAATATTTAAACCACATATCTAATTTGACATACTTGTATGATAATTTTGGATTTTAATTTCAAAACTTGAAATTCAATTAAATTTTATATTAAATTCCTGTCTATTTTGTCATTTATCTGTTATTTATTTATTTATTTATCTACATGTATTTTTAAATGAAATGACAAATTTTGATTTTAAACAAAGAACATTTAATGTAAAACCACATAAAAATTCATATTAAGAATAATTAACTTTACCTTTTCCTCAAGGTCACTTTTTGTAATAAGGATTTCCTCAGCCCAGCCAACTTCTTTATCCCGTTTTAAACCTCTTCCTTCCTTATCCTGTATTTTCCATAAGACAATAGACGAGTCCTCGGCAACCGTTATCAAGAACTGATCATCATATGTAATCCTCATCTGTTAAAAACAAAAGTAAGACTGAATTTTATATGATGTGAAATCATTCATTAATTTGGTGTGCAATTTTTGTGGAAAAATACCATTTCCTATGGTGATAAAATTTGTGGTTTGCATTTAACATTTAAGGTACTGGTAGGTTTCTAATACATGTACATTAATACAGTATTTCATTGACATCTAAACTGGTATGTAAAAGTGTCTCTGACAACTGCAAAAATTGAATCACCACAAAAATTTGTTTCCTAGGGGACCTTGGAATGGAATTGTGAAATATCAATCAGCAAAATCCACATTTTGGGGAAAAAAAAGATTTACTAGTGATCGTTTTATGATAATTCCTGTAAGATTTAAACTGTTGTTTCTGGTACTTACCTTAGTTACTGCACTTCCATGTCCAGGATGTTCTTGCCATTCTCCAGGTTCATTTAGCGGAAACTTAAAGGACCACAGTGTACCTTTAACAGTACCGGAGAATAACATACGACCAGAGTGCGACAGACAAACACTGCTTAGTGTCATATCTCCGGCTTTTACTTCTCTCAGAATCTGTAATAAAAACACATTAAGTAATAAATAAATTTATTGAGTTATAAAGAAATACAGCTATTGGACTATCCACCAAACTTTTGGGAAATATTTACAATGATACTTTTTTCTAGAAAGATACATAGAAATGGTAATATTATTTTTAAAAAACCACAAATATATCCATTCCTACAGCAACATATTTTTGAAATGATGTCTCTCTTTTAAAAAGCTGGGGGTCTTGTTGGTTGAGAGATCTAAAGCAGAACTGAGACGCTTATGGTGCCTCTCACTGAACAAGGTTTGAATACCACTCAGGGTAGATCAAAGTGTGGAAAAGCTTGTCAGTTCACCCACAAAAAAGTAAAGCCTGTCTAAAAATCCAAAAGAATCTGAAAAAAAAACTTTTATAAGCAGGTGGCCATGGTATACAGATTAAAGAACATTAATTCTATTCAGAGACTCAGAGAAGGGATTAAATTGTCTTGACTTTTACAAACTGGACCCAGTTCTTTACAATTGTTAAATCTAACTCCCCATTTAATATTTGAAAACTAGTCATAAACATTAAACAGTGCCGTTAGGAAGTTGTTCAAAACTTACAGGTAGACTTAAATCCTAAAATGTTAAAACAAAGATTTAACTATAATCTTATACTAACTTATGTAGGCAGATTGGGGAAGCAATTTTTTGGAATAAGAGATGTTGTTTGAAAATCATTTTTACCATGGAGTCTGATATTTCTCTTAAGCTTTTGTCTGATCCTACAGCAAAGGTGTTCTTCCCGTCTGGGGTTACTGCGACGCCTGTGTAGCTACACTTTTTATCCACACTCTCGGCTCCACGTTTACCAGTGAATGCATCCCACTCGTACACAGCTCCGTCCATACCAGCAGAGATGATTTTACTGTCATCAGCTGTCCATACCACAGATTTTACTTTACCATTGTGTCCTTTTAAGTTGGCGACATTTTCGTATGTAGTGGTGGAATAAACCTGAATCACGTTACTGTGGACTGCAGCAAACAGATGACCACCATTACTGAAGGAACACTGTGAAAGAAAAACAACAATATTTAAACATTTAAACCTAGTTATAATGCCACTTGATAACTCTACCATTTCTCTTATAACCACACTATTCTGAAGTCCCAAAATCCATTTCTTCTGTGTGTTTCTTTAGAAGTCTCTCTTAGTTTACCAACAAATTCCTTATAATGTAAAAATTTGCAAATTCCTTTGAAATGTAAAAATTTGACTGAACAAATGGGTGGTGATAAATCAAGGTTGGACTGTATATATGTTCTTTTCATGTACCAGTATATTAGACAAAACTTTGTGGCAGAGGGGTCCAAAGAGCATATGTACAGACCATAGCGCCTCTCACTGCCTAGTTATTAATTCAATTCAGGTACATGTAGATCCTTGTGTGAGAAAGTTTGTCAATTCACTTGCCAAAATGTTTGGTTGTTTTCTCCGGGTACTCCAGTTTCCCACACCATCCCAAAACTGCCTGTCTCCATATCAGTGAAATATTCTTGATTGGGGCATAAAATTGAATTAATCCACTCTTCCATTGATGAGTCAAATACAATTACCTCTCTACAGCCTCTAATAGTAAACTCTTTAAAAGTTCTGATGTCATCAATCAGTAAATTCATCAGTCTTAGTTTGTCGCTGAATCCCACCAATATGTACAACCCAGATGGATGGAGAGCGATACTATAAGCTTCTTCCGCAAACTCTTTATACAACTCCAGATTGCTGAAATACAAATAAATAACATTATTAGTTCACATTTTTTGTAAGAGTGTGTTAATTTGGTAATTAACATTGTTCATTAATGAAAACAGTATAAGTCATAACTAAATACCCCAATAAGTACTGTGGAATAATGCTTCCAACTGTACACACGTATATGTTTACAGTTTCTTGTTTGACTAGTATGAGATACATATGGCGGGAAACAGTATCAGGACCGCTTTGTGTCTGCGGGTTAGTGAATTGCCACAGACTGTTCACATTTCATTGTTGATTACGTCACTGATAACACCAATCAAAAGATGTATCTAGATCTTATAATTTTAATCTTAAATTATAAGATCTAAATAAATTTTTACTGTTTACGCATGAATTTTTAAGAAATATGCTTCCCGGAAAACTGAAAACATTGTGACGTAAATGGTGTTATCAGTGACGTAATTAACATAAAAATGTGAACAGTGTGTGGTAATTCACTGTCCTGCACTGACGATGCGGTCCTGATACTGTTTCCTGCCAAATGTATCTCATTGTACAAAAAAAATGGCTGAAAAATACAAAAAGTCAACTTGATGTCACAGATCCAATCCCAGACCGTGTGGTTCTTTTGAATGCAGTAGTATAGAAATTCAAAAGATGCACTTTTTTCAGCAATCAAAAATCTTGTTCTTTTACTTGAAGAAGCATTTGGTAAAAGTTGTCGACCGTACATTTTCTGTTTTGGAGATATTGGTTTGTTAAAGTATTAGATTACCATTTTCATAAATAGAATCCATTGTCAATGTCTATAGACATTTGTAAATTTGGAAGCTTTACTGTGGTCCAAGACACTTATGAGTCATGACTTGCTATTTTACCAATATGCTATCTTCGTTTACTTCACTTTTTTGCAGTAAAGATGTGATAAATAGGGATTTGCATATATGCACAAGTAAATGATTACCAACACAATTTTTTTTTTTTTGTAAAATAGACCACATTCTTGTATATTATACATATATATTTACCAGTTTTCATAATTCCAAATCCTAACAGATCTGTCCAGAGAGCAGGTAGCAATCAAAGGTTTCCTTATACAAACATCAAGCCCCATAATCTGACCGTAATGGAAAGCTTGAGCCAAAACATCAAACTGTATCTGGTCACCTTCACTCTATAATATAAAAAAAACATACAAGTTTGACAAGTTTGTTTGTCTGAATTGTGTTTTTTATCCCAGTCAAGAATATTTTACTTATATTGAGATGTCACCAGATATAAGTAAAGTGGTGGAACTTTTGACCTTTGCAGTGTGCTCAGGGAAATGTAATTTCCTATTTTCACGTTTTGGTCAGACTTGGTCAGAGTGAACCCTTAGGCACCAATTAACCAAATAATAAGTCTGGACAAATAAAAACATGAACAAGAAAATTTAGTGAATTATTATCCCCCACCATTACCTACTTTTTTTTAATTTGCACTTATTCTCAAAGGGTCATAACTCCCAAAAAATGAGCCAACCAACTTGAGTTGTTGATACCGGTGTCCCCTATCAAGGTTAATGCTTTGTGCCAAATTTTGTAAAATAGCGTTTCATAGTTTTGGAGAGTTACTCCGTACAAAAAGTGTCTGGATGGACAGAAATACAGATGGAAGTTTAAATTTAATATCAATCTTCCAAAGGCGGAGAATAATTACTAATAAATGAATGGATATTAAATTCAAAAGATTGAAATAATAATAAATTCAAAATTCTTACCTTTCCTAGATCAGCACTGGGTAATGTAATACAGTAGATTTGACTAAGATCTGTACTGGCTACCAGAGTTTCCTCGGACGGACTGACCGTCAGACATGTGATAATCTGTTGTTGAGCTTTAGCAGGATCAGCACTATTATCGTCTCTTGGAATCTGTTGAAAAAATGAAAATTTGAATTTTTTGTTCCATGCCTTTTATGTTTGGTCACTGGCCACCATCATGGTACCAAAGCAGCGTCACAGCAACTAATAATGTACTAGCGTCATTAAATGGCACAATTCAGGCCAAGTTTTCATTCTTTTTGTGTGTAATTCAAGCATGCTGAGCCTTTGTCAGAACATTGTGGGCGTGGTCGGCAATGTGTCAATTCATTGCCACCATTTGTTCAGTCAAATTCATGGCCTTATAAATAAGGTTTTATGATAAATTGAATGCAAATGGAGCTAATGTATTTTAGGACTAAAAAATACTGTGGCAACAGGTGAGGTGGCAAAATTATTGAGGGGCATACGGTTTGACTGTACCTTAATTTCTCTGGTCTTTTTAAAGAAATCTTTATCATCAGTTTTCTCAAACAAATGGACTGTTCCTGGACCACAGGCACAAGCAAACCCTTTGGAGTATGACACGATTGCTGTTACTTGTGGAGTCATAGACAATGATCCGCCATCTTCATCTTTCCTAAAAGGTAACAATAAACATTAGCAGAGGTTTTTTCTATTCAGCATTCCTTTCATACCAAAAATTTAATTAATTGACAACAGATGGTCCAATTTGTTTTTTTTAGGGTCACCAAGAAACATAGATAATATTATTAGAGTTCAACTTAGGAACAGTTAACTTCTTAGAAAAATCAAAAGGAAAGTATATTGTATATCAAATGACTTATGAATAAAATCATTCAGTTAATAAATTCAAGAAAAGAAATGACAATTTATTATTTCTTAATCACTCCCAAAATCCATGCAATGAAACCATGTAATAAAACTCTTATTACACATGTGTAATATCACTCATGTTTCAATGGTTTATGATGTTGTAACAAATTAGCTGACATGACTTGTGGTTTTTGCAGCCATTGTGGTTGTTCTGTTATCATTTAGTACATCACATGTTAATTTGTTGAATAATCATTGGATAACTACATGAATACTACTTTATGTAGAAATCATCTGTCCTTGACAACGCATAGCAGCGGAACTATACCTTAATTGAAGATCTGCTATTTATACTTTGATGAATGTCACACAGCATCAAATAATACAATCATTCTTCTGATTATTAGAACAATACTGCATGCATATTAAAAACTGAAATCATTAACTATTTCTTACTTTTCCTCTTTATGCATTGCCGCCAGATTGAATTCATTCTTTGGTTCACCAGCCTCAAACAGAATCAACTTTCCAGAGTCTGTACCGACTATAACACGTTCCTCAGACACCCAAGCGTGACATAAATAATTCTGCAGCTCCATTTTTTGGAAGTTAAATGTCTTTAGATTGCCTTCACTGTATCTGAAGTTTTTGAAAATTCCATTTCCAACAACACATAACTGTGTATTATCTTGTGGGTTAAAGGTAACCTGAAATAATTCATTTAAGTTGTGTTAAATATTTTAAAAATAAAATGAATATAATATTATAAAAACATATTCACTGTGGTCAAAGCTGCACACAAGAAATTGTTTCCCTAACGAAGATGTAAGATGTCCTGAGGAAATTTGCAGGTACATACCTTAATAAGATCTCTCTTCAACAAAAACTAATTTCTTTCTTAATAGTGCTATTGTGTAGTTGTAACTTAGCACTAGAGAAAGATGTAATTTCACCTTATATATTTTTTTGATTTTAGCATATTACATTTTGACAATTTAATTTGAATCCAGGATAAAGTCTGACAAAAACTACTTGGCACTAGACACAGTTTTAATAAACTTCAACTCATGACTGGTCTGTTCAGTCAGGAACAATGGCCAAGTACTTTACATGGGGCCTGTACTAAACATACCTGATAAACTGGAGGATTTGTCTGTGGGTTGGAGGTCTTTGTCACAGCCATAACTTTAGATTTCTCCCATGTCCAGTAGAGCAGTGTGTAATCTGGTTTACCTCCCTGTGCTACTAGATACTTGGAATCGGGAGAAAAAGCGAGGCTGACATATTCTCCGGACTGTACATCAGTGGAACTCAAAACTTTTCTCTTCCTCAAACTGTGTAAATCGTGGATTGTAATGGTGGGTTTCTCTCCTTTTTCTGCAATGGCTACATATCTTCTGTTTGGACTAACGGCTAGTGCCGTCATGCCATCACTTTTATCTGTGCCTTGTATGAACTTTTGTGTTTTCTGTTCTGTATTGTACAGAATACAGTTAGACCCAGCTGGGTAGACAATGGTCTGTTCATCATGGTAGCAGATGTTACCCGTCACACCTGACTTCAGGCCAAATATATGCCTGGCCTGGGCAATTGCTATAGACATCTTGAAAGGCTTGGTCTATCCAAATATATCTTTCTAAAATAGACAAAATGTAATAAACCATTATTCTACACAAAGGTTAAAATAAACATCAAAGATTGCGTAAAAACAAGAATTAGAAACTTTAAAAAAAGCAAAACCAGTTGACAGGAACAAGAGATTTCATACCGCATCCTCAAGTTGATAAAAATTGAGTTTACAAGAAACCAAATGATATTAAATTCTGGAAAAAAACCACCATTTTTTATGTTCCTTTACATGTATATTGTTACATATACATATTCATAAATGATTTCCTATTACGTCTTGACTAAAGTTTATTTCTATGGACATTTAGCTAAACGCACTGTCGCACAGTGACTCGGGAAATTGTGACAAAACGTTTTCCATAACCATTGGAAACAATAGCTAGGTTCACACAAAAATGTAATATCGTGTGTTCCATTGCATACTGATGAACTACGCCTTTGTTTATAGAGACAATGCATGTCATAGTATTTGTTGTTGTTCATAGTATCTGGTTGGTTTTTGAACAGTGCAATAAACATTGCAACTAGTGACAGATAAACTTGACAAAATGCATTGAAATCTCTAAATTCCAAGACTTAATTATGCCCTTATAGAAAATTGAATACATTATTAACACAATTATTGGTTCGCATAATTAAATTTCGATTAAAAATGAAATATAGGCTAGAAATACCGTGAAATCTTAGCAGAATCGTGAAATCCAAAGGTAGCACCCTGGAAGTTGTTTAATGGTTGCTGTTGGAAACATGCGCGCGTTTACTGAGCACCGGTAACTTCCGTTTCCGCATTTGTTAACCCGAATCAAATTTTCGAAAATGGATTTGTAAACAAACCATCTTGTTTAGAGGACAAAGTTAGTGCAAGTTTGTCACGTAGTTTATTAGATTATGCTTGGCTTTAATTAACGTGTGTAAAAGTGTTCGTTACCAGGTTAGCAAACAAGTACACACATTTTAACAAACTGTTTCAATGTCAAATGCATACATGTAATTAAGAACAACACTCCAGCCAAGTAAAAATCCCCTGCAGGTTCCAACTTTTTAAAGTTTGATATTTCCCTACACATAGAAACATCAGGTGGTTTTTGTTTGGTAAATATTGGACAAGAAAGGGGATATTTAAATGAAGTGTTTATTGATCTTGATAATGTTTTAAAATAGCAGAGTCTACATTGTAAACAGTACCAACAACGGGAAAACCCTTGTTTAGGAAGTCATTTAAAACAGTCAAGTGTTTGCTAATGTAACAGGAAAGGGTAAAATGAAGGGGCCATACAAGGGGTCAAACCCAGGACCTTCCCAATATTAGCCGGATGTTCTACTGACTGAGCTACCTGGCCAGCTGTCAAGCCTGGTTCATTACATTCCTCTTTTTTTCAATTGTTTTATTTTGATTAAATTAATCATCTTGAATCTAAACCACCAGGTTCCAACCTGGAACCAACCTGTTGGATGGCTACTTCTTGTGGTGACATTAACTCCTAAATGTAACAGGAAAGAGAAAAATACAGTTACCAAACCAGGACTCGAAACCATGATCTTTCCGATACTAGCAGGATGTTCTACTGACTAAGCTAACCATCTGACCACTCAGTGTTTCCTCTGGGTCTCAAAAATAAATCGCCAGGGCTTTCGCCACTTTTAATTTTTTTTTGCCACTTCCAGTATTTTATTCGCCACTATCAGACATGCTTTTGTCAATGTATTTACTATATTATTTCTAATTTTTTATTCAATGTTCATGTTAATATAATTGCAATAAGAAACATATTTTTGCCCATTTTACAGAACAACTGGCACTTATTGAGCCTGCTCTGCCACACTAATACAAATTACCGGTATGCATAATGTGTATTGAATTTGAAGAAAAATTTAAAGAGACAATTTTATATTTACCTAGTAACCTAAGGAATATACATTGCATTCAATTTGTACATGTATATAAATCTATGTTTATATTATATTGTTTTTTGTAGGTTTTGTCTGAGGGATAAGGGATACCGGGGTAAACAACATAATGCAGAGTTCAAGTGCCATAAAATTTATAAGTTTGCAAACAAAACTATTGAGAAATACAAGATCAGTATTTGCAGGTACATGCATACCCTGTACCAATAATACAAACGACCCTGAAAACAGAAGTTTCCAGTCACACCAGAGGAAAATTCATACAAATTTAATAAGAAATGTTACAAATAAAAACAATGTGTGTCAGTTTGGAAAATTTCAGTGCAGTCAAATAAGGTTTTATTCTTCAGACAGTCGATTGAAGGAACAGCAAGGACTACAACCTGCAAAGTCGTACTTGCTGTCTAGTGATCCTGTGACGGATAGTGAACTAAGTCAAAATTTTGTTGTTTATGAAAACTTTGTAACGGAAGAAGAGGAAGAATTTCTAATGGAGGAAATACAGTCATTTGTAAAAAGATTGAGATATGAATATGATCATTGGGATAATGTAAGTTTTCAGATGGATGCATAAAGTCAATACAAGGCTTTGCCATTCACCTTTATTTTTGGCTTTAGGCCTAAAAAAAAATATGTGGGTTTCCGCTAACATAGAATTATTATAAAGGGTCAGTAGGTTGTTTTTTTTTTTGTTTTGTTTTTTTTTAATAGCATATGTTATGCATGTGTATGTAATGTATTATGTTAAAATTATATTATAAATGTGTTGTTTAAGTTATTTTAGATGATTAAGATGTAATTTAAAATTAAAAATATAACTAAAATACTTGTATCTTCTACATGTATTCACTGCTTAAAGTTTTGCTGACTTGTTTTTGATACAATAGAATTTTAATCGAAAAACGAAAACGGATTTTTAAAAATCCGGAAAAAAACTGAGTCAGTCTTGTTTTAGTTGGGTCGGTCGGGTTAGCGGAAACACACATATTTTTTTTTTAGGCCTTAACCTCTTCCTCTCCCTGTGCAAGCTTCAGATCTTACAGTTTTCCTTCAACTGTTTTGTACCCGATTGTTTGTTTGCCTGCCCCTTGGTCTTTTCTTCAATGGTGTCCATCTAAGGGCAGCTTTGGAATTAGTGACACTAAATGTACTTCTTTCCATTTTAAAGACATGCCCTAGCCATGATAATTCTAGGTATTACAAAGTCAAAATAATTAGGTTATTTTTAATGAAAAAAATATCTGAAATTGGTATAGCCAATGACAGTTTTGGCTACCAGGAATAGAAACAAAGTACATGTACTTAAAATGAAATAATGTGTTTTGACAATTGGTATGATTAAAGTTTTTACCTTACTTTGGTAAAAGAGAAAATAGACTTTGAAAGCTTTTAAATGCTGTACATTTTACTCCTCATTCAAAATGAAATAGATGTCAAATTCTACAAGTGCTTAGAGAGGCTTAGTGTCAGATTAGCCGAAAGCACACAGTTAGGGACTACAGCATCCCTCAACACCTAGGTTCAAATTCCACTCAGGACAGATCCCAGTGTGAGAAGCATTGATTGATGGCTTGCTGAAAGTTGTTGTCTTTCTCCTCTACTGTCCCTGAACTGATCACCTAAATACAGTCCAACTTGCCTTAAAGACCACCTCTATATAAGGGCCACCTGCTTATAAAGCCTTTAAAGGCAAGTAGAATTGTATCCCAATTGTTCTTTATTCATATTACTTGAACCTGTATATGAAGGCCACCTGCTCCTAAAAGGCCACTTTTACTGGTGTCCTTGGATGGTCTTTATAGACAGGTTTGACTGTATAAGTAAAAGAATCTTATCCGCTCCACTCTATTGTGATTTCTAATCAAGTCTATTGTTTTTGTACCCAGAAATTGCTTATTTGGTCACATGGCGTGGCTTATGCTTATAAAATCACTTGCTGTCTAAAAGCTGTCCAGAGCCAAAAAATTAGCCAATCATAAAATTTAGGAGCCGATTTATATGTCAAAGAACCAGAAAATCTAATAAACTAAAAGCAACAAAAATGTCTGAAATGTAGTTCTTCTTATCTTCTGTATAGACTGTTCTTGATCATCAGCAATTTATACCACTTTTTATGCGTAAAAGTGATTTTAGTCTGCCTTATAATGAGTTTGATAAAAGTTTGGAACAAGAATATTTGCCAAAATTTATTTTTTGGAGCCAGAAATAATCAAAATTAGTAAATGCCTAAATTGGCGAAAGACAGCTAACACTGTAAAATATTGTTTTGGCAAAATTCTTAACTGTATCATAAATATTTCAATGCTCTGATTTTGTTTTTTCATTTCAGGCTATACATGGTTATAGAGAAGTAGAAAGACGTAATTGGTCACAGAAAAATCAACCAGTACTTCAGAGAGTGAGAGATGTGGCTTTTCCTAAAGAGGTTCAACAAATATCACATGTGCATGTACTGGATTTAGATAAAGCTGGATACATTAAACCACATATTGATGCAGTAAGGGTAGGTATATATAGAGGATCTTAGATGTGTGTGTTTGTGTATGTGTGTGTGTGTGTGTGTGTGGGGGGGGGGGGGGTCAATATAAAATTTATTAAAAAAAGTTTAATAATATTAGTTACATAGTGATTCAATGGCCTAATACAGAAATTTATGGAGTCATTAAAATTCCTATTGGGCGATGTGATAGCGAATTTATCCCACCGAAGATCTTGATCTTCAAGATGTCAACTACAAAACAGCAAACTGCTTTGATGATGCCACAGGTTACAGGGGACGTAATCGCTATTGACCAAATATTTTTTGGGGACAAGGGAGATAATCACTAGTGACCTAATCTAACCCCATATTAGGTTACCGATTGACCAATGGGAATAAAGGATTTTTATCTGAGATGTGATAATAAAATATGCCACAAGCCTTAAATTTCTTTTGAAACCCTTAATTTTTTTAAGATTCTATATATCATGCAACTTAAATAGTTTGACACTATAGCATAGAGGAAAAGGACTGTATTTTATTTTTTTCACAACTTTTGTAAATTTGGCTAGTCTAGTTAATTAAAATAGTGGAAACTTAGTTTAACTCTCATGCACAATTTATGATCACTGGGAGGTCCTAGTATGCACTACTAAAGATGTTATTTTGGACAAAAACGGTATATCATGATAACGCCAAAAATTATGATATCTTCACTATATTATTACAATATTTCCAGATTAATAGAGGGACTGGGATTTCAATGGACTGCAATAAATTCAATATAATAAAAAAAATAAGTTTAAAAAAAATTATTACAGTAACTGAATTAAATTTGTAAGCAGTGATTTGTTTGTGGTCCACTGCAAAACCACTTGTTTAATCTACTTCATCAATCAATACACAAGTTATATAATGATTTCTAAGAATTTTTTGTAAGTAATAGGGTTTCACGATATCGTGATGTAAGCTTTGTTCCAGAATATCGCCATCGGCAAATCCTTGGTGATGACTATCGTGATGCCAATATATAATTGTAACATCTCTAATGTACACTTGTTACTGTAAACAGCAGTGTACTAATTTTAGCAATATTTGCCATAATACCATGTAGTAGAGCTGAATAAAGTCGACAATCAAATTAAAAACAATCTTAATTACCGGTATGCACATGTTGATCATAAAATTTATTTGCTAATTCAAGTCTACATGAATTTATCCAAATAATATTTTGAGCTAAAAATTCTTATGCACAAAAATTAATATGGTACATTTAAAGTGTAAGACTTTTATGAAAAATTTGAGAAGGTGTTTTTCACAGAAATGTTCCATCATTTTAAGGCTTTTGCAGTCAAAGTTAAAATTTTAATGGAGGGTACAAATGAAAGTCTTTCTAATTTACAGCATATCATGTGTATCTTTTTATATTTTTCAGTTTAATGGTAATATTATTGTTGGAATATCTATCATCATCAGAATGAATTCAGATATTTTCAGAAATATTTAGATAAAATTCAGAAATTTTGTTCACATGGATTATCTTCAGACAAAATTTTAAAATTTTTGTTGTTTAATGAGGGTTATCTTTTATTATTTACAGTTCTGTGGTAATATCATTGCTGGTATATCCCTATCATCATCATCAGAATGAATTCAGATATTTTCAGAAATATTTTCAGAATTATTCAGAATTTTTGTTTAATGAGGGTTATCTTTTATAATTTACAGTTTTGTGGTAATATTATTGCTGGAATATCTCTCTTGTCATCATCAGTAATGCGTCTAGTACACAACCAGGATAAACAAAGATATTCTGATATACTTTTATCAAGAAGATCCATGTACATTATGAAGTAAGTTTTAAGATAAATGAACCAGTAATGAAAGTAAAGTAGAATTTTGAGTCCTCCAACATCAATTTCTTCTCAAATACTGGTGTCATTGATAACTTCAAGTCAGACAAGTGGCCAAATATCACTTTACGTGTTTGACAACTAAAACGTTTCAATTAAATGTCCCAAGCGCATCAAGATCTCAAAGATTTCTGTAAATTGATAGAGTTATCATATAAGATGTTATAACATAGCTTGTTTTTTATCCCCCAACTTTCAAAGAAACCAGGGGATATAAAATTCGAAGTTCTGTCCTTTTTCTGTCCATACACCTCTTGTCCGCAGTAATTCTCCAGAACTTTGAAGCACTATTTTACAAAAATGGCACAAAGCATCAACATTCAATTTGATAGGAAATGTAAATATCATCAACATGATTTGGTTTGCTCATTTTCCTGAGAGTTATTGCCCTTTGAATATTATTGTAAATCACAAAGTATCTACTGGTGGGATATCACTGTAGTAGCTCAGTTGATAGAGTCTTGCTCCGTAAGTGGGAGGTCGTGGGTTCAAACTCCGACTGGGTCTGAGGCAAGACTTGAAAGTGGGTAGTGACTGTTCTTTTCCAAGCATTCAGTTAGGGAATGAACATCACAGTTTTTTCAGATGGGAACTTAAAATAAATGAGGTCCCAAGTCACGATAGGCATGGCACGCTAAAGAAACTTACTGTATAATGCCATAACGTAACACACAGGTAAATTTTCTGCACCTTCGCATTTTTGACTGGGACGTTAAATACCATTAGTCAACTCAACTCTACTGGTGAAGAATTCTAATTCACTTAATTTGGGTGTTTCGATTAAATTAAAATAAAACATTAAAAAAATTAACATCTTTTTATTTTTATTTTTTAGAGATGTGGCACGTTTTGATTACACTCATGAGATTTTAGCAGAGAAGGAGTCAATATTTGGTGGAACTGTTATACCTAGAGACAGAAGAGTGTCTGTTATATTCAGAAATGAACCTGATCCCAATAATGCTGATAATAAATAAATCTGTTTTAAAATATCTGATGAAGTTTTGTTTTTTATATGCCTGTTTCTAGATATGTCCAGTTTCTACAATTGGGTCATATTGTGGCAAGGAGTTGTCTTGCCTGTACATCTATACATCTGCAGTTCCACATTTGCAGTTCCATGCATCCATCCTTCCATAATAGTTTGAGTGTGACCTACTCCTTCAATAATGATGAAGATACTTTTTACTAAACTTGGTATATCGGCACATGATTACCATGAGAAATTGACATTGTGTGCACCGGAAAAAGAGGTAACTCAAAGTTGTGCCCCTTTGATTTTTTTCTAAGAGTTGTGCACCTTTGAAATTTCAATCATATCTCTGCAATCATTACCAACAGATTTATCAAAAAAAAAAAAAAAATTAAAAATGGGCATTTCTTGCTCTGGCTGTTCAATCTTGTTAATTTACCTGTACAAAATGTAGAAGAATATATATTACTGGTATGCATATACTGTAAAGGAGAAATTTTTGTGGGGTAAAAATTTCTCTTATTTTGCACTAAAGAAATTACTGTGGAAATTTTACCCTTGCAATATGTCTACCATACAGGTTAATACTAGTATAACATAAAAAATAGAACATACACCAACTTATATTGGTTATGTGAAAATTACACCCACGCGAAATTCCCGATTTCAGAAATGACGAAATTTTGACCCTGCAAAAATAATTCCTTTTACAGTACTGGTACATGTATTATCCTTTGCCAAAGCTTTTGTACAGTGTAGTGCAACATAGACATTTCATTGCTGTCACTTACAGTTTGGTGACAGTCCACCTTGCCATAAAATATATGTGCCTGGGAAATATTGTTCAAATTAATGTGCATCTGTTCTTTGGTATGCATCATCGATCATGTAATGTATATGTGGACATATAGGTATTAAGACTGAAATACTGGTACTGCAGGATCCATTATCACCTTGTTGGATACTGTAAACGTATTTTTTCGCGATGTACTATCCTCTTATTTTGCGGTCGTTTGTTTTGCATGAAAATTAATACCAAGCGAAAATTATACATGTGTATTATTCTTATTGTGTTATAGTGCATATTTCAAAAATGAGGAAATTAAACTACACAGATACAGGGCATGTCTAAATTTTCTATATCAGGAAAATAAATAAATACATGCGGAATTAAAATATGTTTACAGTAGTCTTGCGCATAAAGAGAACCCTATAAAAAGTAGTCTTTCTGAAGTCATATACCGTACAGTTTTGTAGAAAGTTAAACACTAAGCTAATGAATTGTGCTGAATCGGCAACTCATCTCAGCTACTCGTTAGCTTAATCTTGACAACTTTTTGGCAGTTTATATTTGTCTTTTAAAGGAGTGAAGTGGAAAAATATGCCCCTTTCATGATTCTTTCACTTGTATTGATTTAGTCAGTTGACTTGTTGTAGGAGGAAACCTGAGTGCCTAGAGAAAACCGTCGACCTTCTGAAAGGGTACTGACAATTTATTTCGCAATAGGAATTTCCCAGGTGGAATTTGAATCTAAGCAGTGAGAGGCATTTTGATCTTTAAGCGTTTGCTTTAGACCTCTTGGCCACCTAGGACCCACTGGTTTTTTAAAATGACTAGGTGTGCCTAGAGGCAATCAATGATATAGTCAATTTTGTAATTCTCTTTTTTAAAACTTTGATTTGATCAGAATGGTTATGATACTACTCTAGTTGGTGGAGGTTTTCATTCATCTTCGAAATTCTGCCATAGCTCAGTTGGCAGAGTGCTCACTCCATATGTGGGAAATCATGGATTGGAGCTCTGGCTGGGGTCTTACAACGATTTCAAAAGAGATAGTGACTGTTCTTTCACAAAGCACTGACATTTAGAAATGAAAGTCACAAGGTCAAGTTTTTACCTTTGCAGTGCACCCGGGGCAAAGTGTATATAGGGATGTCATGCATGCTGTAGACATTGGGCATTGGTTTTTAAGATCTGTTTCAAACAGTATTCTGTTCAAAGTCTGAAAATGTCATCTCTGGTCCTTTGAGATCAGTGTTACCAGTATTCACAGTGGTGAAGATTAATCAGGTGTCATATTGATTGGCAGAAATAATGTTGATCTTTAGATCAACTGATGATAGCCAGTTGAGCTTAAATGGCATAGTGAGTTTGTATGTGCATAATGTACATGCATTCTCCTTTGAACCCACTGGGCCAATGGGAACAAATTTTTGGTGTAGAAAGTCCCTAGGTGAGTTAAACTTAGTTTGTACCAGGTGACCTTCCCTGATATCTAAGATGGCCACTGTTACTAACTTATTATAGATGGTAAAATGCCAAAATAGCCAAATTGTATATAAAATTTTCAACCTATTTTGTTTTTAGAAAGAAGATATTTCAAGAGGCATTCAACATTTTTAAAGTTATCTGGAGAATTTTTTGTTGATACAATTTTCATGATTAGTGCAAATGAGGTGTTACGTTTAGCAAAATTCTTTTTGTAAAATGTTCTAGATGGGCTATATTAAAGCTTGTACCAGACAACCCCATCCAACATCCAAGATTTAAAAATAGTAAAATTGCAAAAATAGGCATTATGGAAGCAATTATTTTGTTTTGATTTCTTTAAAATTTGAATTGTGAAAAGTGGGCATTTAACACATTCAGCATATTATTCTGAGAAATTTCTCATTGACCCAATTTTTAAGAATTATGCAAATAATATGACAATACCTTAATTATTTCTTTAATTTGAAAATCTTCTTTGAAATTTTTTATAAAATGATTCTTAAAGAAGTAGAAACTAGTAATTTTAAAGAACTATGGGACATCAAATATGATAGAGGCAAAATGAGAAAATTTGTAATCAGTCTCACAGATACAGTACAGGCCTGTCGAAAGTTTAACACCTAGCTAACAGATCGATGCCGAATAGGCAGATCGTTTTGGCGGCTAGTTAGCTCAGCTGCTATCTATTTCTCAATAGCTGTTCTCAGCCACTGGCTACCCATATCTCTGCCACTTGACTGTCAAGCTTTCATTTCTATTTTTATTTTTTTGTCACTTCGGTATTAAACTTTCTATACTGTAAATACAAGTTCATGTGTTATACAAGTTTTTGCAAGTGCTACCAACCCTGTACTACCAACCGCAAAGCACCTTCTTTTCAATTCTTCAGAGGTATCTTTACCGTGCAGTTAGATTTTTTGAATTTGATTTGTAGTTTCATTTGAAAAGTCAAGACTCCTAGTAAATCAGTATATTAGCTTTAGATAGATTTCAATATGGAGAATTGCCTCTGAAAATTTTACTTGTATTGAGACAGTCAGTTGTGTTTTGGTGGAGGAAACCAGAGTCTCTGGAGAAAATCACTGACCTTCAGCAAGTGAACTGACAAACTTTCTTTTACCGAGACTTGCATGTGTGAGATTACAACATAGGCAGTGAAAGGCACTATGATCTGTAAGTGTGACTCTAGACCACTGAGTAACTGAGGCTATTTACTGGCCCGGTACATGTAAACCACATACATGAACAACTGGACTTGCAGTTCTTATGTTGTTTCATGTTTTTGAATATACAGTCCAACCTGCTTTAAAGGCCACCTCTATATAAGGGTCACCTGACCTGCTTACAACGACAAGTACAACTGTATCCCAATTGTTGTTAATTCATGTTATCTGAACCTGTATATAAAGGCCACCTGCCCATAAAGGCCACTTTTATGGATTCCCTTTGGTGGCCTTTATAGACAGGGTTGACTGTATGTCCATTAATATAGTACATTGATACTTGATCTTAAACTATGAATGGACTCAGTCATAACTTGAACACTTGCATTTTTATACTATACTAATAAAATAAAAATGTCTTCAATTAAGATTTTTTTGTCAGGAGTAATCTCCTCTTGATTGTATCAAGCCAGTAATGGCTCCTTGATTGGTTAATAAAGTTATCTTATCTTATCTTGCATAACTGGGTGCCACTGAGTCGTGAGACATATAAGCTTGATCACAGGGTAATAACAAAATCTTCCATTTGTACCCACCTTTAAAATTTCAATTTTTTGACAGAAAAATGATGGAATCAAGCCATTTTAAACATTTCAGGGAAAAGTAAATTTTCAAGAATTTTAAATACAATTAATGGATAAGGGACACAAAAGGAAGCCTTACTTGCCAAATATCGGCCTTAAACCTTGCGTTTATTCTTCTTTGAAAAACCCTTGTTGAATTAAGAGTATTAGAAAAAAAATCAACAGCAAGTTTTTACCAAAAAATAAATAATCACTTGGTCTGTGCACAGGATAAATGCTGCATTTTCCAGTAACCAGTAACTGGTAATAACTGGTAACCGGTCCTTATGTACAAGGTCGCCTTATATTCAGTATTTGATATTATTTATCAAAGCCGCATTCCAGCCATGATAGTTTTGTATACCCGAAACAACGACTGGATGGTCGCAAAAGATCAAGAAGAATTGAGGTGCGCCTAATTATACATACGGAAACTACGCAAAGGGAGCGTCAAGGACAACAAAATGAGTGACTTGGACAAGAGAAAATTTCAAGAAGCTAGTCAGAAATGGCGGGTGGACCAGAGAATAATTCAAGAAAGTATAAACAAAGGAAGTCAATACCCTCCATTTTCAATAGAGCCTATGCCACATGAAAGGCAAAGGCTTTCAACTCCAATGACAGCTGAAGAACGAGCGGCTAGACGGCAATGGGTTATGGATCAGAAATTAGCCCCCAACGAACCTCGAAATATTGAATGGTCAAGCCCCGGACAGTACCCACATGATGTTAAAGTTAGACATGCTTTGAGGCGTGTCTTTAGGGCACCAATGGACTCCCTTTGTGCTGCACTTCAGCCAATGATCGTAAGTGAACAGTTAAAAGCTGATCTATATAAATTATTTGTTGTAAATGGGCATTTATTATCGTCAATATTTGGTGTCTGGTAGGACCAAAGCCTATGTTTATACCTTTGTGATAAACAAAAACAAACATACCAACCTATGTCCAAATCATAATCCTAAAGCAAAGTGAAAAAAATGTAACTGGCAGATTAGGTTCAACTTGTGAACTTCCACCTAGGAAATGAGGCTGGTTGCTCCACAGGGGCCAGTTTCATAATAAAATTTAAAAAATACCGATAAGTATATAAAAAAGAGTAAAGGGAAACAACGAATCGGATCTTTCAAGTGTAGGTGCTCCGACAAAACTCTACATTACTTTTTTAATTTGTGTCCGATCATCGTGATCTTGGTGTCATTTTGTTCCCAGATAAATATTCTTTAAGTTGGCATTCAATTTTTGGACATAATTTAAAATCTAAATAAAATGTTCAAACGGAAAACACAGAAAAACAGTGTAAATTTGCTCGATGTAGCTAAGCCCGTCCATGTAAAAGTAGCTTAAAATTCGCATTACGCTCATGTTTTTCACTACCAGCGTCCGTGTCAGCTACAAATGCTGATGTGGATCGAAGAACTAAATAAAAAGCAATAAATTTCAAAGGTAACCGTTACTCACTTCTAAATCTACAAGCTATTATATCCTATTTTGTTCCAACGCGGACCAACTTTCCTCTATCATGCCTCCATTTTGAGCTCATACATAAAGCATGTACCGGGCATGTGTTATAGCTGTTATTCGATTCGTTAAAAATATTTCAATATACTCTGTATTTATGAAAATTTAAGAAAATGAAATTACATTAACTTATTTGATCTTTCTTTTTTAAGTATAAATCGTTATAAAGTCATTTTGATAGAAAGTTTGATACATTGACAAAATTCTACAAATGCCAACGGAGGGGGTGAAATATTTTTAACCAATCAAATCGCAGCTTAAAATAACTGCATATATAATAACAAGATGGAGGCATGATAGAGGAAAGTTTGTCCGCGTTGGAACAAAATAGGATATAATAGCTTGTAGATTTAGAAGTGAGTAACGGTTACCTTTGAAATTTATTGCTTTTTATTTAGTTCTTCGATCCACATCAGCATTTGTAGTTGACACGGACGCTGGTAGTGAAAAACATGAGCGTAATGCGAATTTTAAGCTACTTTTACATGGACGGGCTTAGCTACATCGGGCAAAATTACACTGTTTTTCTGTGTTTTCCGTTTGAACATTTTATTTAGATTTTAAATTATGTCCAAAAATTGAATGCCAACTTAAAGAATATTTATCTGGGAACAAAATGACACCAAGATCACGATGATCGGACACAAATTAAAAAAGTAATGTAGAGTTTTGTCGGAGCACCTACACTTGAAAGATCCGATTCGTTGTTTCCCTTTACTCTTTTTTATATACTTATCGGTATTTTTTAAATTTTATTATGAAACTGGCCCCTATGGGTTGCTCCATGGGTTTTAGGTTGTATCAAATTATTTCTGTCATCAATGGCCCTTTTTTAGATGATAGGGACCTCCTCTCATCTATTAAAAGGGCTGTTGATGACAGAAATAATTCGAACTACAGAAAGGTAAGCACCTCCTTTTTAGCTAGCTACATCTGCCACTTGTGTAATCAAATTGTAGAAATATGTCACTTGTCATTTCATACAATGTCATATATACCATTTCGTACTATAACCTTTCCTTAGGCTTAACAAATTTTTCATTTCGTTCCACTGTAGTTTAATTCATGATACTACCATTTCGTATCCACATCACACTTTATTCATTTAATTCCCAATCAAGATAGTTTTCACTTATTAATACGAATGCAAGACCATAGCAACCTGAATCGGGTTCAGCATGCATTTATTCTCTATATGATTAAAAGAAGGAAGCTGATAATCTCAATATTTATCATATATTTGTACTGAAATACATAGTTTCTGCATATCGGATATTGATGCAAACTATAAATCAATATCGCACCCAGAATATCACACCCTCAATATCACATCCCCAATATCACATGCCTTCTCGGATACTCTTGGCTATCAGTATTCGGAATTTCTCAGCATTGTTCGCTTCAAATTTGATGCAGGTGGTTATAAACAAAGACATTGTTGTCCTGGTCTAGTCGCGTTGTGTTTAATTTTTTTTTTTTTATTTCAACTATAATAAATGGATCAAATTTTATAATAATAAATAAATTTTATTACACTCATATGTGATGACAATTTTTTGTAATGGATATCATGCATGCAAAAATGCAAATATGATAAAAAGAACAAAGCATGGAAAATTCCATATCACATGTCATATTGGCCCAAGACTCCAATATCAGACAGAGGGCTTTAGCATGGAATTCGCCATGCTTTATTCTCTGTGTATCATAGTTTTATGCCTTTCTATGATACATTAATGACAATTCAAGATAATGAATGCAAGTATTGTATATGAATTTGGAATATAGATATGGGTCATATTCAGTAGAAAACAAACAAAAATCTATTAACGACATGCCATTACGTTAGGTTTTTATTGATAGAAACGGTAATAGAAATGGTTATTATAATATAATCATGGACCATGAAACAGAAACGTGTTTACTGACCAACATACACCTGATATAGTAATATTCGACAGATTTATCTGTTTTTGACGAATTTATACCATGAAAAGACATAAACAGACGGATAAAATGAAATGGTCAAATTAGACAGATTTTTTTCCATTTTGAGGAGATTTAAATTAAAAGTACTAAAATCTCTGACTTTTAGTATGGAAATTATACAAAAATCAAACACTTTATGATAAAAAAGTATCTAAATGACAATCTTGCACACTAAAAATGTACCTATCTGGACAAATAAATAAATTTGATTGGTCAGCCTGGATATATAGATGTCACAAAACTTTTAACAGTGCACTTCTTATTCTAAAGTAAAGTTCTTTTTTGCTAACCTCATTAAGATGAACACATAATCGAGAGAGAGAGAGAGAGAGAGACTTCCACTATGATTTTAAATTTATGGTACTAAATGGTAACATTTCAGTATGGTAAGAAATGGTAGCATTACAATATAGAAAAAAATGGCTTGCATGTATGGAACAGAATGGTATTTGATATGGCATGAAATGGCTATAATTCATCAAATATGTTCAGGGTTATTGACACAGAAACATCATACTTATCAACAATATTGTGATGATGGCCATAAAACTTTTTGAGAGCCTTGTTAAACCTAGATTTACAATATCTTTGCGTCAACAACTTATTTGTAAGCAGCTTGCTTTGTTGACTTGTATAAAATTCCTGTAGTGGGAACAAGCTCTACTAAAGCAAATTAATTGTGAAATAAATGCAGGAGAAGCTGGCATATTGCTGCATAGAAAAAGAAAGTTGACAAAAAGAAAATTAAAGATATCAGTAATTCATTTTATCAGTAAACATGGTAAAGGAGGTCCACACTTGTTCAAAATCAGTGACTCAGACTTGTGGGTTTTGTCAGTATCTTTTTATTAACAATTCACCGGTTTGTTTATGAAGTAGTGGCTTGTCTAAATTTGGTGTAAAATCAATCAAAAGACTCTTAAGTATGATTTTTGCCTGATGTGTCACATATACCTACAGGTATGTGCATTTTGAAATTTTTGTATGTCCAGGGGTCTCACTGAAGCAAATTTGGGGCTGAAATTGGGGCCCCATTCCCAATACAATAAAGCATGGTTTTACCCAGTGAATAATGGTAGTATTCCCAATTTATTTTTATGTTGGGTTTACATCAAAATGGTATGTTTTCTAAATTGATTTCTAAACCTTCATCTCTCACAGACACAGCTAGAACATGCTGTAAATAAATTCCAAGGCATGAAAGATAGACAAACGGAATTCTAATTTGCATTTAATTATATTTTATGACCAGTGGAAGTCTGAATGTAATATTTTTGCCTCTTATTGAATTTTTCCAAAATGAGTCAAAACACCACTTATTTTCCCCAATTACAAGAGCCCGGCCCCATTCTCAAAATGGGATGAAAGACCCCTTATGTCTACTATTTAACAAGGTTTTTGTTATTTATTTTAGGGTGCAAGAGCTGCTCTGTTTACAAGATTACTTTTTCCTAAACTAGGATTTATATATGTAAGCGGCCTAGCTATTACATATTATATGAAGTATAATACTAATGTAAGTATGAAATATTTGTTGACCAGAGACATTGTCAAGATAATGTTCGCTCGCCACTATGCTTGCACAAGTTCCTAGAAATACCGGATCTGACTGGCATGTTATTACCAATCCAGCTCTAAATATCTGGAAAAAACTCGTTCAAAAAAGAAACAAATTGATTTCAACATAAAATTTTTATGAAGTGTATACAATATTACTAGCATCATATACAGTACAAATATCATTAATGTAGCTAATAAAACAAAGATTGATTCAGTAATTACATGTTGGTTCAATCGTGTAATTTTATGGATCGGTGCAGGCACAGTGACGAGTGATGTCTACAGGTATCTTGAATACGCCTCAGTTTGTTATAGATATGGTAAAAAAAAGTTAGGTTCAGGCCATTCAGGCCAGTAACAAAGCCTGTTTTTCAAGCCCGGATCGGATTTCACAGACAAACTTTCAATTGCTATTCAAATGGCATGACAGTGTGTAGTACGATTTTGTTACATGCCAGTTGGGCTTGCTGGCATTCAAATTTCCCTGGCACAGGTCAAAATTTATCAGCATCACAAAGGACCAGTGTTAATTTTATAGGCTGTAGATAGTTCATAAGTATTAAAAAGCACTTCCATGTGTCAGGGAAAATCTAGGGATTTTTAGCTCACCTGAGCTGAAGGCTCAGATGAGCTATTGCAATGGTTCACCGTCCGTCGTCTGTCGTGCGTCGTGCGTTAACTTTGTACCTTTTAATCATCTCCTCTGAAACTACCAAGCCAAATTTGATGAAACTTAGTGATTATAATGCCTAGGTGAAGGCCTTTCAGATTTGCACAAATGAAAGGATTATGTCCCCTTGGGGCCCCATAAAGGGGGAAATTGTGAAAATCTTTAAAAATCATCTCCTCTGAACTTACAAGAGATATAGCTTAGATATTTCATGTGAAACATACTTAGGGCACCTATTTTCAGATTTGCACAAATCGTAACTGTTGAGGCCAAAATGGGGAAATGGCAAGGTACTTAAGGGGAAAATCGCTAAAATTAATGTATTTGTCAATATATCTTGAAAACTATAAACTTTTTGTATATGCATGTATATTAGAATATTGTAGGCATTTGCACAACAATCATTTTGATATATGAATGAAGGCCATAGGTTCAAAGGTCAAGGTCATAGATGCAAACAAATACTTAAATGGTTAATTATCTCAAAAACTATAAACTTTTTGTATAGACATGTACATTGGAATATTGTAGGTATTGGCATACATGCCATATCTCACGCTGTGAGACAAAACCTCACGGATTTTTGCTTATTTTTGAAACTCCCGGCGTTAGATCGATTTCTCACGGAAAATTGCTATTCCTCCCTTTAATTTTTCTCCAAACAAGCTACGCCAATCAGTTGGGGCAATTACTGAATAAACATGGTTCGAAGTGTCCAAAGTCGTGTGCAATGTACCGTAGATAATCCCTTAATCAGCAAGTGGACACGCGTTGTCACCTCCATGATGTACTTGGTCATTTAATTTAAGATACACGTGTATGGAGTATCATCCGTGATAGATAAACAATTACACAAACTGTCAGAGGCAGAGAGAAAGTATCTTTTCTGAACAGGGATTTTTTGGGGGATGGAAAACGATGTGAATCAATAGCATAACTTGATGATAAGACAGATGGAAATAATTACCTTTTTATGTATTCCTTATTTAAATGATGGCTGTATAACGCAATTAAAACCATGATCTCTTTATTTTTCTTCTAAACAAACCCAAATTTAATGAATAAGGCTAAGCTGTACACCATGATTGTGCCATGCTGTAGCATCCATGTTTAACTCTTAACCCGATAAAAGAGTCGTTAACCAGTCTGCTTTGAATAACATGTATAAATATATCAAGGGAAATAATCATGTTTCTACAGAAAGTAAACAAAGAGCACATGGCTTAGGATCTGTCAAGACTACTTTTTGGTGATTGTTTGGATGAATAAACCTTTTCATTGATAAAATGAATATAGAAAGGAAACATCTGAAAGCAGGATTTGTTGTGTAACTTATTTTTTTTCCAGACAAAAAATAAACACATTCTTTCATTGAAAAGTTGTTTAATATTGGATATGTACTAAACCATATAAGATCTTATTGTGTCCCATGAATTTTCTATTTAGTCTTACTTGTAGCTTAATAATCAAAATTCTTGAATATGTACTGTGGATATCTAATGAATAAATCTTTTCACTGATAAAATGAAAAAAAAGAAAGGAAACTAGGCTTATTTGTAATAAAAATCTAGTCTGGTGTTTTATCATTTAATGTTTTGACAAAATGCATATCTTTTGAATATTATATATAATGTAATGCACACTAAATTATTTTTCATGAAAATTCAGATGAAAGATCAAAGTCTGAAAAAGACATTAAGCTGTGACAAAATACAATAGCATTTATAGTTGTCAAAAAACCCAAGAATACACGAAAAATGTCGGCATTACAGGTTTACGTAAAACCTCCCTTATTTTTTTCAAAACTCCCTTAAAATTACTACCAATCTCACAGTTTGCTCCCATAAAAATATGGCATGTATGTATTGGCCTAATGCACATTTTAATATACAGATGTTTTAGCTGTTTATAAATAATATATTGTATATGTTATATATAGCATACTTATTAATAATTATTATAATTAATTTGCAAAAATACTTGCATATTATTGGCCCTTACTGCTGAAAATTTTGACTCTTTTATTAATGTCATTGACCATTGAACCTCTGCATAAGATATGTACTCTGCCTCAGGTGAGCGTTAAGGCCCATGGGCCTCTTGTTTTTTCAAGTATCAGAAACTGTCGGGGAATAAGGGAGCTAGTTAATAAGGGTATTATCATATGGTTATAATGACCATGAGGTAGCTCAGTTGGTAGAGTGCTTGTCTTGTGTGGGAGGCCATGGATTCGAATGCTTGGCAGAGTCTGACCAATATATGAAAAGGGACTGTTCTTTCGTTAGGCACTTGTCATTTAGAAATGAAAGTCATTAGAGGTCTTCTGAAAAGACCTTAAAAACTGATGCTTTTTAAAGAACCATCCCTGCACATTGTCCTAAGCTCAATGCAAAAGTTCAAATTTCAGCCACTTCACCTATGGCTGGTAATGTCTTTTTATAAGTGAAATATTCTTGACTGGGGCATAAAACTCCATTTTAATTAATAAATCTTCAGTTTACATGTGTTAGACCAAAGGACCAAACTGTTGCCTGAAGCCAATGACCAAAGATAAATGATAAGTCTGAGGGTTCAGCAAAATGCATACTGACCTCAAACTCTGTCGACTAATGTTTTTATACCATTTCTCATTATTTATATAAACCATAGATCAATGTTCACAGAAGGTTGACTTAGCAGTCCAACATAAAAAAATGAAAAAATGGACTTGCAAAATTTGATTATTGTGAACATTTGAAATACAGTCAACCCTGCCTTAAAGGTCACCTCTATATAGGGCCACCTGCATTGAAAGGCAAGTAAAATTTTATCACAAATGCTCTTTTTTGTGTTATTTGAACCTATATATAAGGGCCACCTGCCTACAAAGGTCACTTTTACTGGTTCCCTTGGGTGGCCTTTATTGACAGGTTTGACTGTACTGAACTTTTTATTGTAATAAATTACTTCTTAACGAAACATATTCGTAGAGAGAAAATTTTATGGTTTTAACATGAAACGGAAATGTGTTCGTATGTACTTAACTTTCATGGTTGACAAGTTGGTAGATGAGCCCATTTGTATTGTTAAACATGTAGAAAGCTTTGCGTTGTACTTAGTTTTGTGGTGATGTCTTGACAGTGAAAATTGCTAATATTAATATATGGCAAGAGTAATTTAACTTTATAAAGGTACAGCAATATTATCGATAGTTGCTGTATACAGTACATCCTGTCTTAATGGCCACCTCTATAAAAGGGTTACCTGCTTATAAAAACCAACAGAATTGTATCCCAATTGCTCTTTATTTATATTATTTTAACCTGTATATAACAGCCATCTGTCTATAAAAGCCACTTTTAGTTTTACTGGTTCCTTTGGGTGGTCTTTATAGACTGGTTTGACTGTATATAAATATTAATCTATTGCAAATATATTTTGTTATACAGTATATAGAATAATTTAATTTTAGAAAGTTATTACAGTATTAGTTGCTATATGTATGTAATTTATTTGACTTTCTCATTGTTTTTATTTCACATAGACATGGGAAAATTGTTATGGAGCAGGGATATATGCCTCAAAGGATCAAGTATTTGATGTAAGTAAAAATTATTCAGTTACTTATCTGATCCCCACTGTGCTGGCTTAACATCATAGTGCCCCTCCCTGCCTGCACAAGTTTGAAGCCCACCCAGTCAGAACCTAGTGTGAGAAAGTTGTTTAATTTGCTTGCAGAAGGTCAGTGATATTCTCCCAGCACTGTAGTTTCCTCTACCATGCCAAAATGGAGTTATAGTTACCATTCAAGCAAGAAGACTTACAAGTTACAAGTTAAGTACAGTTTCCATGGAAACAACAATTTAAGCAGATCTCAGAAATGTTTGACTGAAATGAGAATTCTATATCAGTGCAAAGTGTCATACTTTAAAACATGGCACTCCATTGTCTATCACCATTTTCTCCACAGTTTTTTTGTTTCATTAACTCACTAGATTCTGTTTATGGTAATACCGGTATTCAATTTTAATGAATTCATGATAATGAAATATAAAGCTTTAAAAATAGTTCATGCAGCTATTGGCTAGAGCTATATGTTTAAACAAAAACAATAACACTGTCTGTCACTGCAGAGGTATGATTGTCATTCAGGTTGCTTGTTACAGATTGGTGATTTTCTCCAGGTATCCCAAGTTTCTATAAGGCATAAAGTCTGTAAAGTTTGTAGAGTGCCCACTTTGTACATAGGAGGTCATGGGTTCCAACCCTGGTTGGGTCTGAACAAAAATTGAAAAAAGGTATTGACTGTTCTTTCGCCATGCAGTTGGCATGAAAAAGCAAGTCACAGGGTTATTAAGAAAATTGATGCCTTATTTGATGGCAGGCTTGGCACATTAAAGAACCCTCTCTGTCCAATGCCCTGAGCTATAGCTGAGCTTATGACATGGTGAAGCATTCATGCATCCATGTTTGCGTAAACATCAATCTTCTCTGAAACCACATGACTAAATAAAAAAAAAGTTGGTGTGGAAGGTTCGTAGGGGGAGTAGATAAAAGTTTGTGATATTCGGCCTGATCCTAATTAAATCTAAGATGGCCACCTTTACTATACAGTCAAACCTGTCTATAAAGGCCACCCAGGGGAACCAGTAAAAGTTGTCTTTATGGACAGGTGGTCCTTATATACAGGTTCAAATGATATGAATAGAGAACAATTGGGATACAATTCTACCGGCCTTTATAACCAGGTGGCCCTTATATAGAGGTGGCCTTTAAGGCAAGTTCGACTGTAATTAGAAAATAACTGAAAAATGGCTATTTCATATTTATTTGTTGTTTAATTTTGTTTTTTGGTAATGTAATGTATATAATAGGTTTTTCCATAACTTCTATTGTTGGCATGTTATCAGCACAATATGCAAATTAGCAGCTGAATATAGCCGGTTCTTCGCAAATCTTCTCTGAAACCATTCAACCAAATGAAACCAAATTTGATGTGGAAGATCCCAAGAGTAGATTAAGTTTGTGGTTTTCAGTCTGATCCTAAATCCAAGATGGCTGCCATTAATATCAATAGCAAAATCACTAGACTGGCCATTGGGTCATTGTGGATTCCATTTTCTACTGAATTGCTTCAAATTTGATATACAGAAAGTAGATACCTAGTCATTTAACATATATAACAAATTTTTTCCAAGAAATTTTTTATTGACCTATTTTTAGCTAAGTATGCAAATGACGTCAGATTTTGTCAGTTAAGCACTACAGGCCCTTTTAGGCCTTTTGTTTTGTCTATATTTGGGAGTGATTTTGACCACTACATTAGCTCAATTGGTAGAGTGCTTGTTTTGTATGTGGGAGGTTGTGGGTTTGAAGCCCAGCTGCGGTCTGACCAAGACCTGAAATTAAAAAGGGACTGTTCTTTTGCTAAGCACTCAGCAAGAAATGAAAGTCTCCTTCAGAAGAGGCTATAAAAACTTATCTCCCATGCCATGGTAGGTCTGGCAAGCTAAAGAATCCTCCGTGCACATTTTCTTTAGCATATTGCAAATATCAAAATATCTGTTCACTTCACATGTAGCTGGTGAAGTTTTGATATAAGTGAAATATTCATGACTGGGACATTAAAACCCTGTTCATTCATACAATCAATCAATCATCATAAAAGTGATTTCTTTTTCAGGAAACATTTAAATGGCCAGATTCAAGTGATTTTAACGACAGAGGATTTAAAGCCAGAAAGAGTTTGTTAGACCACAAGACAAGTAGGAATTCTGAAATGTCAACTGTGAAGTATTTCTATGAGGAGTGATGACTGTTTGGTGATTCGGGTGTTTTTTCGTGTGTTAGTTATAAAGTATTCTTTATTTACACTTTGTTTGGGTAATACTGATACTTTGTAAAAAAAATTAAAGACTTAAAAGATATTTTTAAAAGTAAATTAAAAATCAATAATAAAAAATAATAAAAAATTTCCATTTTGTGTTTTGTTTTAAATTAATATATTCTAATTTTTCTGCAAGTTACAGGTGTAGCTAGCTTAACAGGGGATGCTTACCCTTCCGGTGCACCAGGCCTCACTTACCTGGTGGAAGTTCACATGTATCAGTTTTCCAGTGATTTCATTACATTTCTTAAAACAACCTTCTGCCTTTTGAATTTGGAAAATTTGAAAGTTCTGAAATACAGCAAACTGCATAATGACATTATTGCAATAGCATTGCAAAGATGTTATATTGTGACAATATCTAACATTTTGTGGGTAAGGACAACTAGATTATATTTGTTAGTATATCACTGTTGTTTTGTGAATTTTAGTGGTCAAATTGGGGATTTTAGTCATTTTTCCCCAGGGGAAACTACTTTTATTGTGTAGTAATTTTAGTTAAAGAAAATCACTGGTTTTCAAAGTTAGTTTTTACTTTGCTTTTAGTATTGTTATTTGGACACTGATTGGTATGTTTTGTTTGATTGGATTACTTTTATCATAATCGTCACCTGTAGTTGGAAGGTTGGCTAATAGGTTGGGGATGTGTTTAACACCCTCGTCAAGATTATTTCAATTGAAGGATCGCCAGCCACACCCACAATGTTCCGACAAAGGCTCAGCATGCTTGAATTTCACACAAAAAAAATCAAAGCTCAGCCTGAATTGTGTCATCTAATTATGTCACTGACACTAGAATGTCATTAGTTGCAGTGATGCTGCTTTGGTACCATGAAGGCGGCCAGTGTCGGAACATAAAAGGCGTGGCCAGCGAGAATTAATTAACATGTAAGTAGTACACTGCAAAAATTAATATGTTTACAGTATATTGAAACAGCCGCTTCTACATTGACTAAGGAAATTGAAGTATCCAAAGAAAACAGTGCACCAAGCTGAGCCTTTGGTAGTATCTTCTACTGCCTGTATTTGTATTCCTATCCAAACAGATCCAAATGGGAGAAAGGTTATCCGTTCCCTTGTCCAAGGTCTAGGTTTTAGGTTGAAAAAGTGATCTTACCTTAACCACGCCAGAAGGCACATAAGGCTGCAAAGCTGAACTAAAAATAAATGAGGTCCTGAGCCAAGATAGGCATGATACAATACAGAACCCTGCTGTATAATGCCATCAATGCAAGGCACAGGCAAATTTTGTGTACCATTGCCTATAACTGTCGACGTCTCATTGTAGTGAAATATTCTTGACTGAGACATTAAACACCATTACTCAACTTAACTCACAATCTGATAGGTAGAGGTTGAGGTGGCCTAATGGATAAGATGTCAGTCTACAAATCCAGGGTCTCTCACTGATGCGAGTTTGAGTCCCGCTCGGACCACATGCGGGAAAGTGAATTTTCCTTGCCGTTGGCCTTTTACTGTTTCACCTGGTATCAGTATGATGGACTGGAGGAGTGATACGCTTGTCTGCGGCATACTCACTTGGTGAGCTAGCACCTTAAAGTCGCCCCGAGTGTGCGCTAGTACAAGGCAGAACATACAACACACCCGCATTTCAACATGCATACATGAAATTGTTCATAGAATAATAAATAGATTAAGTAGTTAGTTCTTGACGCGAATAGCTAAAAAATTGCTGATGTGATGCTAAGCAACATTCAACTAATCACAATCTGATGGCAGAGTGTTTTTAGACACGGGCGAGTCTGTACCATCTAAAACCAGTAATTATAATGTGCTGCATTTATATTAACCAAGCCATTCTTTGCTCTTTTTATTACAGCAACCCTGATGTTAAAATAAGATCACCGTATATAGGCAAACAACATTGACCTGTCCGCTTGACCTTTCATTAGGAATATTCATATAGAAGAATCCATTCAATAAATGGGTAGTAGTAGAATTCACTGTTAATAGAATGTACTCGAGGTACATGATTAGTGTTCACATAATGTAGACAAAATGAACCCACATGATTTCTAAACTTAAATGCACTTGTCCACAATAAATATTCAAATTAAAAGTCAAGCGGACAGGTCAAAGTTGTTTACCTATACCATGTGATCAGATCGTGAACGACCTATACTTGGAAAATTGTTTATGCTTTTTACAATACTAATAAATCTGCAATAATTTAGATCTAGTTGTTTAAAGCATCAGTTTAAGGGTCGTCTAAGTAGGAAAATTCAAGTGAAAACCATTTGGTTGAAAACGTGTAAGAGGGGTACTATTATGAAATTACCTACACTAGTGTGACGATTTTATAAATAGAAACAAAGCAGGAATTGATAATTTAAGAATTTTTAAAATGTTTGTTTTTTTAATGGCAATTGTGCAAAAATGCACGTTTTGGGGGGCAATAGTTTTTAGTTTGTATAACAAATTAATTTAAAAATGAAAAGATAATATTATATTCAACGTCATAGAGCAGTGGATAGGGGCCAGAGTTTGTTAAAGAAATATGAGGTTTTTTTTTTTGAAAACTCGACAATTTACAGTTCAATTTAAGTTTTACAACCAATTTTGATATATTTTTATAAAAAAAATTGGTTGAAATGAGCATAAATCATTAATGAATTGAAAATCATCAAACTAAATCACATTGTTGTTTTAACCAATATACACATAATCTGAAATCATTCACAGTGTATTTATATACTAAAATCAGACTGTTTAATTCAAATGTTAAAACCATACTTCTATATGGCTGCGAGACATGGAAAACAACTAAATGTCTCCTAAACAAGCTCCAAGTCTTCATTAACAACTGCCTAAGACAAATCCTAAAGATCAGATGGCCAGAGAAAATCACCAACCTTGAATGAAATAGTGCTTCATAGTTTTGGAGAAATAGCGCTGACAAGAATTTCAGACGGAAGGAAGGATGGACGGAAACTTAAATTTAACATCCCCTCTTTCTTCGAAAGACTGGGGATAAAAAAAAATTTGTGATGAAAAACTTGTGATAGCAATGCCTTGACATGTTAATTCCTGGTTCATGATGTCCATGAAAACAAAAATTTAGACGCATCAAAAATTAACGATTTTACAGTAAATTTAATTTCATCAAGCATTTGCATTTGTGGTCATCATAGATTAAATTAATCATTCTTTGATCAACTTGGTCCAGTATTTTCAAAAATCCATTTGGAGCTGTGAACTCTCAATTTTACAGACCAAACTGCAACAACAAACAATTAGTTAGATTTGATGGCAACCATGAAAATCTATTCATTTCTTGATTTCTTTGCGACATCAACAGATTTTGGAACAAAATTCAACTGCTGATAGATGAAAGGAGGACAACTATGATTATTTCATGTCTACATAGATGAGGAAATTCCATTGGATAAATTCAAAATAAAAGGATTTCTTCCATGGTAGACATGGTGGCTCAATATCATAAGTGCATTTCAAGCATCACTGTCACCTTTACCTTGTTGAAGGGCCTCGGTGACGGAGAAGTCTAAAGCCCAAACTTAATGGGCCAATATCTTTCACCTCCTAGGTTTGAATCCAACTTGGGAAACTTCCTAGATTGAGAAAGTATGTTGTTTTGCTTGCCGAAGGTTAGTGGTGTTCTCGAGGCACTCCTTTTTCCTCCATCATCCTTGCCACGAGTGAAAGTAGTACTTTAGTGTCATGGTAGGTATGGTGTCTCATCATTACCTTAAGTAGGGGCCTAGGTGGAAGAGTGGTCTAGTAAAATTGCACACTTACAGATCATGGAACCTCTCACCACCCAGGTTTGAATCCCACATGGGCGGATCCTACTGTGAGAAAGTTTGTTAGTTGGCTTGCTGAAGGTCAGTGGTTTACTCTGGGCACTCCAGTTCCTCCACCATCCCAGAACTGACTATTAGCACTTGATATTAGTGAAAGAATCTTGACTGGGGTGTTTAACACCATAACTCTCTCTATACCAAGTTGCATCTCAATATACATGAAAAAATCTGAAGGTTGCATGACAACACCCTCTTCTCTCTCTCCTCTCTCTCAGCCACCCTCTTTAAGTCAACAAACATCTGAGAATACATATGATATGCAACTCAAAATCAAATCTTATATAATGAATTTATTACTATAAATAATACCACCGACATATCAATGAGCACTAAATGATACAATAGTTTATACATATAAATATACAATGTACCAGTAACAGTAAATATAAAGCTCACATCCTGTGATTTACTTTATTTTTAACCCCCCCCCCCCCCCCAAAAAAAAAAAAAAATGTACAAGTCACATCTTACTTTTGTTAAAATCCATTAGAAAAGGCATCTGTGTGGGATATCTAAGCCTCTTTCATGAAAAATATTGTCTAAATTTTGTCTGAAAAAGCTCTGAATTTGTCCTGAATTTTTGGACATTTTTAAATTTTCAGACAGAATTCAGAATACAGATTAAAGTGTTCTGGAAAAAAACAATGTTTTATTCAGGAAAAATTTAGAATTTTTGTTTTATGAGGGCTATCATTATAACATGATTTTTATCGATAACATGCCCCTGGGTTTTCACATGCATGAATAGCCAAATTTCTGAAAATATAGTCCTTTCTAAAGTAGTTTTTCACAAATTTACTATAAAAATCTCAGAAATCAGCAGCCAAAGGTGATTTTGTCTACCAGGAATAGACATAGACATCTTGATGTATTTAAGCATTGAAATCGCATGGATTTTGTGAAAAGTGAATTATGCAAAATTGTATGCAGAATCAAATTGAGTAATATTTCATTGAAGCAAATGAAATTCAAATTCAATACTTATTTGGTAATTAAAATCCTGATAAGAAACCAAGAAAAAGAACATGTTATATCCTCATGATCATTCTGACAACTTAATTTATTATTTTTCAAATATCAAATAAATAAATGCCCAATAATACATTTACTGCAAAGTATTTGTAGTATTTACTACAACAGTGATTTTGTTTTCCTTTTTTAAACTACCATCCGTCTTTTGGATTTAGAAAATTCCCACAATTCCTAAAATTTGGAATACAGTACATAGCAAACTACATACAGACATGTAATAATTGAGAGGTGTTTTATAACGGCAATATCTAAAGTTGGGGAAGGGAGGGGCAAAAAGACTGAAAACAGTTTCAGTTTTGTACAACTTGATTTCATCTGTGTAAACAGTCTGCTTTGGTATTCCAATATATGTGACATGTCTCTAAGTCATTGCTGTTTTCAAAATTATAAGGGGTCGAATTGGGATTTTTTTCTCCATTTTTCCTCAAGGGAAAGCGCCTTCATTTAGTATTTGTAATTTTAGGCATAAAAAATCAGTTTAAATCACAGTACTTATTTGAACTGAACTATGGCAAATTACATGTCATCTAGCATACAACTTCTATGTCAATTATGAAATGATGTCATAGATCTACAAAGTTCATTACCGGTATTTAAACAAACAAAAAACATGAAATAAAAGCTATGAATCCATTTCTGCATGATTATCTTCCCCTTCTTGCTCATCCTCCATGTTAGTTTCCGGGGAGGGATTAAATTTCAAAACACAATCTAATAATTCATAAATCTGGGTTTCAGTCAGTCGTTCCTCGCTCTCTTCAACTATAAGTTGTATTTCTACCGCAGTTTTCGGACACTGATTAAGAATTTGTAACTTTTCTGCTTTCGTTAAACCATATGGTTCTAAATCATTCATAAGTTCCTTAATCTTGTTGGGATCTTTGTCGTTACATGAAGTATTTTCCAGGTGCTTCATGGTTTCGTAAGTTATTGTTGCTAAATTTTGTTGATTTTTGTTGGGTTTTTTATGTCCCTTCCCTGACTGTATATCAGACAACAAACTATAAACTTCATAGTTGCTCAACATAGCAGCATTATCATTTAAAACTTCCATTATCGTTGAGTTCTAGCCTCTAGGTATTCTTGCTGTTTATACTTATAGTCTAGCGTAACACATTCAGTAAACTTCTGTCCATATATTCTAATATTCTTGCTATTTATAATCTACCACAACACTGTCATTAATCTTCTGGTTGCGTTAGGAAGTTGGGAATCTTTTTTCTATGTAATTAACTGCAGCATACCTACATGCCACTAAGACGAAGGACCAGGATAGTAGTACTACCACCACTAGTAACTGAAAAATAAAACAAAAAAATATTTTAGCATTATTGTCTCATGTTGCACAAGTTTCACTTAATGGAGTTTTACATTTTAGTCAAGACTAATTATTTTATATCAAGACATCACCAGCTGTAGATGACATGGCAAAAATTTTACATTTAAATATAATCAGAAATGGATTACACTCAGTTTTATGGATTTTTCTCAAAAAACGGTTGAAGATGAGAAACAGAAATAAGGCTGTGTATATAACAAGATTCGGCCTAATTTATCATAATGGTTTGAGTTTTTCATCGTTTGAGACTTTGCCTCTGTATAGTGTAAATTTTTGTCAAAAATGTTCAAGCTGAAAAAATCTAAGTTTTTGACTCCACCTCTTATGACAAACCCAACCCTTTTTACTATGAGTTTCATTCAAAGTTTAAAAGGTGTCACAGGTGATTGACTTATAGACTGGACAATAGCTTGATGACACCAAAATGAGACCAAAGGAAAAAAAAAAAACACCTGTGTATAAGGTTATAGAGAGAGTAACATAGATCCAACAATTGTCAAGTAAATTGCAAAATGACTTGCATTTGAAGTGAATGCAATTTATACATGTTTATTTTTTATTTTTCAGCATAAGTGTATCACTAATTGTTTTTAAGTCATTGCTTAATACGGGTAAACAAGTAGTACCAATGTAAAGGTTTGAGATGTAAATATATTATGCATCTCTGTATATTTCAGAGAATTAAAAAAATGAATTCCAGATACATACCTAACTTCCCTCACCCATATAAGCATTTTCCCATCTGAATCATAGCGGAAATTCCTTTAGAATGCATTATGGTAATATAACATTAAACAGAACTTGATTTGGTTTGGCCTTAATACAGGGCAGACCACATGGTTGATTAGTCTTCCTTGCATAATAAACTGGTTATATGATGAACAAAGGTCATGAACTATCATTATGCCTTACATGGGAAAAAAGGCGGAGTAAATAGACTTAATTTTCCATCATTGCAGAAATTGTGAAATTTTTCTCATTAAAGCTGGATTATAGCAAATTATACATTATGGAAACCTAAAGTGCATATTAGGCCGATTGATTATAAATACATTTTTTTGTCAAGAAAAAATAAAATATTTTCAGTAATAAATTTATTAGAGACAAATAACTGAGTGTAATCCATTTCTGTTTATACTTTAGACTCTTCTAAAGCAAATCATGACTTTTATTTCTAAATACCCATTGTTTGGAAAAATAACAGTTACCAACAATTTTGAAGTATTGGTCAGACCATTTGGGGTTTACTCCACATACAGAGGAAGCACTCTACCAAATGAGTTACGGTACCATAGTGGTCCACATTGCACAAGTGATGTGTGGATTGAAAAGTTCTGAAGAGTCACATTTGAAAAGTTAAGAAAAAACTTTTTACAATGTTTATGACAACTTTCTGACGAGAACAAGATTCATTAAATGAGACATGACCCCCTATTGGCAAAGTGGCATAAATTTTTACCTTTGAGTGCAGACAGGGCAATGTACAGGGACAACAGGTGCCAACTACATCTTGCTTGATATCTGCACCAGTATTTTATATATCAGTATATCACAAAATTCAATAAAGGGAGTGACAATCTAATCACCAAATTTGCCAGTTTCTAGACTAAATTCAAATCCGGCAAATCCGAAACTGACAGAGTTTTGTCAGCATTCAAGACAATGTTTTAAAAATTTGAGAGATCATTTTGAAGATCATCTAAGCTTATATGGACTGATCTATTCTAGTTTACAGTCCTGTTTTTATTAACTGTACCATAAAATAGAAAAACATACAAATTCGCTCAAATTACCGTAAACAAAATCTTAATTAAAGAATAGAATTGTGACTGAGACTGTCCAAGACTAAAGTAGTAATTAATTTTTTTTTTTTTCAGAACATGTCTATACAAAGCAAGAACCATGTTCTATGCTTCAACTGGTCTTGTATAGAGTGAAATGTCAATGATACACAAAACTTACAAAGTTAAGTATATAGGACAACGTTCTTTTACTTATGATATACATGCTGCATTGGTTTGTTAGACTATTTCATTGCAGTGGATAGTTTTGTCTTTCTGCAAAGTTCCCGGTGACAGGAAACGGAAGTTGTGTATGGTGAAGGTAAACAAAAAATTCAATGGCGGATACTAATATCAAAAACGAAAAACCCTTCGACTATCACGCAGTTCCGGAAATGTTAATGTCTAATAAATTAATAAAAAAGTTCATTCCACATGGGCCAAATTAATTCTAAAAACTTTAAAAATACAATTTCATACACCAAGGGTATATTATTATCATTTTATTATTATTATTATTATTAATTATTATTATTATTATTATTATTATTATTATTTTATTATTATTATTAATTCGGCCTCTGTGGCTCAGGCTGGTCATTTGAACTGTTAATTTCAACCTCTAATTATTCAGCAACAATTATTCTGAAAGGTAAAATGAATCATAAAGTGAAGGTCCTGAAAAACTCCTAAAACAGAACGCGCCACAAGCCCTTATCGTCTCCGGTTTAATTGGGTATTTTCATCTTGTCAATAATAATGAAGTGTTCAATATTGTACAAAGTTTCCTTCACCATGCTGTGTAACTAGACGCCCCTAGAATAGCAGTTTTAAAAGCAATTTAAACGTACGCAATCACAGCTTGTATGTGACCCATTGTTGACTTTAATTTAAGACTTTTAAGTAACGATTTTTTTGTCATTTTTATCTTAAACCTTAAAAATATATTAATTATTTTTATTAATTTTAGTTAATTCTTGCTACATGCGCATCCACGTGACGTTATCTGCGGTCACTATCCAGTAGAAGATATATATTTCAAGTTCAGGCTGACCAATCATTTACTTTGTTCAGTCTCCAGATCCGTACATATTTAGCGCGCAAGGTTGCCTTGTATGTACTTTTTTATCGTTAAGTGTTTATTTTTGGTACAATTTCCATACAAAAAGTCCGAATTTTAGTACTTTTAATTAAAAAAAAAGAAAAAACAAACAAAACAAAACTCCGTCATAATAGCAAAACTCCATCTAATTTGACATTTTAATTTCATCCGTCCGTTATCCGTTTTTATGGTACAAATGCGTTAAAAACGGATAAATCCGTCGACCAGGCTGTAAGATGGGCGAATGAGATCAGATTAAGAACTAAGGTGAGTATTTTCAACTTAAAATGACTTTTTAAATTCAAGAATCTTATATATATATATATATATATATATATATATATATATATATATATATATATATATATATATATATATATATATTTGATGTGTCTGACGTCTGACGGAGTCAAAAGAGTCAAAATTTCAAGGACTCTCTGCCCCCTCCCCGTCCTCCGAATTCATTGCTCATTGCTTATGATTGGTTAATAATTATCCACGCAATACGTGTTTATGCAGGTGGTTTTTTACTGCATGGATCTGACCAGTTTACCGGAAGGACTATATATAGCCAAAACTATAAATAAAACGCGCTGTTATACTTGTTTTATTTGATCGACATATTTTTGAAAGTCAAGCTTATTTAAAACTAAAAATAATAATTAAACAGCTTCTTCAACAACAGTCAAAGCCAAGATTTTTCTCTCAAAAGAGGTAATTATTGAAGAATTTAAAATTTAACCCAAGTATTTTTCATCAGCACCCGTTACAAAATTAACAAATCAGCAAAGTTGAAGTCCCGAATTGCGCGTTTTGTTTGAGACGTTTTCCGGTTTTTATATTTAGTCACTTCATGCTTCTTGTGCACGTGGATCAATATTGTATGACGTCATCTTGTCCAGGTTGCAGATACTGAGTTTAATGAATTATAGATTTTTTGAGAAAATCTTACTTAAAATGAGAATTAGAGGTATATTATAGCAATTGCAATAAGTAGATAAATTGAGAAACGTTTCTTCCCAAGTCAAAAAGCAGCAGAAGTTCAGAGATGTTCATAAATCGTGAAATATTTTGACTTAATTTTGCATTCTCATGATGCTGTAAATAATGATGCGGATCTTTATCATTAGAATTTATATACGTTGAGGTTACTGTTACATGGTTTAAGAGTTAAATTTGTGTAAAACATATACCTTGATCACCTTTTATAGAATTATGCCACAAATTGAACTTAACCTGTTAACAGTTGGATAAATAATGTACACCATAATAAATATTTTGTGGTGGACTAATTTTTTCTCACCAGTGATGGAGCTTATTTATTTTGAGTTGAGAGACAAGCTTACTTCAAAAAGATGTTATAATAGTAATAAATAGCTAAATAATGTGTTTTTATGAGCAATGGGCTACTGGGCTCCTGCTTATCTAGATCCCTGCTCACCATTACTCGCCATAGTTGACACCTTACTGTAGAAAGGAAACATTCTGTTTGTGACAGTGAAATACTCTTCATATCCATAGAAAATCAAATGAATTTGAATAAAGATTGATATTTTTTACTTACTTGTACCTACCTACCTACCTAGTCCTTTTTATGCCCGGGGGCACATGTACCTAGTCTTAACAACACTGTATGCACATCCAGGATTAGCCCAGAATATATCTGCACAGGGTAAAACGTTGATGCTATGGGGATTTAACATGTTTAAAAACCAGGCAAATGGCAAATTCTATTGCGCATATAACATAAAAAATCACCAAGGACATCACTTCCGGTGTGAACTTCACCATTTTCGCCATGTAAAATCCCCAAAACGCCAACATTTTCCTTTCTACAGACATAGTTTATGACAATCGCAGATGTGCATACAGATTTCCTGTTAAGACTAGGTACAAGTAAGTGAAAAAACATCAATCTATATTCACTTTTTTGATTTTCTATGGATATAAAGAGTATTTCACTCACAAACAGAGTGGTTCCTACAGTGGGCTTGTATAGGTGCATCCTTATCTTTGCCTTTCTTTGTTGTATCTTCACTGCTAGATGTGCACAGTTCTTTATAATACTAGAACTAGAGTGAGTGGTTTTCTGTTTATCAGTTATGGGATGAAAGCACTTTTTAAAATTTTTTTTTGGTATACCACTTGCTATATGCAAGGCTTTGGAATGCTTCACTCATTTGGGATGGAATGTCACAAGTCGTTAGTTCATATTGTAACATAAATACTGCAATGAAAAAAATTAATATCCTCTATTGCCAAGAATCGAACTGGCAAAGTTTATTTGTAAAACAAATGCTCTACCATTTACCATAAAAAGTACCCGTAAGTGAGACTGTAGTAAAATCTTAACTCTACATACTGGCAGACTGCCGCAGTAGTTATTATACCATATATAGCTGTGTGACTACAATGTTATGTATATGGGCATTTAGGGTTAACGTTAAAGGAAATTTGTCTACAATAGTACATGTAGTACATGTACAACAGGTTTGTTTGGAGGACACTTTTGAAATACATCCCATTTTAGTAATAACTATTTTTTTTTAATTTTAGATCTTATAATCCAGACATAGAGATATAATGAGCGCAGTTCCATTAGTTCTAGAGATTATATGTACCTTCTGTCTAGCAGCATTTTTAATCCATCGCTATGGTGACGTGAGGAAACAGCGTATTTTATCTACATTACCAACATTTGTTGCCTGGTACTTCTCTTTTCTGATCGTATTTGTCTTGCCGCTGGATGTATCGTCAGTAAGTTTACATCATAAAACACCTTCATGGTCTTAATCTTTTATCATGTTTATACCATTTCTATTTTTAAGAGTTGAGTTGAGTAATGGTGTTTTTAATGTCCCAGTCAAAAATTTCACTTTTATCGAGACGTCACCAGCTATCGTCAAAGGTGCAGAATTTTTGCCTGTGTGTTGCGCTGATGGCATTATACAGCAGGGTTTTCATTGTGCCAAGCCCACCACGACACGGGACCTTGATATTTTAAGTTCCCATCCAAAAGAACAGTGACTTTCATTTTGTGTAATGCCGATTGCTTGGCGAAAGAACAGTCACTACCCACTTTCAAGTCTTGGGTCAGACCCGGTCCGGGTTCGACCCCACAACCTTTCACTTATGGAGCAAACACTCTACCAACTGAGCTACCACAGTGGTCTCTTTATTTTTAAGAGATTTCTTAACTTGCCCATTTATTTCATTGATCTTTATATATAAAGCATACATGCATCTACTAGTAAGAGTTGAGTAATGGAGTTTACGTCCCAGTCAAGAATATTTCACTTATATCGAGACATGGCCAGCTATAGACAAAGGAGCAGAAGTTTTGCCTGTGTGTTATGCTACCCACAGCCTCCCACAGAGGGACCACTCTACCAACTGAGCTATAGCAGTGGTGTTACTACTAAAAAGCAATAGTATTTATAACATTTGGTATGGGTTTGGTCCATCAAAAAGTTTTAGAACATTATAATTTCAATACTTTATAACAGTATAATATTTTCTTTTAAAATGTGTTATTTTTAGAAATAATTTCTCATAAAAACATTGGCTTTTAGAAACAAACATCTAGCATGTATTGCATATTACATCTTTGTATGTCATACTCCAGACTACTTTATGTAGTTCATATGTATAAATAAGAGTCACTGGACACACACAAAATACATACAGATAGACCCATACACCAAGGCACAACACAAGGAGCAACAGGATTGAAGCCAGTTTTGGACCCGCAGTCAAAGGTTGTTGGAACACCTTGACAAGACAGATATACACTACTCACCACACAGACTACAAGTAACAACTACTTCCAGAAACTACAGTGAATAAAGCACAAGAAGCAGTATCTACTCCCTAGTTTTATCTCTACTACAGCATTATTACACGTCAGGGGCATCAGTGGCAGAATGGTCGAAAGTACTGGCTTACGCATCCCACTTTTGTCAGGGGCATCAGTGGCAGAATGGTCGAAAGTACTGGCTTACGCATCCCACTTTTGTCAGGGGCATCAGTGGCAGAATGGTCCAAAGTACTGGCTTACGCATCCCACTTTTGTCAGGGGCATCAGTGGCAGAATGGTCCATAGTACTGGCTTACGCATCCCACTTTTGTCAGGGGCATCAGTGGCAGAATGGTCCAAAGTACTGGCTTACGCATCCCACTTTTGTCAGGGGCATCAGTGGCAGAATGGTCCAAAGTACTGGCTTACGCATCCCACTTTGGGCAGATTGTAACTTGAGAAAGTTTTCAGTTCGCTTGCCAAAGGTCAGTGGTCTTCTAAGTGCACTCTAGTTTCCTCCACCAGCCCAGAACGAATTGCCTCCATGTACCCCAGTAAGTAAAAATTCTTGACTAGGGCATAAAACACCATTACACTACTCCAATCCTCGTAAAAATAGTTATAGGCTTTTAGGAATAAACACCTAGCAATAATAGTTTATAGTTTTGTTTATGTTAAATGTTACATTGCATCTTGTATTATTTCAGACCTTCTATAGACAATGTTTGAGAGACAACACAGTGACAACATCCCCGACAACAACAATAACAACAACAACTTCCAGAACAACAGATACAACAAATGCCAGTATACTGTCATCCTCTGTATCTGGCACACACAATAATAATAATGTCAACAAGACAGTTGGAGATGTGGGCGTGTCTGGGTCACCATGTGAGGTACCATTAAGTCATGTACCAGACAATATACTGCCGGCTCTTTGGCGAGTTGTATACTGGAGTTCACAGTTGTTAACATGGTATATATTTATCATTAATTGTACACCCATTTCTTGAAATTGGATACTGTATTATTGTGATAAGGCATTGTTCATCTGTCCGCCTATCAAAGTTTATAATTATTTATTGCCTGAAACTGCAACAGGGATTGAAAAATCTTTTTGATCTTGGTCTTTATATCTTTTGAAATAAACTGGGCTCAGTCACTTGAGTACTGGGTGTGTGATTGATTGGGTTTGATCCTGGGCTGACTGAATGTTTTCATTTGCCAAGTACTCAGAATTTAGAAATGAAAGCCATAGTCTTTTTTAAAAGAGACATGGCATGCAAAAGAACACTTTCTACATACTGCTTTAAGTTTACTGCAAAGGTAAACATTCTGTTACTGTACATATATAGCTAGTGATGTCTCAATATCGATGAAATATTTTTGAGTTGGACAAGTATTTTTGACATTAAATCTCATTCAATCTTAATTTCTCAGAAATATCACTTTTCACAAGAATCAGCTTGGCAACTTTGTTGCAGGTGCCCTAGTGGCTGAGTGGTTTTATAGATGACATTGTCTCTCACTACCACCTAGGATCGAATCACGCTCAGGGCAGATCCTAGTGGGATAGTGTGAGAAAGTATGTCAGTTCATTTGCTGAAGGTCTGTGGTTTTCTCCAGGTACTCCAGTTTTCTCTGCCATCCATTAACTGACCACCTGGATATAAGTGTAAGAATCTTGACTCTGGCAATAGAACAAGGTTCAATAGATACTATCAGATTTCTGTTTTGTTTATCATCATTAATACTCGATTTCAAATTCTTTGTATATTTTGTGTTATAGGTTGATACTTCCCTTGATGCAGTCATATGCAACGGCAGGGGATTTTAGTATTGCGGGAAAGATAAAAACAGCATTGATAGAAAATGCTATATACTATGGCACCTATCTACTTATATTTGGTATATGTCTCATTTATGTAGCCGCAAGACCAGATTTAAATATAGATGGGTAAGTTTCCTGTTAACCCTTGCCTTTCTAAGAAAGAGGAGAGTATTAAAATTGAAGTTCCCTCCTTCCAGAAACTTCTTCCTCCATTCCCAAGAAATATTTCTGTAGAAATTACTTTGTTATGGCAATGGGGATTTTACGCTGGCATTAATGACTTTGGATCGGGTTCCGTCCTATTCATAAAAGATAGCAGCACCATTTTGCACTGTATTGAACTATTTTATGGTACTGGTATTTAAGAATGCATTAGTGATTTCCAGTTACAACTAGGCTCAAAGTAAGTGAAAAATACCAAAGTGTATTCTTAATTCATTAGATTTGCCATGAACATTTTTAAAAATACACTGTCACAAACATAGTGACTATGAGAATGGAGTAGAATAATGGTGTTTTTCTCCCCAGCCAAAATTCTTTCACTTATATCAAGGCGGTTAGTTCAGGTATGGTGGAGGAAACTGGAATATCAGAAGAAAACCATCAACCTTTTGTAATCAAACTGACAAACTCTCACACACTAGGATCTGTCCTGAGAGTGTGTTAAACCCAGGTGGTGAGAGGCACTGATCCGTGAGAACTTGTTTCAACTTCTCAGTACTGAGGCCCCCAACTAGGAAAGTCATAAATTGTTGATCTTTTCTATTTTATTTCAGGTGTAAAATCATATGATTTTCTGCTCAGGTAAAACAAATAATATTTTCTTTGTTTTCTTTGTTTTCTTTCAGAGATAAGTTAAAGATTATATGTGTGACTGCCAGTAATACCTGGGGTTTATTTCTACTGGTGCTGCTGTTAGGGTATGGGTTAGTGGAGGTACCAAGAACAGCTTGGAATAGTGGTAAAAAGGGATACATGTTATCCAGAACACAGTTTAAAATATCCAAATTGAGTACGGAGAAAACTGAATCTGAAGAAAATCTAGAAGATGTACTTGATGTATGTTAAACAGGCTTTATTTTTGCCAAATCATCTTTTTAGCTCACCTGAGCCGAAAGGCTATCTATCACCGTCCGTCGTCCGTCGTCCGTCGTTCATCGTCCGTCGTGCGTCGTGCGTAAACTTTACATTTTAATCTTCTCCTCCAAAACTACTGAGCCAAATTTGATGAAACTTGGTGATTATTATGCCTGGGTAACAGGCTTTCAAAATTGTGTTCGGGGTTTGACCACGCCCAACAATATGGCTGCCGTTACTATAAATAGCCAAAAGACAAAAAAATCTTCTTCTCTGAAACCAAAAGGTGCAGGCAAATTTTGATTGGATATTTGGATTCAGGATACCTAGATACACTAAAATTGTGTTTTTCATGAAAATTGGACGAAAAATAGGTTACGCGTTTTTTGCGTAAAATTATGTAATTTTTAAAATGAGACATTTATTGTTATAACTTCATAATGGCTGAAGATAATTGTATGGAGTTTTCATTGTTGATCTTGTCTTGCGATTTTCTTCCGATTGATGTCAAGGTCAAAGGTCAAGGTCATGTCCCAGTTTTTGACCTTTGATAAAAAATGCTATTTTTTAAACATTTCTGGTGATAATGACTTAGGATTTTTGGTTAATTGTAGGTATTGACATGACGATCATTTTGATATATCGATTAAGTTCATGGGTTCAAAGGTCAAGGTCACAGATGTACAAGTTTACCAAAATAGTTAATTATCTGCAAAACTATGAACTTTTTTTATAGGCATATATATTAGAATATTGTAGGTAATGGCCCGATGGTCATTTTGATATTTAAATAAAGGTCATGAGTTCAAAGGTCAAGGTCACAGATGTAAACAAGTACTGAAATGATTATTTATCTAAAAAACTATGAACTTTTTGTATAGGCATGTATATTAGAATATTTTAGGTATTATCCTAACGATCATTTTGATATATGAATGAAGGTCATAGGTTCAAAGGTCAAGGTCACAGATGTGAATGAATACCTGAATGGTTATTTATCTTGAAAACTGTTAAATTTTTGGATATGCATGTATATTAGAATATTGTAGGTATTAGCCTAACAACCATTTTGATATATGAATGAAGGTTATGGGTTCAAAGGTCAAGGTCACAGATGTGAACAAGATCTGAAATGATTATTTATCTCAAAAACTATGAACTTTTTGTATAGGCATGTATATTAGACTATTTAGGTATTATCCTAATGATCATTTTGATATATGAATGAAGGTCATGGGTTCAAAGGTCAAGGTCACAGATGCGAATGAATACCTAAATGGTTAATTCTTAAAAACTATTAACTTTTTGTATAGGCATGTATATTAGAATATTGTTGGTACTGGCACAGTGGTCATTTTGATAGATGAATGAAGAGCATGGGTTCAAATGTCAAGATCACAGATACAAACAAGTACTAAGATGATTATTTATCTCAGAAACTATAAACTTTTTGTATAGGGATGTATATTAGAATATTGGCCGAATTATCATTTTGATATTTGAATGAAGCTCATGGGTTCAAAGGTCACAGGTGAGCGTTAAGGCCCATGGGCCTCTTGTTTATTATTCCTATGTTCATAGCACCTTACCTTTTCCCTTCCTTGCCTTTTATCCCCTTCCCCTCTCTTTACCCTCTTTCCTTTTACAGTTTACCCCCGTTTAGGCTTTCAATTTTCTATTTCTTCCCCATACCCATCTTCCCATTTCTCCTCCCCTTTACCATTACTCCTCTTTTCCCTTACTCCCTTCCCATTTCCTCTTGTTTCCCATAACCCTCCCTTCCCCTTTCCTCTTCCTTTCTTGTTCATAGCACTAGTGCAATTGACGTATCACCAGCCATGCTCACAATGTTCCAACAAAGGCCCGACATTCTTGAAATACACACAAAAAGAATGAAAACTTGACCTGAATTGCACCATTTAATGACGTCACTGACACTAGTATGTCAATAGTTGGTGTGACCCTGCTTTGGTACTGTGATGGCAGCCAGTGTAAGAACAGATTCAACAGAAGCTGGAAGAACAGCTTAATGCAGTTTTAAAGCCTTTACTAATGTTATAAATTACTGCAGTCTGTCAAGTGACTCCTGATTACTATTTTGTAGTGGCTACAGTAGTTACAGATTGATTTATATATTATTATACTGTAAATGTATTCATTTTAGTGTGTGCAAATTTCATTGTAAATTATAATTTTGGTAATTTCGGGTGGATTTGAATTTTGAATTAGCATAAATCTCATAGTCCATCTTGTGCACTATGAATGCATTTAATTTATGATTGTATATCAAAATGGCCATTGTCATTGATTTGAATTAGCGCTACTGTTTCATCTGAAAAATCACTTAAATTATTACATTAACAGTATGCATGTATTCTTGTATACAGTCAAACCTGTTGATAAAGGCAATTTGAGGGAACCAGTAAAAGTGACCTTTATGGGCAGGTGGCCCTTATATACAGGTTCAAATAACATGAATAAAGAGCAGTTGGGATATATTTTACTGACCTTTAAAAGCAGGTGTCCCTTATATAAAGGTGGCCTTTAAGGCAGGTTTGACTGTACAGCGTACTAATAAATGATTACCTTTTATCATTATAGGAAATAAAGCAGATATCAGAAAAGATAAAATACAATCATCCATTGAGGAAACATGTGGACACTATATTACTAAAGGTGAAAAATTTATATTACCGGTATTATGCATTCATTTCTAGAAATATGACATATGGTAAGGCATAGACCAAGGAATTTTCAGTTGGTTAGGGGAATTGACTCAAAATGCATTTTATATGCCTGTTTTTACTAAAAATTTTAGAGACAGGACATGTTATAGTAAGGTGTTGTCTGTCTGTTTGTCCATCTGTTATAGTTTGTCTGACCTACTTCTCTAACACCATTGAAGATATTTTTACTAAACTTTGTACACATCTTTTACCAGGATATGACTTAATATGTGTTAGAATAGGAAGTAACTCTGCACTGCAGTTGATAAATTTTTCAAAATTCCATGTGAATCCTTGGTTGGGTAGATATACCATTTGCTGTTCATATTTTAATCATTGCACATGGTTTGGGATTTCCCAGTTTGGATTGGTTATGGGGACACTTTTGAAATGCCATCCCATTTCACTTATAACTTGTTCCGCCACTCTATACATGTAATCCATGTATTACTGTTGGTATCTTTACAGTGTCCAGAATCAATGCGTCATTCTGTAAGTAGAAATAAAGATGATTACGAAGACTACGATACCTCTAGAGATACTCCGACAGAAAAGACCTTAGTAAAACTACATAAGAGAGTTATAGAAAAAAGTCAGGCCCATAAACGAACACATGCTCAGTGGAATATGTTAATGGAGAGGGCATTTGAGTTGGAAGATATAGAGGCTAACGAAGGCAATAGAGACCGAACATTTAAACATTCCTTTACACCGACAAATAGAGGATTACTTTCTACAATATATACACCTCAAGCAGGTATTGTGTTAATTTGTTAAGAAAGTTTGAGGTTTCACAGTTCGAAACATGTACATTGTACCTGTCATAAATTCAACTCTGAAGCATATTCAACAATACTTACCCTTTCCAATTCACTTGTGTGAACAATTTATGTGTATCTTTAATTGAAGGTAACAATATTGTTGCATCAAGGTCATCCACAGATGCCAACCATTACGGATTCGCCGTAATTATTCCGAATTTTCATCCCAAAATACGGCATGCGGTCCATTGCGTAAAGCTACGACAAAAAATCTGGTTCCGAAAGTCCTGATCGTTTTCAATTTAAAATTAGAGCAAATCGGGTTTAGTTGTTGCCGTTACCAATTTGTTTAATACATACAAATTTACATATCCGGAACCCTTGAAGCTATAACTCTTGCTTAAGCAGAGCATAGAGTTCATATAGCATGGATACCGGTCAAATGTTTTGAATGCAATCTTAGTAATTGAAAATGGATTCAACTTACGACAATCATAGGGTCTTTCTGCCTAAAAAAAAGCCAAAAAAGTTGTGCAGACATTTAAAAATGAATATTCTACAGTTTCCTTGTATGCAGCGGTCATCAAAGGAATCGTATGAGTATTGCAACGTGTGCAATATCGGCATGTAATTTCTGTAAATATTTTAGGTCAAATATGAAGCCATACTGTGATTACTGACAGATATCTGAAATTACTGAAAAAACAGGTTATTAAAATTATTACTGATGACTGCAGTTCTTGGTCATCGTAGTCACCCAGATGTTTTATCAGTTATCTCCCTTAGTTTAGAACATTGGTAGGGACTTTAGTGCTAATATCAAGAAACAACTTTAACCCAACATTTACATCCAAGTTTTAATTCATTTTATGATTTATACCAAATTCAAATGATAGCTGATTTTCTTACAAGCCAGTATTCAAATTTCACTGGTCTGTGTCAAAATGTACTGGCCCCCAGTATTTTATTCAGGGCCAATTTCAAAAACTTTGTAAATATGTTAATCATACTATTATCTCTTGATTTTGTATGAATAAAACTCGATCCCACTTTTTACAACCAGATTTTGCTCTATTTTGAAACAATCATTTCCACAAACTACATACAAATTGTTCTTGCAGGTATTGGAAAAACTTAGTAATGAGGATACTAGCTATTGTGTTGACAGTTTTCTCATAATTTAATTTTTTCTTTCAGAATGGTATTGGAAATGCTTGCTAAAGCCCTGGGTGATGAGAATTTTAGCTGTGATGTTGACAATTTTCTCCTTCATGGTTGTGTGGTCTGAATGTCTCTTCTTTGTAAAGACTCCAGTTTTATCCCTGTTTGCCGTGTTCCTTAATTTAGCTAAAATGAATTATGATTATGTTTATATCGAGGTAAGTATAGTAAATTAGTAAATTTATATCTACCCGTGTATCAAAATATGAATACATCATTAAAATCTATAACCTGTTCAAAGTTTTAAACATATAGCATGTCTAACCTGTCTTAAAGGCCACCTCTATACAAAGGACATCTGTTTTAAAGGTCACCTCCATATTAATGCCACCTCTAAAAAGGCCACCTCTATACAAAAGACATCTGTTTTAAAGGCCACCTCCATATAAAGGCCACTTCTATACAAAGGACATCTGTTTTAAAGGCCACCTCTATACAAAGGACATCTGTTTTAAAGGTCACCTCCATATAAAGGCCACTTCTATACAAAAGACATCTGTTTTAAAGGCCACCTCTATACAAAGGACATCTGTTTTAAAGGCCACCTCCATATAAATGCCACCTCTGTAAAAAGGCCACCTCTATACAAAGGACATCTGTTTTAAAGGCCACCTCTATACAAAGGACATCTGTTTTAAAGGTCACCTCCATATAAATGCCACTTCTATACAAAGGACATCTGTTTTAAAGGCCACCTCTATACAAAGGACATCTGTTTTAAAGGCCACCTCTATACAAAGGACATCTGTTTTAAAGGCCACCTCCATAAAAAGGTCACCTTTTTAAAGACCAGTAAAATTTTATTTCACTTGCTCTATTCCTGTTATTTGAACCTGTATAAATAGGCCAACTGCCCATAAAGACCACTTAAATGGTTTCATTATGGTGGCCTTTATAGACTAGGTTGACTAGATACAATTTTGTCTTATATTCAAACAGTGAAGATTTTAATTAAAAAAGGTAAACATGCATGTTTATTCATGGTAATGATTTTTCCCATTTTGTAATCTGTTAGCTGGTGATGCCTCAGTTTAAGAAATATGTTCTTGACTGTGATGTAAAAACCAATTACTAATATGTGTATGTATTTGATCTTTTTCAGTTTGCATCAATCTTGACTATAGCTTACCTTTGTTTTTGTGCTTACTATAGTGTATTTCAAATAAGAATACTGAATTGGTATTATATAGCACCACACCATCAGACTGATGAGTATAGTCTTGCATTTACTGGCATGTAAGTATAACAAAAAGTATCCATTGCCACCTTGTCAGGACTTTACATGTGTAGCAGATGTGGCCTGCTCGTTGATAGGTGGCCAGGTCTTGGTATCATAATCATTCCTTAACTGAGATTTTTGTTAACTTGTATCTGGTCAATTTTGGCAACATTTTATGATATACTGATTAAAAAGTTTTGTTAAAATTAAAATATAGTTGTCATAAGCTTTGACTGATCTTCAATATGACACCATAAATTCCTAAAAAATGTTAAAAAATAACAAAATTATTACAGTTATTTTGCCAGATATTAGTTTAGGAAAATCTTAGTTAAGAAATTACAGTATAACCTGTACTAGTGGTCACCTTCGAAGAGCGGTCATCTGTCACTAATGGTCACTTTGTGACAGTCCCTAACAATTTTACTATATAACTGACCTCTGTAGAGCGGTCACCTGTCAGACGCGGTCAGTAGTCACCCTTGGTGCCTTATATTTGTGGAAAATCACTGTCTACAACGGAAATTACATGTATTGTGAAACGAGCCATTTAGCTCAGTCAGTAGAATTCCTTACTAGTATTGAGAAGATTGTGATTTTTGAGTCCCTGTTTGGCTGCTGCATTGTTTCCTTTCCCCATTACATATGTACATGTATGCAATGTAATTTAATCTCTTAAGTGTCAAGAAAGAACATACCTCCTTGTTAAAAACATGCCATGCATGCAAGAAATAATATGTAATGATGATTATTATTTGTACTGTATACATCATGTACATGTTTATCCTATGTGCTTGATGTTGCATTTCTTCCATATCTACTCATGTGGCAAACCTTGTCTCTTGACTCAAATGTTCAACCCCTTTGGTGAAATTTCCCTATCCTACATGGATAGTTATAATAAATTCGTATAATCATGATAATCACACAGACACTATATGCTATCTCTCAATTTCAAAACATCACAATTTTAACAAAGTAAAAAGGTTTATGGTTTAGAATGTTGATCATAATCCCTGTATACATGAAGGGGTGATATTAATTAGTATGTAATTTTATGCATATTCATGTGATATATTCTTCACCAATTCTTTACCTTTTTGTATGCCTTGGATATTACTCCTGATATGCAGTAGCAGCATTTCTTACCAACCAAACTTGTTGTAAAAGTCAAGGTTTTATACTGGAATTGACAAACACTTGCAGAATAATTTTGATAAGGATAGAATAATAAATTCTGATGCCAAAAAATTGTAAACAGAATTTTGACAGCAGTTTAATCTGTTCCACATTTGAAGAGTAACGCCCCTTAAATTGTTGATTTTATTGTCACAAATACAGGTTACCTGGCTCGGCAAGTGTGACCAGGTAGATCTCAATTTGTGTTTGTGACAGTAAAATCTACATGGGAACTCTTCAACAGTTGGATTCCTATTTGATTTATCATGTTTTTCCTCTTTCAGACTTCTATGTAGGTTGACTCCACCAATGTGTTTAAACTTTCTGGGTTTAATTCATCTGGATAGCCATATTACATACCAGGGAAATATAGAGGAAACATCATATACTGAGGTAATGTCACATGCATTTTATGTGGGTTTTCATTTATTTAGACAGCTTGCACTAATATGCTTGTATAGTCCATTTGATATTAATTCATTCATCTTGATAGCCATATTATGTACCTAACCACTGCGGTAGCTCAGTTGGTAGAGTGCTCGCTCCGTAAGTGGGATGTTGTGGGTTCAAACCCCGGCCAGGTCTGACCCAAGACTTGAAAGTGGGTAGTGGCTGTTCTTTCGCCAAGCACTCGGCATTACGAAATGAAAGTCACGGCTCTTTTCAGATAGGAACTTAAAATAAACGAGGTCCTGTGTCACGATGGTTTTGGCACGCTTAAGAACCCTGCTGTATAATACTATCAGCGCAACGCATAGGCAAAATTTCTGCACTATCGCCTAGAAGCTGGTGACGTCTCGATATAAGTGAAATATTCTTGACTGGGACGTTAAACACCATTACTCACTCTCTCATATTATGTACCAGGGAAATATAAAGATTATGCCTTGGTGTCAAAATTTCTTACTCTGGTTTGGAAAGTTCTACTTTGTTTTGGTTGACACATGTTAATGTTAATATGAGTGGTATGTGCTAGAAAAATAATTTTGATTTATATGGGTCTCATTTAGATAGGCAGCAGCTTGCATTGTGTGTTTGTATGTCATGTATATGTCAGTTGATATTCCATATAATTTTGATATTTTTACTGTTTCAGATTATGGGTCATATGGATGTAATCTCTATTATATCAGATGGATTTAACATTTACTTCCGATACTGATCGTCTTACTGTGTATATGTACATACTTCAGCCTGGGTAGCAGGTTCTTACAATTCCTCGGCTTCCAACAGTTTCATCGGTGATGACGATGACATGACACAAGAACTATCAGATGAAGGCAGAGAGATGATTCGTAGAGGTGAGTTAGAGGAATATTGAAGAATTTTTAAAAAAAAAATAAATTTGATAAGTAAATGAACATTTCTAATAAAACCAGAAAACAGCGATTTCCTGTTGATTTTAGGCAAAATAAAAGTTGGGGTAGACAGAAAGACATTTTACAAAACCCATTATTATAATTTTGTTTTACATTAGCAGTGTCTAATCTAGGATTTTTGTGAGAAGGGGTCATTTTCAAAAACTTTCTTTTATAACACCATTACATCAATATGTTTGCATTCACATAATGTTAATATGCTCCACTTAGGCCATGGCAATGGGGTAATTTAGCAAAATAAGGGATCGATGGGCCCTTCTAGAATGAACACTGCATCAGCTTCACAGAGCAGAATTGCTGACTTCTTGTTTGGTTACTTCTTTAATGGTCTCTTACATACAAGAATAGAAAATGCTGAAATAGTCAAGGCAAGGACTCGTTGAAAATTTTTTACTTACATGTATTTCAAACACTGATTATCTTCTGTTAAATTGAATAGAGCGGCGTAAACTTGAGAGAAAAGCTGAAAGTGAAGCAAGGAGACGTGACTGGAATGAAAGATTTGGTGATGATTCAACCAGTGGTATTAGTAGCAGTGCTAGAACAAATGAAATTGAAACAGCAACAGATTTGAAGTTGAACCGAGGTACGTTGACGAAAATTCATACTAGAGTAAAACTTTATTTACAATTTTGGTGGAAGCACCACTGATGAGAAATTGTATTCCAAAACAGTCATTTAGTGCTGTAAAATTAAAACTGGTATAATATGTAATTTAAAACCACTATTTATGCAGACAGATATTGGCATCATAAAGGGGTAGGGCCGTGATATGAATTGAATTGTGATACATTTATTTAATATATCAAGTACAATATATTGGTACCGGTAATAAATACATGTAAACATGACACATTCAATTCAATGTTACAAAACTTTGTTTTTTTGAATCGCATTGAATTGCAATATCTCAACCATGTGATTTCAAACAATGAATTGTGCTTTGAAGATGAGTAGGAAATTAACGAGAATGTATCTTGAAAAACTAAGAAAAAGTGGATTTTAATCTATAAAATTGAGATGGCAGGCAGAGTACAGGTACTTGTATTAGAAGGACTTTATAATTATATTAAACTGTATACTGTACCTGTTGTCAGTCTACCATCAATCATAACTTATTATAGGCAAACAACAATGAACTGTCTGCTTGACCTTTTATTAGGAAAATTCAGATAGGATAATCCACCCAATAAATGGGTAGTGTTAAGATCCAAGTTATTATATATACAGTACATGTGTCTACTCTATAAGGTGAGTATCACTCATGATGAACACCCAAGTTTCTTACACATAAATTAACTGATACATGATAAATATTTAAATTAAAGGTCAAACGGACAGGTCAATGTTGTTTACCTATAATTATTTGTGCCATTTATGTAAATTTGTTTGTTTTATTTAAACAGTGCAAAAGAAATATACAGTCCCTAGAAGTCCAGATGAAAAGGACACAACTGAATTACTGAGACAAGCAGAGCCAATTGATTATATGGGCGAAACCAGCGATCCTTTAAATGATTTCATCCGCAGTTCAGAATCGTCGGGATATCAGTCGTCACAAGGTGCATCCACTCAGTCCAGTAGATATGGTATGTCAAGACCACATTCCAGACCCCCACCAAAAGGGATATTTGATGATGTGTAAAATGTGTGAAGTATTAGAATGGTAACTGTACTTAGTAACACATTATATACATGAATTTTAATGTTCTGAAAACGCCACTCAATTGATTTTAATTGTCTTCAGAATATGAATCAAAGTAGAATTATGTAGTGTTTCATGTCAGAGCTAAGGAGTTGGTGTTAGTACTAGTGATGAAACAATTATCGGCAACAGTTGAAAAATTGTCGCAAAAAAAACATAACAATTCAGATTATCTATATAAAGTTTGCAGATTCAGTTATTTGCAAATGGAGTGTGTCTCTAAAAAGGTGTTCTGATAGTTGAAGGAAATACAGATCAAGACAAAGAAACTACTGAAAGCAATCTCACAAAAGGATGACACCTGTATCGAACCACAAGGCATCGCCAACAACTCAATATAGTACTGTTATATAAAAAGCCATGTTTAAGCCATATAAATGTATAAGTCTATGTACATTTCATGATTTGTATGTAAAATTGCTCAAAGATTGAAGAAAAAACTAAAATCATGGCTTCATATTGATGATCAATCAGATTACTGGTAGCTTCAAAGTAATTGATGATCAATCAGATTGGGTCTACTGATTATTTTTCGATGGTTGATTCTGAAATTTTTTTTCCAATTGTTCAGCACTAGTTAATGCATTTAACAATCTCCCTCTTAAAGCATAATAACATTAGTGTTTCTAAGTGTATCTGTTAACAGCTGTATAATGTCATGGTGGTGTAGATTTAAACACAACTTCACTCTTGGCAACCGAAAAAAAAATATTTTGAAAACTCCTTTTCTTTTTATACAGGTATTACCCATTTTACATGAGTAGAAATATTGCATAATATGCAAGTCAGAAAATATAATATGGCATTTAAACTATTAATGTTTTTTTCCGAATGTGGGGTGGGGGGAGGGGGTGGGTGGGGGGGGGGGGGGTTAAAGCTGGTAACCAATATGTACATTGAGGTTTTTACTCCCTCTTGAATGGGATATCAGTTTGTTACAAAGACTTCTGTTACATACATCTGTTTAGGTTGGCAATTTCTAGCATTGTGAAATGAAATGGCTTGAATAAAAACATAGCACAACATTGGGGTCAAATCCACAATTCCTTCTTTAAATCATGACTACACAACCAAAATCACTTATCAATATTTATATGTGGTGGTCAAGGCTTGATAGATAACCAGGTTGTTCAGTTGGTAGAATGTCACGCTAGTACTAGTATTTGGAAGGTCCCGAGTTTTGCCACCGTAAAAGAAACAGGAATGGTGTGGACTGGGATCCATATGATTGTCTTGAGCTTTGAGCTTTGAGTCGTGATTTTTTTTCCTCTTCCCTTTTACATATACATGTACATACATGTAGATATCTACTTAATTTTATATAATTTTCCACTTTGCTAGATAAGCACAAACCCAGTGTTTTCTTCAAATCAAGGAGGCCTGTTTATTTACTCAGAACAATATGTTTGTCGTGTATAAATTTCATTTTTCATCTTTTCACAATTTTAAATCAGATATTCTGAACACCTGTTTGCCCATATTTGCCAAATTATTTCCAGCTGCAGAAATACATAGTCATGATATGTATTATATGCAAATTGTAATTGTTAAGCAAAGAGATCATGCTTGAAATTGAACATTTAAGGACAATTGGAGCATACCCAAGTACAGTCAAACAAGTCTATAAAGGCCACCTAAGGGAACCAGTTAAAGTGGCTTTTATGGGCAGGTGGCCTTTATATAAAGATTCAAATACTATGAATAAAGAACAATGGGGATACAATTTGACTGGCCTTTTTTAAGCAGGTGCCCCTTATATAGAGGTGGCCTTTAAGGCAGGTTGGGCTGTATCATATGTTAAAGTAGTTGGGCTAAGGTTCACATTTATTGAGATTGAAGTAGGCATGTGTGTGTGTTTATACATGTGTTAACAATTACAGAGTAAGCAAACTTTCTAAAATGTAGAGTATGGCATGTGTATTTCAATTTAAATAAATGATTTGTTTGTTTCCATGACAAGTTGAGGGTATACAGTGTTTCTGTGTCTGCCTGTTTATCTGGCTGTACTGCCGTCCACCTAACTTCAGGCTCAATGGTTTAACAAGATAACACTGCTTAAGCTACAACTTTTTGTTTTGAAGTATGTTTGTACATACTGGTATATTTAAAATGTGCATGTCTCATCCTCTAAACCGTGGATTGGAAACAAAATCAACTTTGATCCTCTAGGGATTCAATATGTTATGAGATTTACATACGTCAGATTCCATGTTCTGAACTTGAGCTTTCAGCCATTGCAGGGACATCATTTGCATCTAACAGACTCTATATTCCTATGTAGCACACCGTCACTTGCTGACCATGTGCTGTGGCAATGTTGGGGCATATACCCATCTACTTTTGTAACAAGATTTACAAAAAATGTTGTTACACCATTCTTTGTATATTAAGCCTGAAATTAATGTGTATTATGAGATTGAAAGTTTTTGGGCATGGTTGTTACTCTAAAAAAAAAACTTTTGGGTTAGTCTGGAAACCTGTTAATAGAAAAAAAATCTTATGGTTTTGTATGAGTTGAATACATGAGTTAAAGCATAGTGTCAAATGAGTCTGTAGTGTTTTAAAAGCTTGTATTATTATATGTTTGTGACATGTATGGATATTGCATAGAAAAGATTTATATTAATATACATGTGTTATTGTGGAAGAGTATAGTGGAAGTTGTTTATCCTGGATACATAGAAATGTGTACTGATAGTACTTATGTTGCCAGTATGCATTTACTGTTATAATATACATATTATATATATTATATGATACCGTATTACATTGTGAAAAGTGATATACATGTATATATATAGAAGCAATAATGTTGTGCAATTTATTAATATTTGTCATCAATTTATTGTTGGGGAAGAAATTACTTTTGAAATTCTTACAACATTTAGTTTGAATAATGTCTTTCATAGAGGTATTAAAAAGAATTGGATATCGTTTTCAAATTCCCAACTTTGAATCATCTCTTTCATCGAGCCACTGAAAGAATTTGGTGTTGTTTTCAAATTCCTACAAAAGTTCAAACTTTACTGAAACATTTTTTTTAAATTACATGTATATACTATTAGGCTAGCATGGACAGTTAGTGATAAAAAAGAAAATTCATGTTAAAATTACAAAGTAGCTGTTCAATATACATGTACAATGTATTAGTGAATCTAGAACTAGACAGCTCCAACACAAGTTTATCATAAAATATAAACAAAAAATTTATTGCAAAATTATATATTTATACAAAAATAATTTTGCAGATCATGATATCTATACAGTCAAAGCCTCAATTAAGGTTTAGAGGGGGCTCAGTGGCCAAGGCAGTCTTAAGCACAGGCTTACTGATCACAGCTCCTCTTTCAAACTATTCACTCGCTTCAGGGTGTATTTTCTCCAATCCATTATAAATTTGCACTAACATCTTCACATATCAGATGATCACATGTGTTGATATTATTTTTATGAGGCCAAAATAGAGTAGAATCAGTAGATATTGGGTAATACTTGTACATGTCGGTGTAAAACAAAATTTATGTTTCGTTATTATATAGTTGTTGTATATTGGAATAGATGTTAGTATGATGTATATTGGAACACATGTCAGTATGGTGTATATTGGAATAGATGTTAGTATGATGTATATTGGAACACATGTCAGTATGGTGGATATTGGAACACATGTCAGTATGATGTATATTATTGGAACACATGTCAGTATGATGTTTATTGGAACACATGTCTTAGTAATTGTGTATTATGTATTGTGTAAATGCACATTAGTAAAATCTCAATGTCATCAAACACTGGTAGAGTATGGTATATATGGATGATATGTAAAGTAAGATTTTTTTGGGCGTGACTTCCTTTTGTACCTCCCAACCATTAAATTCTATGTAAAAATTTCTTATTAATACCCCCACCCCCACCATGAAGTTTAGGAGGTATTTAGGAATCACTTGTCTGCCTGTCTATCATCTGCCCCAATATCTTGTCCCTTCCATATCTTCCATGTCTATGGATGTATTTTGATCAAACTTGACACAAATGTATACCAACATGAGACTGTGTCAGATACCAAATTTAGTGTTTGTCTGACAATTTAGCTGTTGGAGGGGGTATTTGTCTCTCGAGAAACTGCTTTAGTATTTTCTCAAAAACTGTTGTCTTTCCTTTCAGTTTTGGTTGTGATTAAATATTGTTTAAGGTAATGTCCATTTTGACATTGTATTTCATTAATTTTGTGTATGTTTACATTAAAAGTATTTCATAAATGTTTCAAATGTATGGGATATTTAAATGTTTCTGTAAACATTTTATATCTATATATATACTGGTTAGGAATGCATGGAGTTTACTCCATAAACAAACCGATATACATGTAGATAATTTTTATACCATCCATATAAAACAGTGATTTTGTTGCATTTTCTGCCTTTTTGATTTGGAAATGGGGTTCTCTCTGGGTTGATCTTGGAGCCAATATTGTGCCCCAATATCAGCTTAAAAACTACTATATTTTAAGTTTTTTTCACAATTTTAGCCATTATGATGCTTTTTTTTTCACAATTGCTAGGGCCCCAGGAAGAGACACCCTGGAAAAATTCTGATATATTGCAAAATGCATTAAGACATACTAAGGTCATCAATTTAAAGATGTTTTATTATGACATCTGAAATAAACTGATTTAATTTGTTAGTGTATCACTGTTATTATTTTTTGGAGATTTAAATGATCATTTTGAGAGAATTTTTCCACATTGGGAAACTTCCTGTGTTTCCGTAGTAATATTAGGTACTGTATAGTTGTTTAATTCTGCGGGGAATAAATTCCACAGTTCAGACACTGGAACTTATTCACAGGTATAAAATTTTGCGGTGCATTGGCCAGTGTTAACAATTTTCTGTATGGATTATCTCAGTCTACGTTCAATGCATGCTAAATGAAAGTGTTCACTTGGTATTTAACTTTGCACTATAAAGTCAAACCATGAAGTAAGCGAAATTAAATCCCCAGTGAATAGAAGCAACTATACAGTAAACAAAATCAGATCACTGTAATATGTCATCAAGCTCATCAAAAAGTGTAAAGAGGGATCCACTTTTGTAGCTTCAGGTTAATGTGTGTTAGACAACTTTTGTATTGGAAAATTTTGTAATTGTTGATTTTTTATTTGTTGTTTATTTATTTTATTTATGTATATAATGGGTATAACTATAATTTATTTTATTTATTTACTCTTGTTAAACTGTATCATGGACATTTTAAACATTCCAGCTAGCTGTTAGAGGTATAAGGAAACACAAATGACCTGTCTGCTTGACCTTTCATTAGGAATTCTCATATGAGCCACTTTATACCTGGATAGTGCCAGGTTTCGCAGATAATACATGCACGCTGTGCTTGTGATTCCTGTTTCCCCTATGATTAAGACAAAATTTATACTTGTTTTTCCTGAATGTAAATTCATTGGCCAATAATAAATATTGAATTAAAGGTCAAGCAGTCAGGTCAATATTGTTTACCAATTGATAACTTTACTAATAACATACATGTACAACAATAATATACATATATGTAATATGTACTGTTTGTGTGTGTATGTGTGTGTGCATGTGAGAGAGAGATATCCACTGTTTTATACACTAGTTATTATGTACCAGGTACTTAAGTTTCTACAAGATTGTCCTTGTGTAAAATTTGACTTCCTGAAATTTACATCATTTCTTATGCAGAATATATTTGGTTGTTTCTCCCATTCCTATCAATTTAAATCTTAATTAAGGCAAAAAATTGTATTTTGTCATTTAAAATGATAACACCAATGGCCACACCACACCACTAATGGCCACACCATTGCATTAGGTCTTTGCTCTGCTATAGACATTATTGGGCTTGTATGGAGGACTGATGTAGAGTGTCTAACATAATCAATTATAGTAGCAAGAAATTGTATTTTGTTATTTTAATGGATAGCACCATACTATTGTATCCATCTTAGGTATTTAAGGACTTATATAGAATTAGCTACAATACGCATGCAATTATAATATAGTAGCTTTAGAGATTTAAACATTTCATCACCCTTGTTGTAGACTATAAATCCATAATAGTGCCACAAGTTCATGGTTAGTGCCACAAATCCATAGTTAGTGCCACAAATCATGGTTAGTGCCACAAGTCTATGGTTAGTGCCACAAATCTATGGTTAGTGCCACAAATCATGGTTAGTGCCACAAATCCATGATACCGCCACATATCCATATCTAGTGCCACAAATCCATGATTAGTGCCACCTAACTTACAGTATTTTTCTCGCCTTCATGTTGTAATTAATATAGAGGTAATATAAATATTTTACACATTTTCTCCAAGTCACTACATCTCCAGGTCCTGGGATCACCAACAATACTCAAGGTAAACAATAACTTAAGATTTCAGACGAAATGTAAATTTAAATATAAAAACTAAAAACCTAAGTATTGTTTGTGATGCTGCGGCCAGATGTGACACTTGTATACAAAAATGTATTATTCAGTCGGACCTGTCTTAAATGAACCAGAAGTAAAATGTGAATATCTGAATCAAACTATTTTAGTAGAACTTGTCATAAATGTTATTTGATAATAAATGGACTTTTGTAATGTGTATATTCTGAACACAGTCTTCAGACAAGAAGGGCCCTCAGTGACCTATGTTCGAATCCCTCTCAGGAAAGATCTTTGTGCGGGAAATGTTGTCATTTTGCTTTCCGAGGGTCTATGGTTTACTCTGGGCACTTTGGTTTCCTCCACCTTCCCAGAAAATAGCGTTGAATTGATATAAAAAATCTTGATGGGGGCATAAAACTCCAATATTCAGCTCAACTCCAGAAGTTGATCACTTAAGACAGGTTCTACTCTATATAATAGTAATATTTAAATATAGATTCAAATCTAGTTTTAATAGTTGGGTTTATTTTAAGGATAATTGAATTTCAAATTGCTAGATGGCAGTCATATTTGAGAAGTTATTCCAGGATATCTATAGAAAAATTGACATGGATTTTGTCTTGAATTCATTCAAATTAGATATTTTGCATGATTTGAAACTGCTCTTTATGGAATATCTAAGGAACTTTAAGAATATCCATATTGGATAATGTCCAATAGATGTGAAGTAAACATGGGAACTTGTAGAAGGGGCCTTGTTGTATGGGTTTAAATAACAAAATTAGGAAGGTGAAATGAGATCAAAATGTTCACATGGTTTTATAGAGGTGACTTTAAGCAGATGCATCCTTTACGGCTTGTTAACTATACAATGTCTCATATTTTAACTGTACAGTAAAACATCTTTACAATGAAGCCCTGGGGACTCTGTTTTTTTAAACTTTGTTATAAAGCAACATGTTATATATAGACTTATATAGAGAAGCGGTCATGTCCAATATTTGACTTTGTACTGTCCATGTATTCGGTTAAATCATGTTTGTTGTATTCATGTTTTACTGTATACAATTTTAGAAATGGCCTAAATACAATTAAATTTCTATATCTAAATCTAACTCTGTAACATATACTTGGTGCTCTTACTGTTCATTCATGTCTTTCCTATCTAATCATAGGCTTCCATGAATTTAAAACTATTAGAAGCCATATTTCCAAAATATAGTCCAGTTTAAAGTATTTCTTCACAAGTTTGCCGAAAGAGATCACTTTTTGAAAGCATTTCTCAGAAATAAGTAGCCAATTGCAATTTCGGCAATCAGGAATAGAAATATGGCAGCATTGTTGCAAATAAAATGTTGAAACATTTAAAAATGCTGACAGTATAGCATGATATAAAAAGACTATTCAAGAACACCCCCCTTCCAAGTACTAGGAATTGGGCTTTAATAAACAGTTGACTTAAATTATCCATTATTGCTACAAGACTTTTTGTCGGAATTTTTAATCAAATATTGATATTTCTTTCAATCTGGTTTTATATTCTTGGTTTTTGTTACAAGTGTCATATTGAAATATGACTTTCTATTTATGAATGTTCTAACAATAAAATGTGACTACCTATTTATGCATGTTTATTCTGTATGACAAACACATTTGTGATCAGTAAGAATTTAAATATTCACCAGTAATAAAATAATTTTTACAACATCAGACTTCATTGTTATTAACCACATACATACAAATTATATGCTCATTTCTAGCAACAGTACACACTATGGTGAGGCATTGTCCATAATAATTTGTCTGGCCTACTCCACAAAACCCATCCGGGTCTGACCCAAGACTTAAAAGTGGGTAGTGACTGTTCTTTCACCAAGCACTCGGTATTACGAAATGAAAGTCACGGTTCTTTCGGATGGGAACTCAAAATAAACGAGGTCTCATGTCTTGGTAGGCTTGGCACCATAAAGAACCCTGCTGTATAATGCCATCAGCACAACACACATGCAAAATTTCTGCACCTTCGTCTATAGCTGGTGACATCTCAATGTAAGTGAAATATTCTTGACTGGGGCATAAAACACCATTACTTAACTCAACTCCACAAACACTATTTAAGATATTTTTTTACTAAATTGATTACTTGATTGAAATTTCAAAGGGGCACAAATCTGTCAAATTTGAACCCCAGTCAGTCCTTACTAAGACTTGACAATGGACAATCAGGAAATTTATGAATGTAAATCACTAGACCCAAGACACCGATAACCTAGCTGTGTCATGATTGAGACGAGTCGGGTTTTATAGTGTTTTAAACCTCAATATTGGGGCAGTGGAGGAATCTGGAGTACCTATAATAAACTGCTGACCTTTGGCAAGCTGATAAGCTTTTTAGCTCACCTGAGCACAAAGTGAGCTATTGTGATCACTGATCAGTCTTTGTCCGTTGTGCGTTATGTGACGTGCATTGTGCGTCGTGTGTCAACTTTTCATTATTAACACTCTACAGGCCACAGTTTTTGTTATATCTTCATCAAATTTGTCCAGAACGATGTTCATGACCAAAGCAAGGTCAATTTCGTATATGGGTCATGTTGGGTCAATAAGTAGGTCACTAGTCAAATCATAGAAAAACCTTGTTAACACTCTAGAGTCCATATTTTTTGTCCAATCTTCATTTAATTTGTCCACAACGATGTTCATGACCAAAGCAAGGTCAAGTTCGTATATGGGTCATGTTGGGTCAATAAATAGGTCACTAAGTCAAATCATAGAAAAACCTTGTTAACACTCTAGAGTCTATATTTTTTGTCTAATCTTCATATAATTTGTCCAGAACGATGTTCATGGCCAAAGCAAGGTCACGTTCATATATGGGTTATGTTTGGTCAATAAGTAGGTCACTAGGTCAAATCATAGAAAAACCTTGTTAACACTCTAAGAGTCCATAGTTTTTGTCCAATCTTCATATAATTTGTCCACAATGATGTTCATGACCAAAGCAAGGTCAAGTTCGTATATGGGTCATGTTGGGTCAATAAGTAGGCCACTAAGTCAAATCATAAAAAAAAACCTTGTTAACACTCTAGAGTCCATATTTTTTTCCAATCTTCATATAATTTGTCCAGAACGATGTTCATGGCCAAAGCAAGGTCACGTTCATATATGGGTTATGTTTGGTCAATAAGTAGGTCACTAGGTCAAAGCAAGGACAAGTTCATATATGGGTCATGTTGGGTCAATAAGAAGACCACCTTGTTAACACTGAGTCCATAGTTTTTGTCCAATCTTCATATAATTTGTCCAGAACGATGTTCATGACCAAAGCAAGGTTTAAGTTCGTATATGGGTCATGTTGGGTCAATAAATAGGTCAGTAGGTCAAATCAAAGAAAAACCTTGTTAACACTCTAGAGTCCATATTTTTTGTCCAATCTTCATTTAATTTGTCCACAACGATGTTCATGACCAAAGCAAGGTCAAGTTCATATATGGGTCATGTTGGGTCAATAAGTAGGTCACTAAGTCAAATCATAGAAAAACCTTGTTAACACTCTAGAGTCCATATTTTTTGTCTAATCTTCATATAATTTGTCCAGAACGATGTTCATGGCCAAAGCAAGGTCACGTTCATATATGGGTTATGTTTGGTCAATAAGTAGGTCACTAGGTCAAATCATAGAAAAACCTTGTTAACACTCTAAGAGTCCATAGTTTTTGTCCAATCTTCATATAATTTGTCCACAATGATGTTCATGACCAAAGCAAGGTCAAGTTCGTATATGGGTCATGTTGGGTCAATAAGTAGGCCACTAAGTCAAATCATAAAAAAAAACCTTGTTAACACTCTAGAGTCCATATTTTTTGTCCAATCTTCATATAATTTGTCCAGAACGACGTTCATGGCCAAAGCAAGGTCACGTTCATATATGGGTTATGTTTGGTCAATAAGTAGGTCACTAGGTCAAAGCAAGGACAAGTTCATATATGGGTCATGTTGGGTCAATAAATAGGTCAGTAGGTCAAATCAAAGAAAAACCTTGTTAACACTCTAGAGTCCATATTTTTGTCCAATCTAATTGTTCTAAAAGGTGTTGTACCGCATTTCCCCCACAATTATTATTTTGTCCCACATAACTACTATCTGTGAGCCAATCCTAGCCCATATTTTTAGTCTTCATCGAGTTTTGATTAACCCAGATTCTTCCTCTTTTTCATCTTTATTTATCCTTTGGCATCAAAAACAAACATACTAATCCATGTCCAAATCACAATCCAGAAGCAATGTAAAAACTTTGGAACTGACAAGTTAGGTTAGCACCTCCTTATGACATATGATTGATCTTTTCAAATAAAATGCATATTATACTATTATGCCAACCCAACTTTTGAAAACACACTGGATTTTAAGTCCTCGGCCAGGATGACCCACCAACATGTCTTGAGGTTAACACTGTGGTATGTTATATATATTCCAAATATACCGGGAGTTATTATACATATATTGTCAGGTAATTAAAATACATGTAATTCCAAGACATAAAACAAAAGAAAAGAAAAAAAACACAACTTGTTTTTATCTTCTTTTTTTAATTGTTCCTTTATAACAATAACACCCCTATGCAACAAATTATTTATATATCTATGTACATGGTTAAAAATAAAAACAATCTACATCACCATACTAGAATATTTCATTGACTTAACATAGTGTAAAACATAATGAAAATTATGTAACAATTTAAAACATTTCTGGAAGGGAGCTAGGGATGTAAAATTTTTCACTTGGAAGTTATATAGGAATGAGTTTTATCGTGAGAAACATTTTGCAAAGTACAATATCAAGACCAGCAGAATGTTTGCAGCATTTTTATAATTTCTTTACGGTACAAGATGTAATTTCCACATTAATTAGTGACAATAATCTCTCATCATAAAAAATAAATCTACAGTTAAATCTCATTATAATGCCCCTTGAGAACTTTGTCAGCTATAAACAATTGCAGTAGACCACTTGGTCAATGAGGCCCCAATTGACGTATCACCTGCCATGTCATGTTTCGACACTGGCCGCCATCATGGTACCAAAGCGGCAACTAATGACTTACTAGTGATAGTGACGTCATTAAATGGCACAATTCAGGCCGAGTTTTCATTCTTTTAGTGTGTAATTTAAGCATGCTGGGCATTTGTAGGAACATTGTGGGCATGGCCGTGATCCATCAATTTTGTAGAAATATAAATCCTGGTGTTGTATGATGCAAAATGTTTTCATCATTTGATAAAATAATCTCAACAAGTACAATACTGTAAATTGGAAACTTTAAGCATCAGTTAATTTTCACGAAATTCACCATTAAAGATAATCAACATAATTTTATTTCTGCAATGTCAGATGATGATCAGCGCAAGATAGGGATCCTCAATAACAACTTTAGTTTCAATTAGCAAAGTGGCTCCAGAGAAGATTTTAAAGGATTTTTGCCAATTATTAGATTTTATTAGCACGATTACATACTGTATCAGAAGAAACGTTAGTGGTAGGAAACTTTTGTGGTTTTGATCTTCTAAAATACACATATTTCCAGTTAAGAAATTTTCAAAGTTCTGACCATATGGAACATGTACCAAGGGAAATAAGAAATTTCCGCTGAGAAGATATATTCACTGAACAAATGTTATCATGAAAATTACAAATATTTTTTTTTCTTCGCAAATGTTTCTTCTTATACGGTATATTTCAAAATTTAAAATTTCGTGAGAGAAAGTTTTACTTTCATGTCTTGTTTGTTACTCTCATGAATTTACGTGAAAATAAAAAAATAATCCCTGATCTACTGTATTCAATTTGTAGATAAGTAAATAAATATTTGGCACAGTTTAAATACAAAAATAATTTTAAAAAATTACAATACAGCGAAACCTGTATATAAAGACACCTGCAGGACTTAGGAAATGTGGACTTATTAAGATAAGTGGTCTTTATATAGATGTAGGTGTCTTTTTGGTCTAAATATGAAGAAAAGGGCCTTAAAACACTGGTCTCAATGAATAGCTGGTCTATATATAGAGGTGATTATATAGCAGGTTTTACTGTATAGCATTTGACAGCAGTTTTCAACAGAAATCAAGCAAGTGTTCAACAGTCTTTGCAGTGCTATTACAACAAAAATTGCAATAAACATCTTTATACATGTATTTTGAAAAAGTCAAAAGACTGGGGGAAGATCTTAAGTAGTCTTGTAGTGCTAAAAACAATATCAAAATTCGCATCTTGTTTTTTTGTGAAAAGGTTAAACATCAACAGAAAACTGTTTCCATGAACAGATATCCTAATTTTGCAATTAAGTGTACAACAATGTTTTGACCTTGATCTATGACACGATTTAATATTGCAATGACTAGGACACTGAGGCATGTTGAAGATAGTGTTTGCTCTCCACTACCCTCACACTAGTCTCTAGAAATATCGGATCGGACCGGCATGTAATTACTAAATTGGCTCTAAAAATCTATAAAGGCCTAAAACAGGGGTCAAACTCACAGCGAAGAGATACCATGGGTTTGAAGGCCAAAGCTTTAACCACTTGGGCACTGTTACCCCAGAAAATATGTTTAGTAACTTAATCAACATTATTACTCAATTTATTTTAGGTTTGATTTAATTTTTTTCATGTTTGTAGAACAGAAAATTACATGTAGTATAAAATTATTGATAATCTTGGAATGTTTCTTTTTCAATTTCAACAATCTCTCATATTATTCTGTAAGAAAAACTACAAAAATATTTAATATTTTATGTTGAATAATAAGTAAAACTATAATAAACTTATATTATTATTTTTTAATATATGATTTTTAAACTTAAGACCTTATAATGCTCATTCTATTGAGGATATACATACTAGTATTTTTTTATTCAGATACATCTATATTTTTTTTATTTTCCTTCAAATTTCCTTAAAATGATGAACAAAGTGTGGGAATTGATTGGAACTGTTTAAAACTTAAAATGTTATTATGCTTATCACATTGAGGATGTACATGCTTATTCCCCCCCCCCTCTCTCTCTCCTTGTTGTTCTTAAATTTTCTTAATATGTTGTGCAGAGTGAGAGAAATGACTTGAACTGTACTGGAACTACATGGATTTCAAAACAAAAAGACAAGAGGTATAAACCAATTCTACATTGCATATTTCTATCTCATTATCATACACACTTTCACAGCAAAAAAAAAATATAATAATAAAATAAAAATGCATGAGTAAAACCTCATTATAAACTATAATGCCTCTAAATGACTTGGCCACCTTGCTTACCACCACATTAATTTGAAGTCCCAAAATCCATTTCATCACCCCTTTATAATGCCACAATTTGACTGAACAAAAAAGGTGGCAATGAATCAAGGTTTCATTGTATTTTCAAAGCATCAAAGTATATTTCTTTATATAAATCTTTTCTTGATTTGTTGGCAAATCTATTTATAATGCCATCATTGGATTGAACAACTAGTGGCAATAAACTGAGGTTTAACTGTATGTTCTATAACAATTGATGTATCGCCGACCAAACCTTTTATGATCTGACACTGGCCACCATCACAGTACCAAAGGGGCAACTAATGATGTACTAGTGTCAACGACATCATTAAATGACACAATTCAGGCTGAGTTTTCATTTTTGTTGCATCTTATTCAAGCAAGCCAGGCCTTTGTCAGAACATTGTGGGCGTTGTCGGCGATCTGTTAATTATACAGTTAAACAGACTAGAAGAATAACAATAATTGCCTAACATCATATAAGCTCTGCTCATCATCTTAAATGGTGGACAATGATGCCCACATTCACACTCATGCAAAGAATATATTAACTAAAGCATTTCTGTACTCTATGGCGAGCTTAACATGACAAAATGCCAAAGTGTTGTACCAACTCAAAATTGTGTTCAATCCAGAAACAAAGTTTATGGGGTTGCCCTGGACCAGGCCTTAAAAAACAGGGGTCATGTTTTCAAAAATTGGGTCAACATACATGCAGTAATATTATAATTTTATTTGAAGATACCAGGTTTCAGTCAAACAAAAAGCATAAATGAGCAAGAGGATTTTGAGCAAGAGTATTTATTCAAAACTCAACTAAAATTAAAATGATGGGTCGGAGTTGGCCAACACACAATGTTTTTGTGGGACAATAATTGTTATTTTGGGGCCAATGGTGCAAGGGCTACCAAGTATTCTTCATCCATATGCAGTGTATAAAAACAGATACAGGTTATTAACATTACAGAGGGAAATAGTTATACAATGTACAACCTCAAGGTTTTTTCTGTTTGAGATCCTAGATATCATCTTACTAATGGCACGATGTAATTTAAAATCAGTTTTGAGACTATAAGACTGGCCATCATGTACAAAATGCCCAAATAAAAATAAAAATTTCTATACAATACAGTATTAAAGAATCTCTCAATATATGTGCTAAAAATGAAACATATTATAGTAAGGATCTTTTTCAAAAAAAAAAAAAAAAACAAAAAAAAAAAAAACATCTGATGGCAATGTATAAGAGTCAATTTTAACATGAGGGTTTATATTGTAAAAATCAATAGATGAGAGGGTGTGATTATATGCAACCACAAACAATATGCTATTATAGGCAAACAACATTGGCTAGTCCGCTTGACCTTTCATTGGGAATATTCATAAAGAAGGATCCACCCAATATATGGGTAGTGTTAAGGTTGCAATTAATCTTAATACAAGTCATGTGTTTAGTGTTCACATTATGTAGACAAAATAAGCAGACTTGATCCCTAGACGTAAATGCACTCATCCATGGTAAATACCGGTACATGTATTTAAATTAAAGGTCAAGCAGACAGGTCAATGTTGTTTACATATACTATTTATTGAGGTGTTTTAGATTGATCAGTGTTTATAAATATTTTGTCATTAGATTGTGAATGACCTTTACATTAATACACTACACATCAATTACACATTACATATAGGTAAACAACATTGACCTGTCCACTTGACCTTTGATTTAAACAGTCATGGACGAGTAAATTTAAGTAATGGGGATCACACGTGTATATTTCATCTACCTGATGTGAACACTAATCATTGACAATGTGTATATGTATTAACTACGAATCCTAATGCTACCCTTGTATTAGGTGGATCCTCTTATATGAATATTCCTAATGAAAGGTCAAACGGATAGGTCAATGTTGTTGGCCTATACCATCTAGATCAGGTTTTATTTTATATAAACAACATAGAAGAAGCTGTACATAAGAATTAAAAATTTATGTCGTCAATATCACAGTACAATATATAAAGCTAGTTTATAATACATGTATAGTCTATCAGAGATACTGTGGCAGGGTGTTTATAAACACAGGCGAGTCTATTCTTCCCACATGGGTATTAATACCATGTTTTTATATGTGTATATTCACAATTGTATGAGTTCATGTCAAAACCACCTTTATATATGATCCATATTTACATTATATAGACTCTTCCATGTTTATAAACACTCTGTCACAATATCACTGACAGACTATACAATTCATGACATTGTTTTAAAATACATATACATACATACATATTAATTCTTTCTCATTATCAATGAAAGTGCATAACAGATACATATAAACTTTGTGTACACAAATACATGTTGTACGCATAGTTTTACAATACTGGTACACTTGTACATGCATATTATTCTTCTTGCATACATTATCAAGAAATGGAAGGGCATAATAAATTCATGCACACATTTTTGTACACATATTACTTGCTGTATATTATATACAGATTATTACAATACTGTGAATACATATAATATTCCATTACATGATTTTTATCATTTCATAACACACACACACACACACACACACACACACACACACACACACACACACACACACATTTTGAAATTCCATTTTGGAAGTTTGAGTACAAATATTGGATTTAAAAACATAAGGAGATACACCTACCCACAAATTCATACACTTTTAAACATTTTTTCAGCAGCAATAAAAGTTCTTATGAGTACAGGGATAAAGTTTTCGTTGGGTACAAATATTATATAATCTATAATACTAATAACAATGGTCACCTTCTTCTCCCCATACATACTGATTATATAGATCAATATTTTATTTATAAATGGCATGCCAGTCTTTATATGGTTGGTACTGTATAGATGTTTAATTCTGTGGGGATAAAATTTCGCGGTTCAGACACTGGAAATTATTCACCCAATTTCACAGGTATAAAATTTCACGGTGCAGTGGTCAGTGTTTTTCTGTACCAATTATCTAAGTCTACATTTAATGAATGCTAAATGAAAATATTCACTTTATATTTAATTTCGCTCTATAAAGTCAAACCGCGAATATAGCCAAATTAAATCCCGCATGAATAAAAGCAACCATAGAGTAATACATACAGATATATACACATACATGTATACCCGGTATATCATACTGTGTACAAGAGTGTTTATATATACTGTAAATATTCATATAGTGATTATATATATATATATATATATAAGAAGTCTATAGAAAGATGCTGACTTATGTTCCATGTAATACTCCACATGGTTTTACAAACAACTCCTTATTGGGGGTTGGGTGGCAGCTCAGTCGTTGAGTGGCCTAACGCATGCCCTTATTGCTCATATTGCCTCTAACCACTTAGGCTTGAACCTAACTCAGACAGACCCTAGTATGAAAGAGTTGGTCAGTTTGTTTGCCAAAAATCTGTGGTTTTTCTCTGGACACTCTGATTTCCTCCAACATCCTAGAGATGACTACCTTGAAATAGTGGTAAGCAAAAGAATCTAGACAGGGCAAACAACAATATAACTAAACTGTACTCCATTGAATAATTTATAAATTTCCTGCAAAAGTGCTTATCAATTTCCTGTAAAAATTGATGTTATTAATAATAATAATAATTTTTATTTTAAAGTGCAACCCGATTTATACATTATTCCTAGTAATATTAACAAATACACAATATCGGCCAGCCTAAGTAGGCTTACGATGCACTACCTTTAATGTCCATACGTAGAGCGAGAACTATTACGTTTAATTAAACTATTTATGAAAAAGTTTGCCACATGTTTGATTTTTGAAGAAGAAAGGCATAGTATATTCTTCAAAAGGTCCTATTCCTAGAATATGGGTATGCACACCAAAACCAGTAATGACAGTTCTGCAGAAACATTAGTTGAATATCACACGGTTCATAGACAAACATCAACATATATTCTACCTATAGCAGTAAAATGGACTTTTTCTTATTTCAAAAGTATAACAATATTCAGCACAAGCAAGGATTAGAGATGTAAGATTGATAATGCCACAATTAACTGACCTCTTAAAATTTCAAAATAAATATGTATGAATTTCACTTGACGTATCACATATGTAAAACTTCAAAGAGCTAGAATGGAGAAAATGAAACATATTTTTCAGACATACATGCACATGTATCATTCAGTTAGTGAACTCATGCAACACTTGTTACATTAAAGCTTCTCGTATTTTGGTTATATTCATGAATTTATCTCTTTGATGCTTTGTCTCAAAACAAGTCGTTTCTAAGGGCAATATATAAATACAAATATGAATATAATGTAAATCACAATTTAAGAATTCTTGAAGAACATAACAAGAGAAAATCTTTGGATATTATGCATGGAATTCATTTAAAATTAAAAAAAAAAAAAAAAAAAAAGACATCACACACAAACAAAAAAAACATAAACACTAAAAATCTGCAAGATAATACTAAAATAAATTATCTTTAGAATGAACTTCAAGGTACATCGGAAAAAGTCTAAACTGAGCATTTCCTGAACCCAAGATTTTGTTAACTTCACATATGTTTTCTGATTATGCAGGTTCATTTAAACAATATTAAGGACATGACCTTATAAAGTCCACTTAAGTTCAGTTAAGACAGAATTGAAGTTTAGTTGAGTTCTGTTTTTAAAAGTTACACTGTAGTTTAGTTTAGACAAGTTTTGAGTTTATTCCAGGATCAGTTTTCACAGATTACACTGTAGTCTAGTTTCGACAGGTTTTAAGTTCACTCAGGGTTGGGTTTTCCCAGGTTACACTTTTCAAGGTTAACTGATGAGTTTAGGTATACATGAAATTGCTTCACAGAATAAGATGCACTGCAAGTAACCGTGATATACTAGGTCAGAAAAAAAGAAGTTTAGGTAACCATGACAATCAGGTGTCTAAGTAATCATGACATCCAGCCATCTCTGTTTATCTATGTAACCATGACAATTAGGTGTCTAAGTAATCATGACATCTAGCCTTTTCTGTTTATCTATGTAACCATGACATCCAGGTCTTCATGAGGAGTGCTGGATCTTCTAATCTTTGGTGTCATTTCGTCTTTGACTTCTAACCGCTCTAAGTCATAAAGAACTTCTAATAAACAGGCCACACTCCATGCCTGGGCAGGACAGCTATCTTTGCAAAACTGAAATAAGATAAAAATTCTGATACATATTATGTATTTAAGGTTACATGAAAATTACCCTAAAATTTGATATATAACAGTAAAAGAAAATCTAGCATGAAGAATTGTGTCACAGGGGTTAAAGATTCCCTGAGGTCCAGATCCTATTGATTTTACATTGAAACCTTGATATTTAAACTGTAAAACTCTGATGGACCTGCCATCAATTTTTACCACTATTTCTATGTGATAACATAATTGCACATGGACCTTTTTATGATATTGAACTTTCAATTTTATGTGGGACCTGCCAATATAAGGACAAAAGGTCCTGGACCTTCCTTTACAAAACATAATTTTGAACCCCTGTGTCAAATAAAAATATCATGATGCCCCATGTCACAGTAGACTTGGCGCACTAAGGACCCTCCCTGCACATTGCTCTGAGTTCACTTTAAAGGTAAAAATTTCTGCCACTTCACCTATAGCTGGTGACATCTCTATATAAGTGAAATATTTTTGTCTGGAATGTAAAACTCCATTTAACCTATCAATCAATCTTATTTAATGTTTTTGTATTAAACATGTTAAATATTACTGAAAGCAAACTATGTGAAATATTCTTGACTGGGAATCAATCAATCAATAAGTTATGCTTACCTGTCCATTTGAATTGGTTAGCTCTGGTAATGACTGCCAGGCAGAATTCAGGAGATCTTCATAGTGTCTTGATAATTTAGTCTTTATATAGCTAGCAGTATTCTTCAATATACCAGGACGATCAGGTTCAAGGATTTTAGCAAAATGTAATTTGGCTCTCATAAAAAATCCTAAAGGCCATAACCATTCCTGTAATATATTAAATGTACATCTGATAAAAATAATTGTTTGTTTTTAATACTCACTGTTTTAACATGGGAAATTTTAAACAGAAGCCCTACAAGTATTATTTCAATTAAGATCAATTCCAATACATGTACTTATTGCATTTTGATAAAAATCAGGAAAAGGGGGATATGGAAAAAAACAATTAAGGGAATAGGGGAAGTGAAAGGAAGGGTGAGGGGGAGTTAGAATGGAGAGAAAGGGAAAAGTGGAAAAAGGACTGAAGGGGGTTTGGAAGGAAGAAAAAAGAAAGGGAATAATCTGGGAAAGTAAAAAGGGAAAGGGAGGCAGTGGGAAGCAAGGAGAAGATGGAAGTGAAATAAAATGAAAAGTGAGTAGGGAGGGCAACAAGACTTTGGAAGGAGGTAAAAGAAAGGGAATAACAGGGAAAAAAGGAATGGGAAGGATACACAATTGGAAGTGGAAACCAGAAGGAAAGCAGGTAGGGAGGGGGAAGAGGGATGCAGAATAGAAAAAGTGGGAAAGTATGGAAAGTGGAAATAGGGAAGGGAAAGCGGGAGAAGAGAAAAAGAATAAGGAAGGACAGGAAGGTGGTAGTTGGGAAGGGAGAAGAAAACCAAAACAAAGGATGTGTGAATAAAGATGGAACAGGACAGTAGGGGAAGGGAAGAAAGGGGAAATGAGAAAGCAGAAAGGAAAAGAGAGAGAAAATAGAGCGTGAGACAAGAGGTCCAATGGGCCTGATATGCTCATCTGGTAAATGATGGCTGGAATTTACAAGATACAACATGGCCTTTGGTCAGGTTACAAGATACAACATGGCCTTTGGTCAGGTGACCCCCCCCCCCCCCCCAAAAAAAAGGAAATTTGAAAGAGTAGGAAGGAGAAGATGTTAAAAAGAGATAACAGGAGAGGAAGTGAAAAGAGAAGGTGGAGGTTATCCCATTTCCTCCTTTAGGGTTGTAAAGGGCACAGAATTTAAATAATGAATTACCGGTCCATTGTGATAATTGAATCCATGAGCTACTCTGGAATCCTCGGAATCATTTCCATTATCATAATCTCCATTATATGACCAATCACTACAAAACAGAAAACAAGACTGCTTGATAAACTACTTATTTTAAACTGTATTATTCTCAAAATTCAGAAATATGTTCAATACTGTATAGTCACTTTTATTCACTGGGGATTTCATAATTTTGCTATATTCATGGTTTGACTTACTAGCTAGAAATTAAATACCAAATGAATATTTTCATGTAGCATTCATTCAATTTTGACTGGGATAATCCAGACAGAAAATTGTTTACACTGGCACCTGCACTGTGATATTTTATACCCGTGAATAAATTCCAGTTTCTGAACCGCAAAATTTTATCCCAGCAGAATTAAACAACTATGCAGTATACGAAAGGTGTATGGTTATCTATGCTGCTAATCATCATGTTGTTATTTTCCTATTCTCTCAATGATTATGTATATACAAAGTTATGCCTTAAGATGCGAACAAGAACACCACATCCACATCTAGTCAATAAAAACATATTATTTAAATGCCTATTTTTTGTTTTTTTTGTTTACTGAATCCCAATATCAATGTCTGCTCATCTTTTTAGAGGTGAACTATCGGACTAATTCGTGGTATAGAAATTTGTGTTTAAATATACCTTTTGTATTTAGTAAGGAATTGAATAAGTTCCATTTAATTTATATTACCCTTGAAAAATTCACATGCAAGTGCAATTTCAAATCTCTGAGTGCATGATTAATATAAAGGGTATACATTATTACAGGTACTAAACTAATGTTTTAATTTTGCAGCACTAGATGGCAGTTTTGGAATAAAATCCTCAAAAGTATTAACATGATTAATGTATAAAACAATTTTAGTAATGCACTCAAAACAAGTACAAGTAATATTCCAGGATAAACTCAATAGACAGTAATCACCTTGGATCCAGGGTTTTAACCCCTAGTGGTCCGACAAGAAGTTCTTCAATTTCTGTTAAAGCTGTCCAAGCATGTTCTGGAGTAAATAGGTCTGGTGCCTAAATGTCAATAAATAATATATTACAAGTAATTATCCTAATCAGATTTCTAGAAACAGAAAAATACAGTTAAACCTGCCTTGAATGTCACATCTATATAAAGGGCAGTAAAATTTTATCGAAATTTTTCACTATTTATGTTATTTCAATATGTATTATACTATAAGGCCTGCTTCCAATATGGGCCATTTTTACTGGTTATCTTGTGTGACCTTTATAGACAGGTTTGACTGTAACTCAATGCTATTGGATAATATATGCATGTATGCATGTGCCACAACTGCATCCTTATTCCTTACTGACCAAATGAACATCTCCAATCAATCTGGAGATGATACAGAATTTGATTGATTTTTCTTGTAACAACTTCTTCAAAGCTCATTTTCAGAACAAGAAAACTGACAAAACTTTCTCACATTATGTAGAGTCAGAGTGGGATTCTAACTTGGGCAACGAGTAGCTTGTAATCCTTTTGCACAGACTTCAGACCACTTTGCCATCAAGGCCCTCCCCTTTGGGAATGAATGAGTCCTATCAATTAAGGTCTTGATATAAGTGACATTGGCTTTGTCTTTGAGTCTTTGAGGTGTTCAAGTAACTGAACTGAATAAGGGTACAGCTGCAGTAGCTAAGTTGGTAGAGTGCTCCCTCCGTAAGTGGGAGGTTATGGGTTCAATCTCTGGTCATGATAAAGAATCCTGCTGTATAACATGTATAATGCCACCACTGCAATGCATAGACAAACTTTCTGCATCTTTGCCTATAGCTGGTGAAATTCCGATATAAGTGAAATACTTTTGACAGGGACATAAAACACCATTACTCACTCACTGAACAAGGGAACCACTTTGAAAGTTCACCTGTGTTTCATACAACTTAACATTTGTGCAAATCTATTATTTCCAAGGGATATAACAATGTAATTCCAGGAAAATGCAATGTGGAGGTTTTCCATAATCAGTGCAAGCAACTTGTCCACACAAATATTAGTGGATGTCAGATGATATATGGGTACTACATGTACTGTAAATTGGGAAATTTTTAACATATTTTTTATTTTCACATAAATTTGCGAGAGTAACAAGACACAAAGCAAAACTTTGTTAGAATTCACTTGCATTTGCACTGACCATCCTTGGACAATGCAAAAAATAAAAATATGCAATTATCTTAAAATTAAAATTAACCGACACAAAAATTTCCCGAAATACAGTAACCAACATCAAAGTTTTGCCATATAATTAACAAATAATACTAACAACCACCATGGCAACAGTTGAGTTGGGTCTCAGTTGAAAGTCCGTCCAGAATGGTTGTGCATAATAAGAATCCTTATACATCCCTCTTCTGTTGATCAGTTCAGGATGTGGCTCAAACTCCGGAACAGATGTAGGGTTGATCCAAAAAAATCTCTCAAAGTTGTGACGGATTTTATCACCCCAGTCTTTAAATGATATCTTAAAACAATGACCTGAAACATCAAACATATGATGGTGTTTTAATCATGTACATGTACAGTATAACCCTGATTCATTGCTACCATTCATTCTGTACAATTTGGCGTTATAACAGGTTTTGCCAATAAATTGATGTTGTTGTTGAATGTTGCTTTGAACGTTGCTAAACGTCACATCAGCAATTTTTCAGCTATTCACGACAAGAACTACTTTTATTAATCTCTATGGATTAATCTATGAACAAGTTTGTGTATGCATGTGGAGTTTGAGTGTGTTTTATGGTCTGTCTTGTACCAGCGCCCACTAAGGACGACTTTATGGTGCTAGCTCACCGAGTCAGTACGCCAGAGTACCACTCCCCCAGTCACATTACACTGACACCGGATGACCCAGTAAAGGCCAACAGCAAGGAAAATTAACCTTCCCACATGTAGTCTGAGCGGAACTCGAACTCAGAGTGGTGAGAGACTCTGGATTTGTAGAATGAGGTCTTATCCATTAGGCCACCACAGCCTGCCAATAAATTGAGGGAGACTTATATTATAAAGAAAATTATAACAGAAATGGATTTTGAAAGTTCAAAACAGTATGGTGATAACTGCATGACAAATATCAGCACATCTCACAGATATTGTTGTGCCATTTATTCTATTCCTGGTAGATTTGAAATTTTTGTTACTATGTGTTTTTTTTTTTTTTTTTTTTTTGAGCTGTTACAAAGCTATGTTTTGAAAACAGAAAATCAGCGCTTCAAAGTTTTTAATGGGTCTTGACTTTGAATTTTAAATGAGTAAATTTCACACTTACTATTCTGACATGCGTCAACACTATCATATGGATATTTTCCTTGACTGTGCATCTCGTGTAGCCATGACAATGTTGATTTACACAGACCAATCAATTCAACAGCTGACCCAGATCTGAATAATAAAACAGTAAGGTATCAAATTTACTTCTCAACAAAAAGGTAATGATTTATGAAGATTAAGTTTTGCATATAGATGTTGTCTTCAAAGAAAATTATTTGAGAGTTGTAAAAAGAAAGCATAGCTCACTTCCACACCTTGAACATTTTACATAGTGTTGAATTCAAACTTTTGGAAAAATTTTGGAAGTGGTTACCAGAAAAATAATCAGTAGACTAAGACCGATTCATCATCAATTAATTGATTAATTTATATATCTACACTGCAATCCATAAATTGTTATAAATTTTCATGTTTAAAGCTGGTTTTTATTAACATGATTAAAGAATGAAAATCTTCACAAAATTATATTGTTGAAACATCATCTTGGTCAAACTGGGTGTTTACGCTTAAAACAGTGGGTTATTTTTGAAAAATATATTTTTCAGCATTTTTCATATTATATAACATACTCAACAAACATTAAAATATAATTTAATTTTGTAGAACGTAAATCATATCTTTTCATGTTCTCACTTCACGTAATATCATTCGTGAGGTTTAATTTACTTCATTACATGATTTTAAACAAGAAAACAGCAAGAACAAAATACAGATGGATTTTATATCTGTCAGTTTTTGGATTTTTATTTCAAATATTACATCATGCCCTAATATTTTTCGTTGAGAATATAACCCTGTTGTAAACATAAATTTATATATTCAGTTATGGTTGGCAGTGTATATTAAACTAGATTTACATACCTAGGGGTACCAGGCTTCCCTTTATTTCCAGCTTTCTCAGAACTGCCCATCTTATCCATCCACGTTCCACAATTCCATTCATTTCCTCCTTTGACAAATCCGAGCTCCCAGTCCACACCGATCTCATTGTTGAACCCTGTATAATTCATATGTACATGTGGTCATTTATCTTATAAAAAATTCTGTGTGAATATAGTTTGAACACACTTTTAAAACTCGCTGAACACACTTTTAAAACTTGACCATAAACTTAAGAAACAGGAGGGAAATACACCTGTTTACATTTTTGCCATGAAACTGTTGGTAAAGATTACAAAAACAGGATTTAAATTTCAAAGGGGAACAACTCTTAGCAATTTGCACATCTTAGAAATTTGCACAGAGTTACCTCCTCCTCTGAAGCACAAAATTCAATATATATACAGCTTAAAAAATATTTTCAAGTGTTGGAGGAGTAAGCCAGATAAAATATTACTTACTTACGGACAACACTTTAATTAACATAATACTTTGTAGAAATGGAAATGAAAATAGTAAGTTTTTCCAAGAAGTCCATTTTCTTAAGCCTTAAGACTACTTAAAATGGCTTGCATCTTCAACATCTAATATTGTATAATTTGGTATGGTATTGTATGGTATGATAGGGTTGAGGACTGGGGGTTTTGAATGTTTATAACAATCAATATTCATCATACCATCATCTTTCATATTCATGTGAATCTGAAAACCTGCACTGAATTTTATCCTTTGTATGACAAAGTGGGGGTATGGGGGTTGGGGTAGGGCTGGTGCTGGTGCTGGGGGTTGTATATTACAATCAAATTACATTGTACTTTCATCTTTCATATTTTTGTCAATCTGAGTTTCTGCATTTTATTCCCTAAATTATAACCTTGGTATGACAGGGTGGGGGTGAGGGTGGGGTTGGAGTAGGGGTAGGAGTGGGGGTTGGGAATGTTTATTACAATCAATATTTGTCATACCTTCATCTTTCATATTCTCATCAATCTGGGTTCCTGCATTTCGTTCCCTGAATTTTAACCCCTCAGCATGTCTTTGTAATGCTTCCTGTATCACATCATGTAAAGGCTGATCCTAGTTTTATAAATAAATAAATAAATAATTTTTATAAATAAATAAATAAATAAATAATTTTTATAAATAAATAAATTAATAAATAAATAAATAAATGTTGAACCTGTGAAACTGTTACCCTGACAGCCTTGGGCAACAGTTCCATGTCATCCCTGATACCATTAACATATTCATTTTTGCGATGAACTAAATATCGCTTATTTTGCAATTGCTTGTTTCGCGCGAAAATTCAATTATCGGTATGCTTTTTGTAATAAAGTGCATATTTAAAAAAACGAAAATTTAACTACGAGAAAATGTCTAAATTTCATATACCTCAAAATAAATACATGCAAAAATAAACATGTATAAAGTACCTCAAGACAATAGAGTTGTCCATACCCAAAACAGCCATGGTATCTATGTATAAAATTCAAGAAATGAAAAATAACTCACATAAGCACCACAAGGTTTAGCCTCAGAGTCATCCGTGGGGTAAAGCCTTGACACTTTGTCTTTTAATAAAGCACCATCATCTTTAGTTATTTTACAGTAATCCTGTATAGATTGTAGCCACCACCAGACGGCGTCGCGACAGTTATATCTAGCACCTGTTCCCTCGTTAAGTAGATTTGGTATTAATCCATGTCGTAAACAACCTCCATATGCCAAGATAATATACCTGAAAGATTATATAAACAAATGTTATCCAGTGATTTTGTTTTGAGATCTAGCAAACTGCATTATGATATGCTGACAATAGCTAGATGTAACTTCATTGCAAATCAATACTGTGGTACTATCCTATATTTTGCGAGTAAAAACAACTAAATTCAATTTTTCAGTGCATCGCTGTTGTTTCAGGGAATTTGAGTGGACAAATTTGGAAATTTAAGTCATTTTTCCTTAGGGGAACTTCCTTTATTCGGTAGTTATTTTAAGCAAACAAAACCATTGTTATCAGTAATTAAATTTCGCAAATTAGAACATGTAAGAACTGGAAGTAACTTTAAAACAATTACTATAATGTTTAATTATAAAATAATGGAATGGAAAACATTTATGGTTATTGATAACACAAGTACAGTAGAACTTCGATCGCTAGAACGTCAATGCCTCAAATACCCCTGATAACTCGAAGTCATCTGCCAGTCCCAACCAAATCCCTACTCAATTGCATGTAAGTAAACCTCGATCGCTCAAACTAGGACACTTCAAATAACCCCGCTCGCTCAAACAATAAATATTTCTCAAAGGTTTAAATTTGATGAAAATTCAACTTCGTTCAAATACAATATTATCAGAATGACATGTGTGCAATCATTGTAAACAAAACACAAGATTAAGCCCTGATACAGATTTCGCTGAAAGTAATAGAGCGACAAGAAACAACCCGTCTGGAACGTAGAGTGTTACTCAAGATTAGTAATTAACAATCAGGTCATTAATCTCTTAATCCAATTATGACCCGGGTGCTTGAACAGTAAAACACCCAAGTCGCCGCCAGATGATTGACTTTTTACCTCATCAGAGAATTTCAGATTCTGTTATTTACATTTCATTGGAATGCGCATGGCATGTGTATTGCCGATAGTTCCAGTGATTATTAATAACCCGTAATACATGTGGTCTGTATTAAAACGATAATAAAGTAAGTTTATTTTATATCATGAGCTGTTGTTATTTACTTTTACTTTCCACCAAAATTGTTGAATTCAAATGAACTGTTGATATCGATAGATTTGCAGTTCGAAGTTCAACATTTTACTTTCAAATGAAGTTTAAAAACTTCATCATCGCAAATTTAGTATTTTCAAGGGTCATTTAATTTTTCTATGAAGTTTTTCAATTTTCATGATCTGATGACTTATTAATGAAACGGGAGCCTTAACCATAGATCTAACGAAGATCGCCTCTCGATGTTTGGTCGCTCGAACCCCCCGATGGCTCGAATATTTGGCTCAAGTCCCATGGACTTCGAGCCATCGCAGTTCTACTGTATTAGCACAGCAGTGAAATACAATGTACAGACAAACAACACTGACCTGTTTGTTTGACCTTTCATTAGGAATATTCATATATGAGGGCCCACTCAACACGTGAGTAGCATTAGGATTCGCAGTCAATACATATACACATTGCCCATGATTAGTGTTCACATTATACAGATGAAATATACACACATAATCAACATATTTACTCATCCATAATGAATATTTACATCAAAGGTCAAATGGAAAGGTCAATGTTGTTTGCCTGTACATGTATTTCAGCTAACCCTGATTGTACCAAACAAGTGTAAAGCAATGTTTTGATTTAAAGACATGTCTTTCAGATACACATGTAATATGTCAATTAACAAATTTATGCTCAGTTTCAGAAAGTAACTGAATAAATATCCAAACCTTCAAAGGGAAGTAACTACACAAACATGTAACCACAATCAATATCAGTATTTGCAGGTTATATAAAGGAGTAGAGTGGAGAAATGGAGTTTTATGCCCCAGTTGAGATTTTTCACTTATAACAAGTTGGTCAGTTCTGGGATGGTGGAGGAAGCCAACTGAATACTTTCTCACAATAGGATCTGGCGGAGTGGGATTCATTCAAACCACTGACCTTTAGCAAGCAAACGGACTAACTTTTTCACAGTAGGATCTGCTGGATCAGGATTTAAACCTATGGAATGAGAGGTGATGTGATTCGTAGAAAATTCATGCATGTAAATGGAATAAAATACAAAAAAATTTCTGTCTCTTCCAAGTTGAAAACAAACCTTGCCTCCTGGTATCTTCCTGTAAGTAGCAACAATCCACGTAATGCTATAAATGTGTCTCTACCCCAGTTTCTGGTATAACCACAGGAGAAGTGGGGAAATCCTGAAAAATTAAAGTTCTTTACTATTTGTGTGTACAAAAATTTTGGTATGTTCAACAGAAAGAATTCATTTGTTTGACATTAATCAGTTTTATATACATGTATAAAACAGTTAACGTCTGCTCTGTGAAAATGCTTTCAATTATGCAATAGCAAAGAAGTATTAAATAAGAAGGTTTTTGAGTTAAGTCTTCTAACTAGCTGAAAAGTCTTCAGACCATAATGGAATAAAAACTTCATCCTTAATTTTTCACAATTAAAAAACAAAAGATGTAGAACACTATCTCCCCTTTAACACTAAATAGATAGGATTGGATTAATAGTGTTTTAGATCCTAGTCAGGACTATTTCACTTTATATCGAAGTGGTTAGTCTTGGATGGTGGGGAAAACCAGAGTGTCCACAGAAAACCACTGACCTTCAGCAAACTCACATACTGTAAATGTATTTATTTTTGGAGTGTACTAATTTTCGCTTACTAGTATTTCGCAGTTGTTTGTTAAGCACGAACATTAATACCAAGCAAAAATTACAATATGCTTATTGTGTTATAGTGCATATTTCAAAAAGCAAAAATTTAATTATGCAGATGTCTAAATTTCCTATACTGTGAAAATAAATACACCCCAAATTAAATACGTTTACAGTATTTAAGCATGACAAGAACCTCTGCATAACTGATTTGCCTGACGTGTTAACAGGCAAACAGATGGAAGGATAGAGTACCTCAGTTTCCTTTAGCTTTGCCAGCAGGACAGTGACTTATAAGGACACTACTAAACACAAATCTTCTGATCTATCAAATACCTGCAGCTAAAGACAATGTTTCCTCCATCTCTTCTTTTGTTTCAGGATTAGTTTTGCGAGGTGGTGTTGGTGCTTCTAGTTTTGGTGATAAACATGGTAATTTTGATGTATTAACATATCCACAAAATTGCACGGATCCCATGGCTAACTTCTTAACAAATGTAGATCCATCAGAGATAAAGCTGTAAGACATAAGAATATGAAATATAAGACTTTGAGACTTCAAAATGCTGTGGTGATAAGCTAGGTGGTAGTTATTAAGAGGCATATTAATGAGATTTTACTGTAAAGGTTATGATATGGTAAAACATAAAACTGAAATATGTATATCAAGAGGAAATGAGCTAGCTCACATACCCCCTGGTTCAACACCATCCTTATGATCTTGATGTATGACCTACAGAACTAAACATGATTCAGGAACAAAAAACAATGCAAAAATTATTAGATTGAGCCTTGTGATTTTGACCTTTGACCTACATATTTTATGATTGTTTATGACACATCTTGGCATGCTGATTGGTATAAAATTTGGTTAAAATCCCTTAAGAAATGTAGGAGATATAGAGCGGACAGGAGTGTGACTGAAGGACAGACAGACAGACAGGCAGACTTGCTGAGTCTGTTTCGTTTGTTTGCTTCTTGTTGTAAGTGTCTTCTGTAGTAGGTGGCCTACTCTAAAAAGGTGTCTTTAGAACTGAGACAGGGGACTTCGATTTCCAGTCTCATCTGAAAGATTATTCTGTTAATGAGCTTTTTACTGCTCTAGTATATGCAGGAGATAAAAATCATCTTAGAAAATTTCCAAGTCCTGAATGAGGTTCGAACCCACATCCCTTCACTTCCAAAGCCAGTGAAAGTACCACTCAGCCATGTCAGCCCATGTTGAACAAGCCGTGAACATCACAGACCAAACATCATCTAGAAGTATGACTGACTATCTGTCTGAATATGATTACAGCATTTGTATTCCCACGCTTGTTAATAAATTACTAATGTAAATCAAATTAACTCCTGACTCTATCGCAAATTTTTTAAGCTTTGTAAACAGCTGGGTCTCCAGTATCAAAAACTATAGATTCAAATATTCATTTAGCTAGAGAGTTTCAAAATTAAGACTTACTCTGACATAAGTTCAAATACTCTGTCTCTGACAACTACGTAAGCACCAGCAATTATAGCATCAAAGTAACACGGAATTAAATATCTAGGCATTTTCCTCAAGTACTGGAAAATATTGGCAAACCAGTCACCTAGCTGAAATGTATAAACAAAGATGTAAGACTAATGAGTCAATTTCACATATCCATTAACTGATATCAAATATAATGCATCAAGCAAAAACCATACTTATTTGTGTTTGTGACATTCTGAAAAAATTATATCAAAAGGAATGAAAGTACATGTACCTATTCTTATAACACAAATGTAATCAATTCACATGTCAAACTTTTAAAGTTTTCATAAATTTCCCACCTTTTTTTCAGGGTATAATTATTCCTGGATTTATGAAACTGACTATAAGATCTAAAATCGCAAAACAGATTAAGTGTGTGGCATAAAGCTTAGTTTCAAAGTGATTGAAAAGTGCAAATAGAAGGTAGGGATTATCAACCTAGGTAGGACACTAGGTACTGTATACCGTTTGTCTAAGTGTGAGAGGTCAAGGGTTTGAGTCACAGTATGATTCTTTTTTGTTACTTTATCAAGCAACATTAGGATATGTTCTAATTAGATGATTCAGTTAAGACAGGATTTCACTTTATTCAGGCTACAGGTTTCACAGCTATATGTGTGCAATAGTACTGTAAAAGCATTTTTTGTAGTGTCCAATTTTCATGGTTCATAGTGGAATAGTAAATTTGTGGTGTGTGGTTCACATTTAAGGTAAACTTGTAATATATACCATTTTACTGATATACAAATTTGTTGGACATGGTATCAATGAAAACAATGGAAACTGGAATACCACAAAACTTAATGATTTCACAGTATAACACTTACATTCTCCGTTCCTGGATGTACTTTGAGTCTGTTAGCTATATAATCTGCTAGCCAGTCACCATCACGTAAATTATTACATATTGGATGTCCAAGATCATTATGAGGACGCACTGAATTTAAGACATTTAGTACACCTGGAATGAAAGACCAAAAATAGATCAAACTTGAGATACTGATATACTTGTACAAAGACCACCCCATTTAAAGACCAATGACGGATCACCAACCATGTCCACAATGTTCCGACAAAGGGCCCGCATGTTGAATTACATGCAAAAAGAATGAAACTTTGCTGTTTAATGACGTCACTGACACTAGTATGTTATTAGTTGCTGCGACGCTGCTTTGGTACTGTGATGGCAGCCAGTGTTGGAACTTAATAGGCATGGCCAGCAATACGTCAATTGAAATATACATAAGACAATGGAAACCTACATTATCACTGCATCACTCAAAAACAAGTCACACTTTCCGTTTAATTAGGTTATATTTCGACTATCTAGAGGGTGACCACTGAGGAAATCACTGCAAAATTAACATTGTGCATTTTCCTTATAATTGCCAAGTCTTTTACAAGTGAAGTAATGTTGATAAGTATCTGAAATACAGTTTTTTCTTTTGGTTCTTAAAACTAAGCGATTTTTGTTATATACAAAAAAGTAATTTCTGATTACCTATTTTGTTGTAATTAGACAAACATTCATTTTTCATTTGTGTACCATATGGACAGCAATTACTTTGTTCAGTTAAAAAATCCAACACATGCTTACCTCTGAGGCCACAGTATACTATTCCACCATAACCAGGTATATCGTAAGCACCAAATCCCTTCCCATCAGCCTTTTCTTCACCATCACAACGGAACAGTACCCGATTAACATCAGACAGTGATAACTGTGACACAATTGCTCTGAAGTTATCAGAGTCCGAGTCAAATACCGTTCTTCCACTGTACGACCTCATTAAGTATCCAAACTGTCCAAGGCCACGGCGAATTTCCAATATAGCTTTCTTAGCTTCAACAGATAAATCACACCTAAACAGAATACAAGAAAATTCAATGACTTAGAATCTCCACCTGTAGGTACTTTTTGTGACTGCACTTATGCTCAAAGGGCCGTAAATCCTAGGAAAACTAGAACAGTCTCTTTAGAGCCAAATACCCCCGCCCCCCAATACTGACCACCTGACCTTGATCTTTAACTTATGCACATAAATCATCTTATGTTGGTTTACATTTGTGCTAAGTTTGATCAAATTCCTTCCATGGAAGATATGGACTGGACATGGTATTGGGACGGAAAACCAGAAGGACAGACAGACAGACAGTTTGATTCCTATATACCCCCTAAACTTGAACAGGAATCAGGCAGCAATATCACTGTTTATTTTCTGGGTGTAAGCTGATAAAATAAAATCAAAGGTGCTTGGTTGAATTCAACATTTCTGTTGAATAAATAAGTAAATATATTCACAGACTTGAAAATGTTGTTAACGAATCTCCTTAAAATTAAAGTATGTTAATAGGACTGTTTACGGATAATCCATTTTCTAGCAATTTTCCATACAAATTATGAATTCAAGGATTTTTCTTTAGTTTTGACGTAGTTTTCCAAACTTCAAACTGCCATAATAAAAAGTATAGGACATAACTAGAACTGTCAGTGAAGCTGACATACATCCCCCACATTGGTTTTGTCATTTGGTTATACACCTGAATTCATGACACATGGTCTCACATTGGTTTACATTATGTCAAGTTTGTACAAAATTCATCAATAGACATGGAAGATATGGTATTGATACAATATTGGGACAGATGGCCAGACAAATGGACAGGGCAATTCCTACGTACCCCACACCAAACTACTGTAAATGTATTTAATTTCTTGTGTATATATTTTCGCAGTTTAGGAAGTTTAGACATATCCGTGTAGTAAAATTTTCGTGTTTTTGAAATATGCACTATAACACAATAGGCATAATATAATTTTCGCTTGGTATTAATTTTCTCGCAAAACAAACAACCACGAAATAAGTGAAAATAAGTACATGTACACCACAAAAATAAATATGTTTACAATATGTATGCATGAGGTATGAAGATGTACAAGAAACTCACATAATGGCTACTACACAGCCTGGTGTAAAGTTTTCAAATGATACAGTTGATATCTCTGTAGATTGCACTGCTACTTTTATCATTGTACTGTCATTAACTGAAATATTCTTTTTCAAGTCCAGGTAGTAGTTTGGAAGACCGTTGATGATGTCTGAATTTTTTTCATATTCAAACATTTCTGTTGTTTTTACTCTCCCTTCAAATATAATGCGTTCAACGGAACCTGCCAAAAATATGTAAAACCAAATAAACATACAGTCCAACCTGTGCTAAAGGCCACCTCTATATAAGGGCCACCTGTCTATAAAGGGCACTTTCAATTCCTCCCGAGCCATTTTACTCTTTATTTAACCTCTATATAAGGGCCACTGTTCAACTGAGCCAGAGGCCACCCTATTTTTGTACAAAATGGCTCATGAACCTGTCTATAAAGGCCACTTTTTATTTGTATTTTGGGGACAAGTTTTGTTATAGTTTCTAAAAAATTGTGCAAAAATGTTAAGCCATGTAGTTTTTTAAAAATCTTGAAGCTAAAATTAGATTTTAAACATTGATTATTTAACTTTAAACCATTGATCATTAAACTCAGTACATGTAACCAAATCTGTATGTTGATAAGAAAAGAATTTTTAAAAAGTATATTTTTGAAACTTTTTTAAAAACTTACACAAATTCTTAAGTCATTTATCCTCATGTCAACAAATGAAGCCATAAAGCACTAAGGATAGATTATTACTCATTATTAATTATGATACATACACTATTTTCTATTGTTTTCATTACTGGCTCCTACCTATTAAAGAAGACACTACTCTTACCTATTATAGAGGACATGTCTTTATTTACGATATGTGTATATACTTGGTGATTTTTAAGGTGTTTTTTTTCAAAGATCGATAAATAGTGTGGTCAATAGATTTTTCTTTAATTGCTTTCAAAAGAAATTATTCTGTTAAAATTAGCTAATGCCTTTTTTGTAACAGAAATTTTAACAAATAAAATAAATAAATTAGAACTGTTCACTATTTTTCCAACTAATATTTATATTGATGTCATAACTGGATTTACAAACCTCTATATAAAGGCCACCTGTCCATAAGGGCCACTTTTGCAACTTCCCACAAGTGGCCCTTATAGACAGGTTAGACTGTAATTATAACCCATTAAAAACACAGAAATTGTTGGTAAAAGGCATTACATAAAACATGTATATATATTAAAGACTTCCAAGTTTAGTATCACCCATTTTTTTCAAAAATAAAAATTGATGTGTATCAGTATTGTCTTAATTTTTTGTTTTCTTCAAAATCATCCTTTTTTTCAAATCATAATTAAAAAAATAATTAGATGTCATCTTCCTTAAAAGTTTTAGATCAAGATAGTGACAATATTTAGTATAATGAAAGAATTCTGTGAACTTGCTCACATCCCCTACTTGCCCACATATTGGACCTAGAGTTTTACAGTAATTTCTGTGAATAAGGGCAGTCATTTCCTAAAAAATCAAAGCTGCAGAACAAAATATAAACTTGATCTGTAACTCAATGTGTCAGATTCACATACCAAAAATCTGCTCAATATCTGCAAGTGTTAAAAAAAGTGTGGAAAACTTTACGGACTGAAAGACAGACGAACAGAAAGGTAAAAAAAACATCGTATTAAGGGCATAATAAAGTGAAAAGTCCCCTTTATTGAGGAGAATATTGAAGAATGTCTTCCCTCAAGAACATAACCTTGATTGCCTCTTAGCTTGGGCAATAATGTTTCTTTGGGGAGGCATTCTTAAATATTTTTCTCTACAAAGGAAAGTGTTCAATCAAGAAGGGGCCCTTGAAAATTACAATATTGTTACAAAAAAATATTATTTGTGTGTCAATCCTGGCCCATCTTTTCAGTCTTAGCTAAATGAGATTTAAATAAGTCCAGATTTTCTTCCACATCTGCTCATGTAAGATAGGGGTTTTCCCTATGTGAGATATGCGTATCTCACATGTCCACGTGACCTTTAGTGACGTCACAATCAAAAGACAATTACATGACGTCATCATGTGGAGAACATGACGTCATCTTGCGGGAAAACGACATCAAATTCTTCAAAATTTAGAAACTTTGAGTGCGTTTCAAATGATAAATATTGAATTTTTTAATGAACCACTTTGTTTTGTAGTTTATACATTTTGTATAAACCAAAATCCGGTACGATCTATCCAATGGTCATATTTATTTTAAAGTAGAATGTCAAATTACAAAGTTAGATTTTACAAACATGGCGTCGATGTCTATGTTTATCGTACTTGACGCCAAATATTGGCACTAAAATGGAAGAAAAATAATCCATTATGAGTTTATCCATGTAGGATAGGGAAATCTCACCCTCGGGGTTGAACATTTCAGTCAGAGACTCGGCTTGCCGAGTCTCTGACTGAAATGTTCAACCCCGAGGGTGAGATTTCCCTATCCTACATGGATACTCATAATGGATTCTTATAATCTCATTCTCATTTATAATTTTTCTTGAACTAATAATGATCTTTCAATATAAAATGCATCTTGTTATTATGTAGTCTCAATACCCGCCTCAGATTTTTCAGGGTTTGGGCCAGGATGACCACACCAAATACATTTCTGGATGGAACACTGAAAGGAATTTAATAGATTATTATATGACAACTGTGACATTACCATGAACAGTTAATGCTCTGATTGGTATAGTGTTATTTGGATCGCTTGGATGTTGGAAGGCCGTTCTGGCTACAAGGACCACTGACTGATGTGTCTGGGGATTGTGACGAGTCACTGATACTGTGTCACCTGTCAACTGGTCAACAAACACCTAAAATTAAAAATAAATGAAAAAAGAAAATAAACCTCTTTTTGCATGTTGATCAATGAATATTATTACATGTATATATAAACATAGACTTTTAAATAGGCATAATCATTTCTGTTGATATTGAACAGATGCAGAATTATCAGAAAAGTTGAAGAATGTGATTGTATAATTATCTCCCTTGGACCATCAAGGATAAGACTCAATACCAACTGGTTAACATAATTGGGACCAGGACCCTTGTAATAGTGAAAATAAGCTATTAAATACTGTAAACAAATTTATTTTCACAGTGTACTAATTTTCACTTATTTCGTGGTAATTTTGTTTTGTGCGAAAATTAACAGCGAAAACTACATTATTCTTATTCATATTAAGAAAACATGAAAAAGTTAACTACATGCATATGTCTAAGTTCCATATACCTCGAAAATAAATACACATGAAATAAAAAATGTTTACAGTAACCAAAATTATGAAGATAAAACCTACAACTGTTACAAAACATGTTTTAATGAACTTTAATTATTTATATATATTGTTTTCAGATTGATTTTTAATGTGAATTTATTTTTATTTTTATTTATTTTACTGCTTTTATAGCAGGGATATGAAGCTTAACTTTTTTGAGTTGGGGGCCTAGCCCACTTCAAAAAGGAAGTTGTAATAGTAATAGTTAAAATGTGTAAAAATCTAGGGGCCCAGACTGATTTTAGGCGCTATGGGCTAATCTTAATCCTGTAATTTTAATTTTTTTTTAATCTTAAAAATAAAATGGTGTTTGTAAAAAAAACCCATAAGATTTTTAATTGTGAATAAGACCCTATATTGCCACACATATGGCTCAGCAAGAAGGAGAGCCCTCTTTCATGTTCACCTGTGTAAATCCACTCTGTCCTAATCGTTTATGTAGGTTGTTAAGAAGAGTTTTCCCTTCTGTAAATCCATAAGACTGGTTAACATGTTGTATACCAGGGTTATTCCAGTCAGCCCATGATGGATACAGTCTCTCCTCAGTCACCACATGTATCTAAAATATATAAAAGAAAACTTAGATAATTCCTCAGAGAATTAAACATGAGGCCCAGAAGGAGCTGTAATGGTCAATTATCCAGAGGCCCAGAAGGAGCCGTAATGCTCAACTGGCCAGAGGCCCAGAAAGAGCCGTAAAGCTCAACTGCTCAGAGGACCAAAAGGAGCTGTAATGCTCAATTGGCCAGAGGCCCAAAAGGGCCTGTAATGCTCAACTTGCCAGAAGCCCAGAAGGAACCGTAATGCTCAACTGGTCAGAGGCTCAGAAGGGCCTATGATGCTCAACTGGCCAGAAGCCCAGAGGGGCCTGTAATGCTCAACTGGCCAAATGTTAACTTGATATAATGAAATATCCATTATAGTTTGTCAAATGTTAGTGGTTTCTAAATTATTTTGAAGTTAACTGGACATTTGATAAAAAATAACTGAATTACAAGTAATAAAAGATTCTTAAGAGAAATAAATAATAGAATCCTAAACCACTTCTGAAATGGAATAGAATTTTCTTAACGTGAGGTTGTCAGATTTATATCCTATGCAAGCTTTAGAATAGTATGGAATCGGAAATTTTTCGCCAGAAGTGAATGGAACAAGATGGGAATGCTTGTCTGTGGATGAGAATATGGGTTCAATTCTGGAACAAAATGAATTGACAAAAATACTAGTAATTAGAAAGTTTACACATACTGTATAGTTGCTTTTATTCACTGGGGATTTAATTTTGCTATATTCGCAGTTTGACTTTATCAGGGGTCGAAAAATTTTTCAGATGAGTTAAAGCCCAGGACTTTTTTATACAGAAAATCAAAAGCCCCCAATTTTTTTATCAAGTCCAGAGTTTACGGCAAAATCAAGAAAGACACAATCAATATGCATCATTTCTATTGGCAGTTAGAGGTTTTTAGGCAGTATTTACAAATTTGTCAATCCATGGCTGTTGAAACAATCGGACATGCTTGTCCTTATCATATTGGGTGTCTTTATTGTCTTGTGACTTTCTTTTCTGATCACTGGAGCCCGATGCAGTCTGCTTGTTAGATGTGAAATTAAAATTCAACAGCGACATAATCGGACATGAATATTTGAAGCGATTACAAGCGCTATAACTATCTAGATTTTTCTTTATCAATTGAACGCTTGAACTTCCTACCTAATGACTAACATTTCTTACAAGCACTGTAATGATCAAGAATGAATGTAAACAACAACAGGGCAACATGACTACAGAAGGTTTTTAAAGATTTTTTCAAGACATTCGGAAATAAAATTCATTGGTCTTCTGAGTATTTAAGCCCGACGGGCTATTCAATAGATTTTTTGCCAAGTCCTGCTTGCCAAATATCTAGTCCCGGGCGTCGGGCTTGAAGAATTTTCAACCCCTGTTTATAGCGCAAAATTTAATAACAAGTGAATATTTTCATGTAGCATTCATTGAACTTTGACTTAGATGATTCATACAGAAAATTGTTTACACTGGCCACTGCACCGTGAAATTTTATAGTCGTGAACAAGTCACAGTGTCTGAATCGCGGAATTTTATCCCCGCAGAATTTAACAACTATACAGCACTTAACAAGAGAGTCAACAAGAACATGAAATAAGGACAAGATACACTAGAACATACTGGGACCACTGATTATTGAAAAAATTCTCCAGACAAGTATGAACCACTGCGGTAGCTCAGTCGGTAGAGTGCTCGCTCCGTGGGAGGTGGTTGGTTCGATCCCCGGCTGGGTCTGACCCAAGACTTGAAAGTGGGTAGTGACTGTTCTTTCGCCAAGCACTCGGCATTACGAAATGAGAGTCACGGTTCTTTCGGATGAGAACTTAAAATAAACGAGGTCCCGTGTCACGGTGGGCTTGGCACGCTAAAGAACCCTGCTGTATAATGCCATCAGTGCAACGCACAGGCATCATTTCTGCACTTTCGCCTATAGCTGGCAATGTCTCGATATAAGTGAAATATTCTTAACTGGGACATTAAACCCCATTACTCACTCACTCCAGACAAGTATGGGACACAAATACTGGGTAACTCTTAAATTATCTTATTAGTTATGAATACTTAACACCTTTATTATATACAGGCTAGCGCTGTAATCATGAGACAAAAAGGCATCACGATATCGCCAGACTTTTGACGATATTGTCGCAATAATATGGCAATATTTCCAGATGAATGTGCTCAAAAGATGTGCTGTGTTTTTTGTTTTGTTTGTGGTAGCTAATTTATACATTGATCACGGTATGCATTGCTACATTGTATATTCATTACGTCACTTGTCAGCGGCGATTTGTTTGTGGTTCACAGCAAAACCACATGTTTAATCTGCTTAATCGTGATCAATACACAAGTGATGCAATGATTTCAAAGAATTTTTTTGTTAAGTTATAGGGTTTTGGGATATTGTGATGTAAGCTTTGTTTCACAATATCGTCATCCGCAAATCCTTGGGGACTATAATCATGATGACAATATATATTAACAGCACTAATACAGACATTAATTATTTGTAGCCTCTAAGATACTTTCAGTAATCTAGTCCTGGTCTAATACTGGGATTTCAATTACTGACTAACTGACTAACAATTATTTTCCTTGACAATTTTTGAAAGTGAAAAGCTAAATAAATTCAATGCATTTTGAGTTATGAAAGTTTAACTGTCGTTGATATTTACATGATGCGGCACAATTTGATCATAGCCTCTGTTACTTCCTGTGGCACAGTATGCCATTGACACCAAAGCAGCAGTTGGAAACAGGTCATATGCTGACTTTGTCTATAAGAAACAAAATGAAGACAAACATTAAATTTTTTATACATGTTTTCTGGAATTTAGTCCTTCTATTAGCAAATGTGTGGATTTTTTTTTTTTTTTTTTTTTTGGGGGGGGGGGGGGGGGGGGGGTTATATATACTCAACATAAAAAGTTAAGGACCACATCAAAAACATTATTTAATTTTGTATAATGTAAATCATACCATTTCATCTTCTCACTTCTCATAATTTCTTAAGAAATTTTAATTTCATTACTTCATAACATGATTTGAAACAAGAAAAGAATAAGAACAAAATGCAGATGGATTTTACATTTTTCAGTTTTTGGATTTTATTTCAAATTTTTACAATGGTCCCTTACTTTTTTGTTGAGTATAATAAAACAATTAAAAAGATTTCAAGATTCTAAACTTTTATCTTTGAAAACAAATTGTCATCAATATGCACTAAAATAAAAATTCATGACTGTTTATTGTTCTAAAAATGACCAATTATTTACTACATTTTCTTATTTTTTAGTAAAAATTATGACTGTATTTATTACCTCAACAGGACTTTTGTTATCATGTGTCTGATCAAATAACAAAGCATGGGCTACAGTTGGTACTAAGGGCTGAATTCTAGGCTGTATAAACGCTCCTACTGGTTGTCCTCCATATCTGTATACAATACGTCCCAACTCGTGAGCGTCCCATGCATTCATAGCCTCTGTAATATGTGTAATTTACAAGTAAAGTAACCAGAATGTCAAAACAATTGCATATAATGCAGAATTTAAATCCCTTTACAGGAAAACATTCTTCTATGGAATGAAGTGGTGTGGAGTGGATAGGACTGGAAGTGCAGTAATCGTGGTAATTGGGTTTTACAACCTAATAAGATTTTTTTCTTGTTTGGCTTATATGGAAAGAGTTAGTCATGGATGATGGAAAAAACCAGAGTGCCCTCAAAAGACCATCAACTTTAAACAAAAAAAACCCCAAAAAAAAAACCAAAAAAAAAAAAAAACAAAACAAAAAACTAACAAGTTTTGCAGTAAGACTACAGATATAAATCTACATGTACTTTTACAGTAAAACCTTGATTTATCACCACTATTTGATCAGGCAAAATTATGGCATTATTAAAAAGTTTAGAGATAAATTGAAAATTGAAAAAAACGAAGAAGAAATGGAATATTAAACTCCCAAATAGTGTGGGTATAAGTGAGGTAGTAAAGTCATTAATGGACATGTCATGTAGGTTTTACTGTGATGATAATTGTGGTACAAAAGTTATTGAGGGGCATCGATAATGAGGTTTTACTATAACATTTTCACATGTAAACACATACCCCCGGTAAGCTTGTACATGTATATTTCACTTCAGATAATGCTCAGACTAGTATGGCATTGACTATGGTAATTTTGCAAGACTTTAAGCCTAATTAGTAATCCACCTTTACATTATATATTCGTTCAAGGGCCATGTAACATATACCATTATATCTTAGTTCTACATTAGTTATAGAGATAGATTGAAAGTTTTTTTTCCTTTTATACAAATAAAATTTCCAAATTCAAACAAAAAGTTTACAAGTTTCTGAAATATGTCATATTAAAGAATTTATTGCAATGAAAGAAATGTTGTTTAAAGCTACACCAACTACTGCTGCAATTATTCTTTCATGGCTATAATTATCCTTTATATCTTGTTTATATTTATATTATATAAAAATGCTTATATATAAACAGGAAACAAAAATATATAAATACTTTGTTTTCATACAATAATAAACAAAAACAGGAAATCGGGAAAAAAGACACATTTTGTATTTGAAAAGCTCATATATGGCAAATAGTAAATAAATGAATAAGATTTAAAATAGAAAATTTAAACATATATTTGTTGCAGATAAAAGCTGCTATATATTCTTATACAAAACTTACTATCTTTCTTATTTCTGAACACACACACACGCACACACACACACACACACACACACAAAGACAAAATATGTATATAAAAAGTAAAAAAAAAAGTAAAGTCCTTAAGTGAAGAAAATAATAAAATAGTTTTGTTTTAATAATTTTATCCATACCAACTGCAGGGTGTAATTCTGACAAAGTAAGGCAAGGTAAATATTAACACAATATATAACAGGAGGTGATAGAGGAAACCAGAGTTCCCACAGAAAAACCCTGATCTTCATCAAACAAACTGACAAACTTTCTCTAGAATCTGTCTTGAGATGTCTGCAACCTAAAACATGGCTCTACAATAACTCTATATCATGTTTGTCTGTTTGGACAAGAGGAAAGTTAATTTCACTTGTCCAAATGTAAAACTTTTCCATGAGGCCTGCAACTAAACCATGTGGTTTTACCATTAGCCGTTTTTAATAAGTGTTTATTTAAAGACGTTTAAAACTTAATGTGATTCAAACAGTCTTATAATAAAGATGTTGATATTCCGAAGATGTCTGCTTTTATCGGTTTCCTACATGTTATAGATCGTAATTAGAAACTACTTATTTTATTGAGTGAATTGTGATAAATTATAAAGTGAAATTTTTCAAAAACCACTTGTCCTGTTGGACAAGCACAACCACACTTTCACTTGTCCATCACCAAAACAGACTGGTACTGGACAATCAGACAAATGTTATTGTTGAGCTCTGTTAAATAAACATACATTAGTCAGTCATTACATGTGTCTTTTGTTGATGGTAATTCTCGAGTCTTGTCAGGCAGTTTCAAGCAGTTTTAGGATTGTCTCTCAATAATTTGTAAATGGGGTCAAGTATGACCCGGTGAGAGGCCTTAGTTTACAGGCAAAATTTGTTGCCAATAATATATCTATCATGACAAAATTAATATAATATTTAATACATACCTCTGATGAGTGAATTAATGCCAAGCTTATTCATAAAAATATTGTCAATGCCTTCACTCCCTGTAAAAAGTTCAGCAACAACATACAAATCTGGTCTGATAACCCTGGCAGCATCCATCATGTACTGTATAAAGACAAATTAAAAATCCTCTTAATTACATGTTCAATCTAGAACCAGTTAGTGGGTTCATCCTGGTCCAGGCCTCTAAAAACAGGCCATGCTTTAAAAGATTTGGTTGACATAGTAATGAAACTAGAAACATTTAATTTGAAAAGATTAGTAATAAGCCAAAAAGGTTATATATGAGGAAAGAGCAGTATTAGATTTCTTCAAAATTCAAAAATTTAAGACCAAAAACATGAGCCAGGGTAGGCCAAAAGACAGTATTTTTGGAGACAATATTTTTATGTTTGGGGCCAATGAAGCAATGGCTCCTTCTAGATTGAACACTGACTGTAATCATTCTTCTCAAATTTGAAACATAAGATAAGCGTTGATGTTTACGATGTCACATGAGAAGAAACATCTTTGTCTCACCCACTGACAGAGTTTTCCGTGCCATCCCTGTCAATTTTCCAATGTGAAATTTTTCTATTCCACCTTAAGGTACTATCATTTTTCCCATTTACAACGTCACAAACACTTACACCAATTAAACTGGCGGCATCATCATTGTTTTACAAATATTTTATGCAACTACATATATTTTGTTAACACACTGGTAGAAAAATATCTACAATACCTTGGCAACATTTAATGGAGTACTATGACAGTTGTCAAGTCGTATCCCGTGAAATATTCTAGCTGTTGTTTCAGTGTATTCTTTCATAAGCTTCCACAAAAATGGACAATCTTCTGGTTTATCTCCATAACGAAGTTTACAACTGTCACCCCAGGCAATCAGCTCTCTTCTAAGATAAATGTTCCTACCTGAAAGTTAATAAAATTGTAAAGAAATCACAACATCAGTAGCAAACTCTTTGATTATTTTCCAGTGAAAAAAATATACATATTTCCTAAATAGAATAAATATTGTAAAAAAAAAATTTTGCTGTAGTTTAATGTTTTGGTGATTTTCTGATAACAAATATTATAATAAAAATTAAAATTTCCATTCAATTATTATTTCACACACCTATTTCTTCATCAAATTAACAAAATTTGTATAACAGTTGTCAAGTCATATTCCATGCATCCAATCTAGGACAGATCCTGAAGTAAGAGAAAGTTTGTCTGTTCCCTTAATGAAACTACTGTGCTTCCATGAATTAAGTGCACATGGTTTTTATTCTTTATTTTTTTTAATTAAAATGTTTCCATTAAACTATCAATAAAATGCATTTAAAATGCACTGATCTAACCAAATTATATTTTAATTAAAAACATTGTTGTTCAGTTCTCCTGTATATAGAGAAATTTTGTGAAAATTTTTGAAATTTGATCAAGTTTATACACCAATTGGGCCTTATTCAAAGTTACATCAGGGCATTTAGGGTCAGGTAAGTCATTGTTGCTCGGGTTTTTTCCAGGTGTGATCATCATGGATATTCCAATTATGACATAACCTTTATAGTTGTTCCAAGTAAGAAGGTACAGAAGGGATAATTTTGACATAGTCATATTTGTTGTTTTGTTAAAAAGTTGTACAGAATTAAGTTCACTTTTTCATGAATGAAAAATATTTTTCCCTATTAGGTCAGTATATTTTGTATTAAGTTTTGACAATTTTTTTTGTGAGTTTGTTGGAAAATACGACTTTATTCTTGCATTTTCCATGTGCACTGAATTTATGGAAATACAGTAGTTGTGTTTTTCCATGCACTATGGTTTCCCTCACCATTCCTAAACTGTCTGTTTGGATAAACTGTAAACATATTCAATTTCACATTTATTTATATTTGCTGTATAGGAAATTTAGACATATCCACATAGTTAAATTTTTAATAAGTTTTTGAAATATGCATTATAACACAAAAAGCATTACCTCGTATATAATTTTCACTTGGAATTAATTTTCACGTAAAACAAACAACCAAGAAAAAAGCTAAAATTAGTACACTGCAGAAATAAATATGTTAACAGTAATTGAAAGAAACTTAATAGGGTTATAAAACACCATGTCTCAACCCCTAATCATGTAAACAGAGAAGAAAATGTAACAGGACCTATGTGACATGGATGCATGACTAAAAGACTGTGGGCTTGAGCCCTATTAAGACTTCCAAGTAGGTATGTCCCCAATCAAGATCTTTTAATTCCACAGTGTTCCAGCTGGCCAAATACAAGCCAACAATTTCTTCTTACCTGGTTCAGCAAAATTCCTGAGAGGATCATCTCCCATGACCCAGCCATTACAAGCCATGATATAACTAGCCTTCTCACCATACATACAAGATTCTTCATAATCTAGCTTTCCTCTATAATCAGCTGGCTGGGCAAAATAACTGAATAATCAAAACACAAAACAAATGTGTGTAAAGTAATTTTTACACAGGCGAAGATTAGTTTTATGAAAAGATATATTTTTAAAATGCATACACTGATATATACTACATTAAAACCTGCTACAGTGAACACCTCTATAAAAAAACCACCTGTCTATTATGGTTATTATTTTAAAGTCCTTTTGCTTTGAATAAAAACAAATACGAACTTCCACATAAAAATCACCTGTCTATAAATTTCATATTTCTCGGGTCCCATAGTTTGTCTTTATATGTCCCTATTTTACTGTAATGAGTTCTCTAGGGTTCAACTGAGGTAACACAGATCATTTATGCATGTTAGGAATCATTGTTTTTTTTCAGGATGGTCCAAGGGGCCATTGATCCCTTATTAAGCCAATTGACCCAATTGTCAAGGCCCAGTAGACCATATTCAACAATAAATGGATGCAAAAATATTGATGTTGTGGTACTTTAGGAGAAAGTTTTTGAAAATGGCCCATTTGAAAAATCCTAAATCGAACACTGAGAAGTTGGTAGAAAATTACACTTACTTGTGCATCAATGGTTCCTTGACAGTGACTGTGCCAAACTTAGGTCCATCATCAGCTAAGAATCTGTATCTAACGTTGGCTATGAAGTTAGTAATAGCAGTATTTATATGATCGTTAAATGCCTCTAACTTATGCTTGTTTAGCTCTGTCAATTTCTTCTTTAGATCATCACAACATGTATCAATTCTTTGTTTTCTGTTCACAACACCAGGTCTGAAACAAAAATTGTAACCATGGAAATCATCAGAATATGTACAACAGCACTGACGTGGCATCCAGAAGGAAAGAGAAAAGTTGGCCGACCAAAGACAACATGTAGGAGGACTACCGAACAAGAAAGATCACAACTGGGCTGGAGAAGTTGGGGGTAAGCAAGGATGGCAGCCAAGGACAGACAAAGATGGAGAAGGTGTGTCTGGACCTTATGTGACAGCGGGCACAAAGAGGATAGGTGAGATGAGGTGATGGAAACCACTGTAAATTTGTGCTGAATTTTTTTTTATTAAGATGGAAGCAAAGTTTTCTAATTATCTTCTTTCATAACAATTTACCATAGTTATGCAGATATAGTGTGGCCATCCTTGTTTTGATGGTAAGGGGTGGTACGCCTGTAAAATTACTACAAAACCGAAATGTTGACATTCAGACATCTGAGCCTCATTGTTTAGTTTGTTGGTGACAATTTGATTATCATGTGTAATAGCTGATTTTATGTTAAAAAAAAATGAGGCTCACTGCTGTACCACATGATACCACTAGTGTTTGTGTTGAACAATTATTTCCACTGGATATGGAATAATATTAGTTCACATGTTTGTAAAAACAATGTTATTCTGGGAATTTGTGACATAAATTTTTTCAAGTCCCTCACAAACATTAACAGGTGTTAATCACATGGTACAGCGGTGAACCTCATTGCTGACAATCAATCAAGCAGGGTGATTGACATTTTGTAATTACTTTTATTATTACCTGTCAGTATTATACAAACGTAGAGCTGTGTCCATATCAATCTGACATTGATTACGTCGATATTCTGGATCTTGTATGATCTCTAGTTGTGGTTTACTTGCTGTTATATACCTGTTTTCTGCAATTAAGTAATTAAATTTATACATGTGTGAAATTAATCAAATAGAATCATACTGGTCCATGTCAAAATCACAATCCCAAATGTCAAACATAAACATACCGGCTTATGTCCAAATCAAATCCCAAATGTCAATCACAAACATACTGGTATGTCAATCACAAACATACTGGTATGTCAATCACAAACAAACTGGTACTGGTACATGCCCAAATCAAGATCAAACACATGAACTTTCACCAGGCAGTGTTCAATACAGGATTTTTCTGATGGAGTCATTTTCAAAAACCTTTTTTCCACAAAACACCACAATATCAATATTTTTGCATTTATATTACTCACTTAGTCTTAACAACAAGGCATTTAGCAAAATAAAGGATCAATGGCCCAATGGCCGCTTCTAGAATGAACATAGGGGCAGGTTTTTCGAAAGGGTGAGCACATCCTGCAACAGAGACATAACTTAATTCTTTTAAAATTTTAGAAAGGACTACTGGGATATTACTTCTTTTTCCAAAACAAGATTTATGAACTCAAACTGTGATAGGAATTTTGCTTATACCCAGATATTTGTCTAGATTAAATATGAGTCTTTCTGGTTAAAGTAAAAATCTGGATCCCTGTGTAACAGGAAAGAGAGAAAATGCAGGGTTGGACTAGGGATCAAACCTATGACCTCACGCACTATAGGCAAGTGCTCTACCACTGAGCTACCAACACCGCTACATTCCTCCCTTCCTTTTTTTCGATTCAACTCCCTTGAATCGAAACCAACCTGGGACCAACCTGTTGATCTGCCACTTCCCAGAGTCGGACTAGACCCCAAATGTAACAGGAAAGGGAAAAAATGCAGGGACAGACTGGGGATCATAACCTAGGATCTCCTGCACTATAGGCAAGTGCTCTACCACTGAGCTACCCAGACTGCAACACCTGCATTTCAGCCTTTCTAAAGATACATTTTTGAAGTTTGATACTACAGCAGTCTCTTGAGATTCCCCAACATTGCAGAATTTTTTATTTCTAAAATTTGATCTTGCGACCTTGACCTATGCAGCTCAATCTGTTATGCCACACATCGTCTCATGTTAGTTTTAATTTGTGTTAGTTTTAATTTGTGCCATGTTTGATCAAAATCCATCCACTGACATAAATGATATGGAACTGACACGATAGTGGGATGGATGGCCAGATATGTATACCTCTCTAAACTTTGTTTGCAGGGGTATCATAAAGAAGGTCATAAGGACCACTACAGTGGATGTTCGAAACTAAAACTGGATTGCCATGAACTTACAAATGTGATAAGAAACCATATCAAACAAAATTAGAACAGATTTTTGAGAGCCAAAATGCCCACTCCCCTAACTAAGATTTAACCTTGTGGACCTTGATTTTCAACCTACACATCTAAATGTAATATGAGACACATAATTGACTTATCACCAGCCATGCCTATTATGTTCTGACACTGGCCGCCATCACAGTACCAAAGCAGCATCATGGCAACTAATGAGATACTAGTATCAGTGACGTCATTAAATTGCACATTTCGGTCCGAGTTTTCATTCTTTTTGTGTGTAATTCAACCATGCCAGGTCTTTGTGGGAACATTGTGGGCATGGCTGCCCGCTGGTTATCCGTCAATTTCATATTGGTACAAATTTATGCCAAGTATGAGCAAAATCCATGCATAGTTATAGATGCCAAAATTATGGAGAGAAGATTATTTTATACACCCTACACACACACACACACACACACACCCCTCCCCCCATGCTCAGTTTTGGGTCGTATAATAACCAATGAAGTGGAGTAAAGGAGTTTAACACCCAATCAAGATTCTATTTGGAAGTGGTCAGTACATGGATGGTGGAGGAAACTAATGATACAGCAAGCAAACTGACCACTTTCTTACACTAGGATTTGGCCCCGAGCGGGATTCGAACCTAGGTGGTAAGAGGCACTGTGATCCATAAGCATTAATTTTAAACCACTTGGTCACTGAGGCCATGGTGATAATAATAAGATATGTATAAAAGATTGGTTTCTTGCCTACATGCTGTTTTTCCTGCAAAATTTTATCAACGAAATCAGACGTGTATCGATAAGTTTAAATTGATTTTAAATTAAAAAATTGTACTTTCTGATGCAAGAAAAAGAAATAATCACTACTTGTAGTGCCAGATAAGGAAATCTTAACGCTTGTTCTAATATATTTGGTCAAGAACTCAGCAACCCTCGTTCTGGACTACGGTAAATATATTAGAACTCAGGTTGAGTTTTCCCTATCTGGCACCACAAGTTGTGATAGATTCTATTAATATTGTATAAAAGACTAACTCTGTATTAGAATTGTAAGCCTTACCTTCGATTCCATATTTAAACTTTTTCAGGATATCAGGAATATCAAGTATATAAAATTCTTGAAGTTTCATTTCTGGAAAAACTATTTCTCTTAGACACTGTTCTATCCTCTGAAACATAAAAATACCTTATAAACCGAGTTAAACTATAATTGTCTGTTGAGAGAAAAATACCCCCAGCTCTCAACATTTTAAGTTTTCCTGCGACCTTGACCTTTCCGATATGACCTTGGTTCAAGGTCATGACACACCTTTGGACCATGACGATTATTCAAGTTTCGTGAGAGTTCTCCAAAGCATTGATGAGATATTGCCCAGACAAGATTTTGCACGGACAGATGGACAGACATGGTGATTCCTATATACCCCCTCAAACTAGTTTGTGGAGGGTATAAACACTACTGTATTTTAATCTTTATGACAAAATAGACTTTTATGAGTTCAAGTGATGACTTAAATATAGTCTATTTCTGTAGTATTTACCAGTACAATAATAAAAAAGAGCTTTCAGTGAAAGCATGATAGGTGTTTTTAAGATGAACGACAGTGCCACACTTTACATTCTTATCCTAAAAGTAAGAATGTCAATCCTAAAAGTAAGATTGTCAAGCGTTGTCTATTTTCTCCCTGTCCATCCAATGTGTGTATCAGTCTCTATCTAACTATAAAGTGTGAACAAGTCAAGTATTTAAGAGATGAACAACTGGAATTTTTTAATGATGTTTTTTTAGGGTATTAATATGTGCCAATATAGCTCTTGTTTTGTTGATTACCCATCGGTGTACTATGTACTATTATGTCTATATATGTTAGAAGTCAACAACAGGCCCATTATACGTTAACCTGATAAATAATGCCTAGTTATCTTAAGCATATATCATAAATAAGGTCATGGCCCTGACTTTGACTTTGTAGATAAACAATGCTACAAAACATCATATACAGTCCAACCTGTCTTAATGGCCACCTTCATATAAGGGTTAACTGCATAGAAGGCAAGGTAGAATTGTATCCCAATTGTTCTTTATTCATATTATTTGAACCTGTATGTAAAGGCCACTTTTACTGGTTCCTTTGGGTGGCCTTTATAGATAGGTTTGACTGTGTTACGATGACCATGTACTATGTATCTAGTTTCAACAGAACTACTGCAGACAAACTTCGTGACAGACGAAAATAAACTAAAAAGGGCCATAACTCCTAGAAAAGTTAATGGACTGGAACTGGTTTACAATATGCACAACGATACTTCACATTGACCATTGCTGTAACGTTTCATGAATATTGGATGGACAGTTTAGGAGAACTAGTGTGGACAAACTTTAATAGACGAAAATAAACTACAAAGGGCCATAACTCCTGGAAAAATCAATGAACCGGAACTTGTTTCAAGAAATGCACAACTACACTTCCCACTGATCATTACTGTAAAGTTTCATGAACATCGAATGGATGGTTTAGGAGAACTTGTGTGGACAAACTTTGTGACGGACGGACACACGGACAGAATGCATAACTATATCCCCTCGCCGATTTCTCAGCAAAATATAAAAAGAGTGTCACTTCTTTAGGTGCAGCAAGATGCTCTTTCTCATTCTTAATTTTTCTTTGAATTAATATTGATAATTTTAAATAATACATCATGTTATAATGTTGAGCAAAAGTTTGAAAATATGAACCCTACTTTTTCAAAGTCTGAGGCAGGATGATCCAACCAAATTAACATAAGATGTTATGATAACAGTTGTATGTTTTACCTTATCTGACAGTCTGACTATTAATATACTGTAGCTTAAATATTGCTGATACAGCTTTAAACAATAATTAATTCACTCACTTGCTCATGCACACGCTCGCTTGATCACATATCGCTCGCTTGCTCGCTCACTCACTCCCTGGCTCGCTCACGCACTCACTCTTATCCTCTTACCTCTAAATGAACGCCTTCATCTATTTTTGTCGGAATGCCTTTATACTCCCACTTTCCAAGTGAAACTTCCAGACTAAAGTTGGCAAAAATTCTGTCCATCAAATATGCTGGTTTTAAATGTGGAGAATTTTTAAGATTATAAGCACATTCCGGATGTTCTTGTAACCATGGCGAATCGATAGCAGAATGATTTAAAACAAGATCTGTCAATGATAACACTTTCCATTCCCGGGCCATCTTTTTTACGAGACCTTCCACATCATCATAAGTATATTTACGACTGCCAGGACTGTAAACGGGACTCAGCCGTCTCTGATCTCTTAACGAGTATGCCGAATTGGACTCTCCAAGTTCTTGTATTGGGGTAAAATGTATCAAATTGTACCCCGACTCTTTGGAAACTCTTAATCTGTTTTCCCATTCTTCGAAAGGCCCGAGGCATTTTGTCAAGACTGTTTGACATTGTATACAATCAAGTTGAATCTCCTCATCATCATTTATATCACCAATGGAAATAGTCGGATCCACCAAAAAATATCCTGAGCCACAAGCATTGTTCTCGCTGAAAATATATCAGGATAATCGTTTAAAAATTAATATATAGATGTACTACAATAATTAACTGCAGATTCTATCTTTTTGCAGCATGAAGAATTATCTGATTTTTTAATTTCTTTTAAAACAACAATACTTTTATTGATGACACAAAACTGGTGACTAAACCACTACAGTACATGTAGCTCATTTGGAAGAGTGCTCGCTCGGTATGTGGGAGGTCATGGGTTTGAACCTCGGCCAGGTCTGACCAACACTTTAAAATAGGTAGTGATTGTGTTCTTTTGCCAAGCACTCAGCATAAGAAATGAAAGTGGCAGGGTCCTTCGGACGAGACCTTAAAAACAGAGCCCTGTATAACGCTAGGCATGGAACGTAAAAGAAGCCTACCTACCCTGAGTGCACTCACTACAAAGGTCAAATTTTTGCCACTTCACCTATAGCTGGTAACCACTGGGTATAAGTGAAATATTCTTGACTGGTAAAAACCCATTCAATCATCAATCAACCAACTGGTAACTACCATTAAATATTCTGTATAAGGAGCCAGGCCATCTTGGCTCCTAGGTTAAAGAAGTCGCTTCGAGCCCTGATATGTACAGGGCTCTGATCAGGGCTCTGTCCCTCTACATTTAAGCTGGAAAAATCTTTATTTATACATGTATATGATAATTCATTACCTGTCATCAATGGTGAAAAAGTAATTAAATGAGCCAGCCATGTGAATATTAACTTCAGCATATACATCATGTCGATCTACTTTTGATCCAGTTTGATTTTCTAGGTAATATTCATGATAGTGGTCTCTATAAAATTTATCTGTCTTATCCCGAGGATGATTACAAAAAATCCTTACTGGATAAGCATGTAACGAAGGGCCTAGATTGAATCTCAGGGTCCATCCTGAAAAAAAAATTAAAAACATGCATAAAGATGAATACTGTTTTCATGTTCAGTGATTTTGTTTATCTTAAATTATTACTGAATAAAGGTTATAGTTTCTCCTAAGAAAAATTTCCCAATCTGACAACTAAAGTTCCTGAAAACACTAAATTGAATCTAGTTGTGTAATAAAATCTACATTTACCCTCCCTACCAACAAAAAATTTAAATACTGTCACATTAACACACCATTTTTGCAATAAGGATCCTAGCTTATGCCAGCATGTCAGGATGTAGTTTGCTACTACCGGTATTGTACTTTACTTTTAATTTTAAACTAGTGCAAATTTTCCCAATCTAAAAGGTAGAAGAAAGTAGTGTTGAATAAATGTAACAAAATCACTGATGTTTTTTAAAGTTAAATTATTATTGAGGCTAAACTAATTTTTTTTTAATGTATGATTCAAGCCATATACCGGTGAACTCAATTACTTCTTTCTGAAATTCAAGTTGTTGTCTCAAGAGCTGATGTTAGCATAATGGACTGCTTAGTCTGCAATATTTGCCTGTCAGATCAATCTTACAAATCCTGAATGTATGTAACCACTGAAAACTTATTTAATTATATGTGTATTTATTTTCGCGATATAGGAAATTTAGACATATGCTGCAATCTGCATAGTGACATTTTCGCATTTTTGAAATATGCACTATAATACAATAAGCATAAAATAATTTTTAATCAGTATTAATTTTCATGCAAAACAACCGACCACCAAATAAGCGCAAATTTGTATACCGTGAAAATAAATATGTTTACAGTATAATCAATATTAAATTATAAACCAAAGTACTGTAAACAAAATTTTTATGATCAGTTTTGAGCTGATCAATTAAAAAAATTATTGATGACAATATAAAAGTTACCTTTCTCAAGTCTGTATAAGGTTTCTTCTTTATTTTCTCCACCATGTAGTGTGAGGGTTCGTATTTGTGGTGGCATCTTTATAATGCCAGTATCTGAAAATAAAAAAGTAAGTTATTGCTCAATAAGAAATCACTAGTATCTGAAAAAAAAATTCAAAAATTAAGTGAAATCTCTATAAAAATTTCACTTAACAAAATTCTGATGGAGAGTCTGCCCCTTTAAATAGATAAATAGTGCTGTAATTTAATCTTTATGAGGAACTAGATTTCTGGAGCATATGATATTTAAAGTACAACAGGCTTAATATTGACCTTAAAAATGGTTCAAGTCTGTTAAAAATTGAACTTTAATAAAGTCTATGTCTGTTAAATATTGACCTTAAATAAAGTCCATTGCTGTAACCTTTAACAGTGTTATAATAGGAAAAAATGACATTTACCTGAACTCATTTTATCAGCATTAAACAGTGATACCTCTAACTTGTGTTTAACTATAATGCATATAGACAGAGTGTACTCAATGCTGCATGCTATATACTGGTAAATGGCAAACAGCATTGACCTGTCTGCTTGACCTTTCATTAGAAATATACATATAGACGGGATCCATCATATACATGGGTAGTGTTAGGATTTGCAGTTAAGTATAATATATACACAATGCACATGATTCAAGTTCTCACCATGTAGGCGAAATAAATATGTGTTAATTCCTATACATGAGTGTACTCATCTATAATAATTATTTAAATCAAGGTCAAGCAGACAGTTCAATGTTGTTTGCCTACATGCAATGTATAATATAGGTACTGTAGTATGGAAGAATGTACCGTAATAAAATTGTGTCTACCTGATAATAACCATGCAGCATGAGAATGAGTAAATTAAAACAAAAGATTGATGAAGAGGAGAGAGAGAGAGATATGCAACTACATAAATCTAAATAAAACCGTGTATGAAATGTGTGGATTAATTATGTCAAGTACATGCATACTACAATTACATGTGTGAGTAAAATCATGTAAAGTACATGGTGCTGTAGTGTAGAATATAGTAAATATAATAGAGTGATTTACTGCCAGACTTTCTGGTCCAGATCTTTCAGCCTTGTGATAAAACACTTGCTTTTCACCTGGACACTCAATGAGGAAGTGAATTTTTATGGGGAAAATTCTTAAAAGCATTGTTGATCTCTTCTTGTTTTAACTATAAATGACAACATTAAACTTAGAAAATTATACCCCAATTCTAGCTCAAAGTAAAAAGCTTACAAAAAAATAAAAATTAAGTTCCAAAAACTTTTTTGATGGACTGGAAACATACACATAGGCGTAGGAGCAGGGGGGGCCAGCGGGGGCCGGGCCCCCCCAATGTCAGACAAGGGGGGGCCAGGCCCCCGCAATATATTGTGTGAAATTTTGTATCATGCTAAAAAAAGAAAGAAAAAAATACAAGAGCTTTAACAGGAAATGTCCATCTGGTAACCAATCAATTATCAATTTCATCATTATACTTGTAAAAGGGCATCAAAATTTTCCGGGGTACCCCATATCCAGTGGCGGATTCAGCGGGGGGCGTAGGGGGAATACGCACCCCCCTTTATTTATGTCGCTAATAATACATATTGTTCAGCTCAGATTGCACCAGAATGCAGGATTTTTGCGCCACTTTTTCAAAATTTTCCGGGGGAGCATGCCCCCGAACCCCCCTAAAAGGTTCGAGCCTTCAAATCTCACATTATACGCCCCCTTTCTAAAATTCTAGATCAGCCTCTGATATCCATCTCAAATGAGGGGGTGATTATGAAACTTGTGTCATACGGTTATTTTTTATAATCTTGCCTTGATATCACAGCATTTTAAACCTATCAAAACGATGCACAATACATTAAAAATGCGTCTAGACAGGACTTAGTTTTGAAAATTTTCCGGGGGAGGCCCCCCGGACCCCCACCTAGGTTTAGCACCCCTCTCATACTCTCCCCGCCTCGTGCCATAGGCACGACATAAGACATAGCTTCGGTTTGGCCCCCCCAATATTAAAAACCCTCCTACGCCTATGATACAAACATAGCTGATACATAACTAGAGCTGCCACTTAAGAAACAAATATTTGTACTCTCCATCCCAACAGCCAAACAGACAGACACTAAATTGTGTATGTGTAGTGTCTGGGTAGCTCAGTGGTAGAGCACTCACCTATAGTACGGCATGTCCCGGGTTTGATCCCCAGTCCGACCCTGCATTTTTTCTACTTCCTGGTATATATGCAATCTCATGTTTGTAAACATTTTTGTTGCCAATTTTGAAATGGAAGATATGGAGCAGACATGATACTGAGACAGATGGCTAGACCCACAAAGTGATTCCTATTTACCCCAATGAATTTCATTTGCAGGGGGGTATATAACACTAAGAATAATCTGTTAAAAAATCTAGCTAAATTTGAACATATGACCTTTGTAACCTTGAACTTTGAGCTACATAACTAAACATGATTTATGACAAGTCATCTTTTTTTACCCACTTTTTTAAAAATCCATGGAGAAATGTAAATGTTACAGGGCAGACAAGGCTGTGACCCACAGACAAAAAAAAATATATAATATCGCCCAATTTTTTTTTTTTTTTTTTATCATACAATTTATACTGTTTATCAGACATATCAAATTTTAGTTTTTAATAAGGGAAAATATATCAACATATCACCTTTAGTTAAAATTAATAGCCTTAACAAGTAAGGCAGAACAAAAACTTTATCTCTGATTAAAGTACATGTATATCAATGGCCTAGTATACCAATGTCACTCATATAACACCCTCAACAGTTAACCAAATATAACACTTTCAACAGTTGCTATATAACATTCTTATCACCAAAGGTCTGACACAATATAGAATGAGCCTGTTTTAACATATATTAATTTTTTTTTGTCCCTGACCTGCTATCATAAAAATTAAAGAACATTTTTTCACATTAATTCTGGCTGACAGTGACCTTGAGAAGATAGTAATTTTGGCAACATAAGCACATTTTTATCATTCGTCATGATGATGGATATATAACCTAACAAGATAATGATATTTTTTACTGTTATTTTCAAGTTGTAAAACACCAACTAGAAGACAATATGTGTTTGTGAATCACTATGCCCCCCCCCAACTTCCACCAGCTGCAAGTTGCATGTAGAGAGTAGTCATGAAATTAATTTCACTGACTTATAGAGAAATTACAGAAATTTCATGATTTTTCCGGACAAATTGATTGATTAAATGGAGCTTTAAGTGCCAGTCAAGAATATTTCACTTATATCAAGACATCACCAGCTATAGGTGAAGTAGCAGAATTTTTTATCTTTGCAGACTGCAGTGTGCACATTAAGTACACTGTTGGTGGGAAGATAGCAAGCCATGCCTGTTGGGACACATATATGGGTTTTATCAGGTTTCTTCTGAAGGACCTTGTGACCTATATTTCTAAATGCAGAATGTTTGGCAAAAGAACTTTTGCAACTCATTTTCAATTTCTTTAAAAAAGGTCATACAACAAGAACAATATGCCACACACATAAAGACCAGCTATTTTTATTAGAATAAATGACCATGACAAGGCATAAGTGTTGTAAATGAACCATCATGCAAAGCCATCAAATCCCAATAATTTGACCTTTCAGAATAAAATATCTATCAATACAAAGCCATCAAATCTCAACAATTTGACCTTTCAGAATAAAATATCTATCAATACAAAGCCATTCAAATCTCAACAATTTGACCTTTCAGAATAAAATATCTATCAATACAAAGCCATCAAATCTCAACAATTTGACCTTTCAGAATAAAATATCTATCAATACAAAGCCATCAAATCTCAACAATTTGACCTTTCAGAATAAAATATCTATCAATACAAAGCCATCAAATCTCAACAATTTGACCTTTCAGAATAAAATATCTATCAATACAAAGCCATCAAATCTCAACAATTTGACCTTTCAGAATAAAATATCTATCAATACAAAGCCATCAAATCTCAACAATTTGACCTTTCAGAATAAAATATCTATCAAATCTTAACAATTTGACCTTTCAGAATAAAATATCTATCAATACATAGCCATCAAATCTCAATAATTTGACCTTTCAGAATAAAATATCTATCAATACAAAGCCATCAAATCTCAACAATTTGACCTTTCAGAATAAAATATCTATCAATACATAGCCATCAAATCTCAATAATTTGACCTTTCAGAATAAAATATCTATCAATACAAAGCCATCAAATCTCAATAATTTGACCTTTCAGAATAAAATATCTATCAATACAAAGCCATCAAATCTCAACAATTTGACCTTTCAGAATAAAATATCTATCAATACAAAGCCATCAAATCTCAATAATTTGACCTTTCAGAATAAAATATCTATCAATACAAAGCCATCAAATCTCAACAATTTGACCTTTCAGAATAAAATATCTATCAATACAAAGCCATCAAATCTCAACAATTTGACCTTTCAGGATAAAATATCTATCAATACAAAGCCATCAAATCTCAACAATTTGACCTTTCAGAATAAAATATCTATCAATACAAAGCCATCAAATCTTAACAATTTGACCTTTCAGAATAAAATATCTATCAATACAAAGCCATCAAATCTCAATAATTTGACCTTTCAGAATAAAATATCTATCAATACAAAGCCATCAAATCTCAATAATTTGACCTTTCAGAATAAAATATCTATCAATACAAAGCCATCAAATCTCAACAATTTGACCTTTCAGAATAAAATATCTATCAATACAAAGCCATCAAATCTTAACAATTTGACCTTTCATAAAAATATCTATCAATACAAAGCCATCAAATCTTAACAATTTGACCTTTCAGAATAAAATATCTATCAATACAAAGCCATCAAATCTCAACAATTTGACCTTTCAGAATAAAATATCTATCAATACAAAGCCATCAAATCTCAACAATTTGACCTTTCAGAATAAAATATCTATCAATACAAAGCCATCAAATCTTAACAATTTGACCTTTCAGAATAAAATATCTATCAATACAAAGCCATCAAATCTCAACAATTTGACCTTTCAGAATAAAATATCTATCAATACAAAGCCATCAAATCTCAACAATTTGACCTTTCAGAATAAAATATCTATCAATACATAGCCATCAAATCTCAATAATTTGACCTTTCAGAATAAAATATCTATCAATACAAAGCCATCAAATCTCAATAATTTGACCTTTCAGAATAAAATATCTATCAATACAAAGCCATCAAATCTCAACAATTTGACCTTTCAGAATAAAATATCTATCAATACATAGCAATCAAATCTCAATAATTTGACCTTTCAGAATAAAATATCTATCAATACAAAGCCATCAAATCTCAATAATTTGACCTTTCAGAATAAAATATCTATCAATACAAAGCCATCAAATCTCAACAATTTGACCTTTCAGAATAAAATATCTATCAATACATAGCCATCAAATCTCAATAATATGACCTTTCAGAATAAAATATCTATTGTAGCCAGTGTTAAATAATTGACTTGTAACACTTCAGTCGGTATTAATACATTTTATTGCTCTTTTAAATAGATCTCCCTCAATGGGATGGAGATCCCTGGATTCTTACATATATGCTTGTATAATCTGATAATTTATGGTGTTTTCAGTTTATTGATTTATCCTATCTGGGAATATTTTAAAGATGTTTTTTAAAATTCTAAACTTATGTCCTACACCCAGCAATGTCCTTGGTGTTCTGTCAGAGTGTCAGAACCCCACAGTATAAAACAATACAGTCATTTGAAACCAGTCAGTCCAGTCTAAAAATACATTGACCATAAGTCACATGACACACAGCACATGTACCAATACATTACATAAACAATACATCAACAAAGTGGACAATACTGGACACAGACAAGTTACACAACAGGACAGATACACAGTAAGGATGATAATAAAATATTGTAAACTGGAATACTGGACTGAAAAAGAAATATAATGTAAACTGGTTTCTGAAAAAGAAAATAAATAAATTTAATTAAATCTTAATTAAATTAAATATAAGCTTAACTAAAGCTAAAGTATTTGTAGAATACTAGCATATGCCACACACTTCCCTCCCCGACGAAATGATGTCCTCATCATTTGTTACTATCCTGAATAATGGATACCATGGCCTGGGAAAGTGAAGGTGGTAAATTCTTAAATCTGTCATCCTCCAACAAAGATAAAAGAAACTTGGCTTTCTTTGCCCATTCTGGTTCCTCCTGTAAATTCTGTTGGGATCTCACATAACTTGACAGATATTCTGGTTGTTTGGTTTGTCTCTTAGGTTTCCTTAGACCTATAGGCTGATCTAATGATGGTTCTAAAGTTTCTTGTTCTGGGATGGCAGGGATAGGCAATGTTCCTTGGTTGTCTAACACTGGTTGATCTGTATCGAGAACAGGTGGATCTGATAAAACTTGTGGTTTATCTGTATAGTGAACTGGTGAATCTAGTAAAATTTGTGGCTCTGGTGTAACTGGAGTTGAAACTACATCTGGTACTGTGTGATCTTGCACTGTATGATCTTGCTTGACTTCTGTTTCCTCATTAACCATCTCTTGAAGTAATTCCTCTTCTTCACTTTGAGAAGTTTGGTCGTCACCAAAGGAACTATCCTCAGAGTGCCCAACAGCAACAAATTCCTGACCGTCATCAGTTTGTTGTGTGGTATTCGCCTCTATTTCCTGTACAGCTATCTCAGGTGTATTAATGTTAACACAGCCTTCTGTACTTGATCCATTTCTGCAAATGTTAACTTCAAATGATGATAAACTGTCATCATCTTCAACATCTTCATGTTCATGATCTATAGTTTCAGCTGCAGTAACTGGTTTAGATTCACTCTTTTTATTCTTTATAACTTCAGTCTCTTCAACGTCTATGTCTACTGGCAATGACCCAATTGGAAGCAAGTGATTACGATGTAATGTTCTGACTGGTCCCTTTCCCTTTTCTTTCTTAACATTATAAACAGGAATTCCAGGATTTTGTTGGCCAATAACTGTATATACGTCCTCCTCCCACTTATCAGCTAACTTATGACGACCTTCAAAAGCTAGTATCTTCACTAAAACCCTGTCACCCTCTTCTAGAACTGCTGCTCTTGCTTTTACATCATAACCTTCCTTCTGTTTTTTCTGTGATAACTGCACAGTAGATATGGCCTGCTCATACGATTCCTTCAAACGTTGCCTCATAGATTTTGTATACTCCAACAATGACTTTTCTGACGTTGTAGAATCGGTATTGAGCACTATATCTACTGGAAGTCTAGGATGGCGCCCAAACATCAAAAAGAATGGTGAATATCCTGTGGAGTCATGACGAATACAATTATAAGCATGTGTTAGTGGACCAATGTAGCTCTTCCAATCTTTCTTCTTATCAGGTTCCAAAGTTCCAAGCATGTCCATCAATGTACGATTGAATCTCTCGCAACAACCATTTCCCATAGGGTGGTATGGTGATGTTCTTGATTTTTCCACACCCATGATGCTGCACAATTGATGAATGACCTTGCCATCAAAACTTTTCCCCTGATCTGAATGCAAACGGTGAGGCATTCCATAATGGATGATAAAATGATTAAATAAGGCTTCTGCTGTTGTGTGAGCTGTCATATTTCTTGTTGGAATGGCCTGAGCATATTTGGTAAAATGATCAGTAATAACTAACACATACTGATAACCTCCCTTTGATGTTTCTAAGGTCAGGTAATCGACACATACAAGTTCCATAGGTTGTGATGTTGTGATGTTGACAAGTGGAGATCTGGTGACATTTGACTTCCGATGCAAACAACGACTGCAACTTTTGACCCATTGTTCCACATCTTTTCCCATATTTGGCCAATAAAATCGATCACGTAATAATGAAAGTGTCCGTTCTTGTCCAGGGTGACCAACATTGTTATGTACTCCAATAAGAGCTTGCTTGACTAAAGATGTTGGTAGTACAAGCTGACGTCTACTTTCACCATTGATGTTAACTATCCTGTACAAAACTCCACGTTGTAAACTTAACTTGTCAAAAGTCCTATAGAAAATTGTATGCTCTGAAGTTGGTGGTAGTTTCTTCTTCTAGGTTTGTTGTTACACCTAACAAATCTTATCCATTTACTTAAAACTGGGTCTTGTGATTGTAATTGCCTCAGATTATGTGGTGTCTGGTCTGTAATACAAAGTCCAGCTTCATCCATTTGATCTATTACTTCCTCTGACATGCACAAACACTCCACAAATGGCTGACCATAAACAGCATTACATACTGCTTTAATAGATTCAATGGGAATCTTTGATAGTCCATGTTGATCAGTCCCAGGCAAACGAGATAGTGCGTCTGCATCTGTGTTGTTTATCCCTGCTCTATATGTAATATCAAAATCAAATGCTGCTAACGCTGAGGCCCAACGATGACCAGTGGCATCCAACTTAGCAGTAGTTAAAATATAAGTCAATGGATTATTATCTGTATACACTTGAAAATGACGTCCATATAAGTAGTCTTGAAATTTTTCAGTGATGGCCCACTTAAGAGCAAGAAACTCTAATTTATGTGCGGAATAATGGCTTTCTGCTTTATTGAGCGAACGACTGGCATATGATATAACTCTCTTTTGCCCATCTTGTTTTTGATACAGGACTGCACCAAGTCCAAGTTGACTGGCATCTGTATGTAGTTCGAATGGAAGTTGATAGTCTGCATATCCCAATACTGGTGGTGTAGATAAAACTTCTTTCAAATTGTTGAATGCTAATTCTTGCTCATGACCCCAAATCCATTCTGTCTAATAGCAGCTTTTGTTGGTTTCTTCTTACAATGAGTAGGTGGAAGTAAATCATTCAAAGGTTTTACAATTTTGGAAAAATCCTTGACAAACTTCCTGTAATATCCAGCGAAGCCTAAAAATTGACGAAGTTCATCAGCATTAGATGGAGTTGGCCATTTCTGAACTTTTTCAACTTTAGCCGGATCTGCTTCTATCCCATTCGCTGATACAATGTGACCTACATAAGCTACTTTATCACGGAAAAATTGACATTTCTTAGGAGCAAGCTTTAAACCGCTTTCCCTTAATCGTTGAAATACTTGTCCAAGTCGTTGAACATGTTCCTCAAATGTGGACGAAAAAATGATCAGATCATCTAAATATGCGACACAGATCTTGAACAGTAGTCCATCCATACACTCTTCAACGAGTCGTTGAAAGGTACTTGGCGAATTCGATAAACCAAACGGAAGCCGATTAAATTCGTAAAACCCAAGTGGTCCAACAGTAAATGCAGTCCTTTGCTTGTGTATTTCTTCAAGTTCAACTTGATGGTAGCCTGACTTCATGTCCAAAACTGTAAAATAACACGAACCAGACAAACAATCTAGCAATTCATCTAACCTCGGAAGTGCATAACTGTCTCGAATTGTACGACGATTCAAATCCCTGTAGTCGACACACATACGCAGTTTTGCATCATTTTTCTTTCTCACTAAAACCACATTCGAGGCATAAGGACTATGTGACTTCCTGATGACATCACTAGACAACAACTGTTGCAAGTGTTGCTTAACCTCATCATGCATAGCTGGTGGAATTCTCCTGTATCGTTGCTTGAATGGTCTTTCATCATGAAGTTCAATTCTATGCTTGACAAGAGTAGTATGTCCAATATCCTCATCATGCTTGGAAAATATATCCTCATATTGTTGTATTAATCCCATTCCAATTTGTAATTTGTCTTGGTCAATTGGTGACTTTGAAAAATCAAAAAGATCTAATATGGAACTGGTGGTTGCAGAATCTTCCATGCATTTTCATCTACTTCAACTGATGCTGGTGTTATCTCGCAAACAATAGCTTTGGGTTGAATAACCATAGTTTGAGTTGTTACATTTGACAATTGAACATCTACTAGTTGTTTGTTGATATGATGAAAATCAATGAGTAATGGTACTATATCAATGTCATTGGAAATAGTTGAAAGCTTTGTTGGTTGTATGAGTGCACATGTTGTACTGTAATCAACAGCTTTATCAATATATCCTTGTATAGTAATGTTACTATTCGGTTTTATTATCACAGGTTTGGTTGAAGCATTTTTTACAAGTCCGAGTCTATTATGGTTTCTTGCTAAATTGTGCTCCTGAATATTCAAACATCTAAATGTGAGGTACCATGGAGTATGTAGTTCTGCCTTCTGAAGATAGCGATCACCATGCATACTTTTACAATCTTCCATTATAGTAGACAATATATTAGTACCCAACAGTACTGGAACTGAAGCGTTGTAATTACTACGTGGAACTACAAGCAACAAACAGTTATATGCATTTCCATGACCTAATCCATTGCTAACTATATTTGCTTCAATATAACCAGAATACGGAAGTGGATTCCCATCTGCACACTCGACATGTATAATATTATCAAGTGGTTTCACCGACATATATTTCAAATTATTTTCTACAAAATCTTGACTAATTGTTGAGACCGTAGAACCCGTGTCCAACAAGGCAGTTGTTTCAGTATCATTTACTTTGATATTCACTTCATTGGCTGTCCCTATCAGTTGTGAGAATAGTTTGTTACTGGTTGGAGCTTGATTACACAGACCTATGGCTGCCCCTTTCTCATAGGCCTCCCATCTTTTAACTGTCTTGGTGAATGATCTAATATTACTCTACATCCCTTTGCTACATGTCCAACCTGTCCACATCTAAAACAAGTTATTTCGTTTTGTGGGTTATACTCGTTATATGGTGCTGGTCCACTATTGTACTGATTAGGGTAATTTTGTTGTCCAGATGTTTGTTGTGGCTGATAGTTATTGTTGTTGTTAACACTACTTGCACTATTGTTGTTAGTATGTTGTTGGTTGTTTCTCCAATTACTAGTATACTGAGGTTTTGGATGTTGTTGTTGCTTTTTCTTAAGTTCAGTCACTTCAGTGGTTAACTTGTTAATCATAGCCTTGATTTCCTTTAACTCATCAGTATTTGTGATAGCATGAGATGTTGCCGATTTCTTGACCTTACCTCTCTTATGATCCGACTCTATTCTACGTAGCGCAACAACTAGTTCGTCGTAATCCATAATACTATCATACTTGTGACCCGAAATATCTTTAAGTTCCTGTCGTAGACCAGTGTAAAACATGTTAAACAACATCTTGTTCGCATGCATCTGATGCACTTCACCCTTTTCAACAGCCTTGTTAAGTAAACCCTCTAATCTACAACTCCAAGCTGCAACATCTTCATCAACATCTTGTTTAGCACTGTAGAATTGTTGAAGAAGTGTTTCCTTTATATCAACCGTACCAAAAATACTATCCATTTTATGTAATATTGCCTTTATTGAAGCATTTGGACCTAATCTCATTACAACCCTTGCTGCCTCGTCCTTCAGAGATTTCCTAATTGACATGGCAATGTCTGCTTCTGAATACTTTTCTTTATCAGACATGAAACTTCATATCGCCATAAATCATATGAGTTTTCCTTTCCTGATCCAGAAAATAAACAGACTCTTGGCGGTTGTTTCAAACTAACTGATGACACATCTGGTGAAAAATTAAAAGGAGAGTGCTCATTTGTCATGAAAGTCGTTGAAAATGGTGTTAAAGGTTTTGGTTTCTCATGTGATAATGGAGGTGGTAGACTAAAGTCACTTTTCTCCGGTTTTTCATGTTTAATATGTTTTCCTGGCGGGACAAGTGTTGGTACAGACGTTTCAGAAGGGGGCATCATTTTTTTAGTAACATGCTCCAACATCCACTTTTCTAATTCCTCAGCTGTTTTATCCTTAGCTTTATACCCTAACTTTTTCAATGCTGCCAATATTGCATCTTCCTCATCCGACACGGTCTCTTTTGACTCTTTTGTTTCCATATCTGCTGTTGCCATTAATTAAACCCGACAGACAACAAACACCGTAAAATTCAATCAAACCAATCGCAATCCAAACACTAATCCAAACTTGTAAATCCAGACTAACAGAAAATGTGTAAAACTACAACTGAACTATTAAACTGAATTACCAGTAACTCCCCTAAGTCACTGATAATTTAGTGATTCCCCTAAATCACTATATATGTTTACAATTGTGTATGTGTATATGTGTGCCTTAATTAACTTAACTATTTGTCTCACTTATGAGACAGATCTTAACTAAGTACCTGATAACTTACAACTTAACTAAATGATGATGGCCTGTACTGCAAATCAGCTGCTGAAATAAAGACGAATAACGCGTGACAAATACCGAAATATATATCGCGAGCTTTTATGGTAACGAACAACAATTATTTAGCATATAAACATGTAAATAAATATGAACATATAGCATGAAACATAATAGTTAGTATATAAACACATAACATAAAACAAATATAACATAAAACATGAAACAATGGAAATATGTCACATATAAGTAAAGTCAAACAAAGTCCAAGTCAAGTCACTGGCAAAAGAAAGCCAACAACTATAGTGAACATATGAACTGTCAAATACCTACAAAAATGTATTTAATCCTACCTATTAATTGAAGATATTTTACACTAAATAAACAAATTAAATAATTTATTTAGTCCCTACTTGTTATGTAATATTATTTAAATTTCTAAGTTTTTTTTTAAAAGTTTAAAATGTTCCCAAGTTTTTTTTTTTTTTTAACAAAGATTTTTAGGCAAAATGTACCAAATAAAATTCAAAGGCACATTATTAGTATTAAATAAATGAACAGGCTAAACAAATTGTAAATTACAAAAATGTAAACAAATCCAATAACTATGGAAACAGGAAGAGGAAATGGATATTTTAAGTGCACTTGTACCGGAAGGGAGGGGGTATTGATATCTGTAAACTCTATTAAATTTTAGAGTTTGACTATGAGGGGTAAAAAAAAATAAAGTAATAATCTATCTGCACTATACCAAAAAATAAATAAATAAATAGATCACCAATTGTAAATTGCAGCGCTGCTTTCAAACTCAAAATGTCAATGTCTATATGATATAAATACAGTTCCTAAAATAAAGTTATACTCTCTGTATAAATAAACAATAAGTGAATGACAGTCTCCACATTGTCACTGAGTATAAAGTTCTCAGTCTCGATATTATCACTTAAAACAAGAATTTATTCACAAAATTATCGTTGTTCGCCTATATCTTGTATTTACCTGTGAAATGTTGTTCACAAATCGTCGCTGATTAACGAATTCAAGACACAAAATCAAAATTGCACTTTCACATTAAAAACGGAAATGGCGGAAGTCCATCATCTGACGTTGTCTGCGCACTCGCGGAAGTTCACAAAGTTGAAAAACTAGAACTTGACACATAGTTAGCCATCTCTCACTTGTTGCACACCTGGTTGTTGTTTCACGTGTTGCACACTTTGCTGTAGTCCCTACGTGGGCGCCAAATGTAGCCAGTGTTAAATAATTGACTTGTAACACTTCAGTCGGTATTAATACATTTTATTGCTCTTTTAAATAGATCTCCCTCAATGGGATGGAGATCCCTGGATTCTTACATATATGCTTGTATAATCTGATAATTTATGGTGTTTTCAGTTTATTGATTTATCCTATCTGGGAATATTTTAAAGATGTTTTTTTAAAATTCTAAACTTATGTCCTACACCCAGCAATGTCCTTGGTGTTCTGTCAGAGTGTCAGAACCCCACAGTATAAAACAATACAGTCATTTGAAACCAGTCAGTCCAGTCTAAAAATACATTGACCATAAGTCACATGACACACAGCACATGTACCAATACATTACATAAACAATACATCAACAAAGTGGACAATACTGGACACAGACAAGTTACACAACAGGACAGATACACAGTAAGGATGATAATAAAATATTGTAAACTGGAATACTGGACTGAAAAAGAAATATAATGTAAACTGGTTTCTGAAAAAGAAAATAAATAAATTTAATTAAATCTTAATTAAATTAAATATAAGCTTAACTAAAGCTAAAGTATTTGTAGAATACTAGCATATGCCACACTATCAATACAAAGCCATTCAAATCTCAACAATTTGACCTTTCAGAATAAAATAACTATCAATACAAAGCCATTCAAATCTCAACAATTTGACCTTTCAAAATAAAATATCTATCAATACAAAGCCATTCAAATCTCAACAATTTGACCTTTCAGAATAAAATAACTATCAATACAAAGCCATTCAAATCTCAACAATTTGACCTTTCAGAATAAAATAACTATCAATACAAAGCCATTCAAATCTCAACAATTTGACCTTTCAGAATAAAATATCTATCAATACAAAGCCATCAAATCTCAACAATTTGACCTTTCAGAATAAAAATCCTACCGGTATCAGTGTTTAAATAGTGCAACATTTAAAATAAAGTTAAGTAGAATGTGTATGTTCCAGACTAACTTGTGCCAATATCCCAACATAGACTACCATCTGAATAGAAATTGCTAGTTTGCCTGTGAAATCTGATCTAGGTCTGTAAAATAAGCATTATTACTGGCCTGTATAGCTTGTGACTTAATTTTTTTTACCGATAAAGTATAAAAGTTTACATATAATATAATGTAAACTACTTGGTTAACTGAACTACAGTATAACTATTGGTGATTACAAATAACATGCAATATCATTATACAATGGATAAAACATAATGTAAAACAAGGAAGTAATCCATGTACACTTAACTGAACTGATAATTCTTACACCAGGATGCACACATACATACATAGATATACAGATTAACTAACGATTGTCAAACACTTTTATTTTAAATGAAACAAGTTATGTATTAAAATTACCTTAATATATATCTGTCTTAACTCTTAAAGAGAAGTGACTGTTCTTTTACCAAACACTTGGCATTATGAAATGAAAGTCACTGTTCTTTTGAGTGAGTGAGTGAGTAATGGTGTTTAACGTCCCAGTCAAGAATATTTCACTTATATCGAGACGTCGCCAGCTATAGGCGAAAGTGCAGAAATTTTGCCTGTGCGTTGCGCTTATGGCATTATACAGCAGGGTTCTTTAGCGTGCCAAGCCCACCGTGACACGGGACCTCGTTTATTTTAAGTTCCCATCCGAAAGAACCGTGACTTTCATTTCGTAATGCCGAGTGCTTGGCGAAAGAACAGTCACTACCCACTTTCAAGTCTTGGGTGAGACCCGACCGGGGTTCGAACCCACGACCTCCCACTTACGGAGCGAGCACTCTACCAACTGAGCTACCGCAGTGGTTACTGTTCTTTTGGATGGGAACTGAAAATAAACAAGGTCCCATGTCATGGTAGGTGTGGCACCATAAAGAATCCTGCTGTATACTGCCATCAGCAAAATACACAGGCAAAATTTCTATACCTTCCCCTAAAGCTGGAAACATCTCGATATAAGTGAAATATTTTTGACTGGGATGTTAAACACCATTACTCAACTCTTTAAGAGAAATCTCTTAGTAAGGGACATCTTTATTCCTATATAGAGCCTAGAGGACAACAGACCTATAACATGTGTCAAGTTTAACAAGTGTCAATAAGCAGAGCAAGATACACCTGTTTACAGTGTTCAATCTCAGATTTTTCAGAGGGGGTTGTTTTTAAACCTTTCACCATAACATAAATATTTTTTGCATTCACCGGTAATGTTAAATATAGCCACTAAGGTCTTAACAGTGGGTGTCATTTTGTAAAATAAGGGCTTTATGGCCCTTTCTAGAATGAATAATGCATTTATATTTTTCCCATTAAAATGTTTGTAAAAACATTTTTAAAATTTCAAAGGGGCACAACTCTTGAGAAATTTGTTAAGAAAAAAAAACAGATTAAAATGTTAAAGGGGCACAACTCTGAGAAATTTGCAAACTTACTTTCTTTTGTGGTGCACACAATGCTGATATTCTGGTAACCATGTATACCAAGTTTAGTAAAAATATCTTTAAAGGTGTAGAAGGAGTAAGATAGACAAGTTATTACTGACTCTGTGACGGAAAGATGGACAATGCCTTACCATAGTATGAATAAATACCCCATGAAAAGGACAGTGTGACAGAGTCTATTACTACTTGTGTGGGATAGAAAAATTTGAACACAGGGATGAAGCCTAAATATTTTCAGTTTAGGGTCTAGCTCACTTCAGAAAAGAAGTTGTGATAGAAATAAATTATAGCTAAAATGCATAAAATTGAAGGGGCTCAGACTTATTTTTTGGACCCATGGGTTACTAGGCCCCTGCTAATCTTAATTTCTGTTAAATCTAATAAATTTTGTCAAGTATGAGATTTAATGAAAGAATGGATATATATTTGTTGGAACTCACTGTTGTCAAATATCCATAGGCCTACATGTTTTAACTAAAAATGTCAAGAACGTTGGAAAAAATAATCAGGAATTTTATGTGAATATATGGGACATTTTCACCATACAGTATTTGAGACATTTTTATCAGAAACAAAATTAAGTACATATGTATATCAACATTTAATCAAATTAATGCCATGATAAGTGGATATTTCAATAAATTTTATTTAATATTAATGAATTTATAAGTTTTAACTGCAGGAGAAACAGCTTTTACATTTTTCAAAAACTTTATATACAAATGCAAATGAAGCTTGTTCAACTATGCTTCTGTTTTCAAATGTACCCGCGCAAACAGTCTAACACTAAATTATATATATACATGTCTCTATTGAATGGCAGCAAAAAATTCTACCATGTCTGGGTCATCTCAATCATCCAGATGCTTTATCAGTTATCTCCCTTTAATTTAGACATGGACACTGATTGAATTGACATAGCGCCTGTCACGCCCACAATGTTCCGACAAAGGCCGCCATCATGGTACCAAAGCAGCATCACGGCAACTAATGACGTACTAGTATCATTGACGTCATTAAATTGCACATTTGGGTCTGAGTTTTAGTTCATTTTGTGTGCAATTCAAGCATGCTAGGCCTTTGTCGGAACATTGTGGGCGTGTCCAGCGATCGGTCAATTAAAAATGCATAAGTAACTCATATCATTAACCTGCACACAAGTTTCAATTAATTTTATTAATTAATTCTATTAATTACCCTTCAGAGTGATATAATACACTTGCACTAATATATAAATAGAAACACACATTGTTGAAACAGTTGGTTTCAGAACTGATTAAATCCATATCTTCAAATCATGGCTTTAGGACACCATCCTGAATCTAAAACAAACTCTTTTTAACATTGACTGTTGTCGTTCGTAATAGCTCCTGCAAATAACCAATGTTAAACAGCCAGTGTTCAATCTAGAAATTGGACACAGGGGGTCATGCTGGCCCAGCCAACTTTTGACAGGGGGTCAATTCTTAAGGTAAGGGGTCAATGCCTACAGACGATGTACACTAACTGATGTTAACCAGAAGAGAACAATTTCACATGTTCATTGGTGAATAAGATGACACAGTCTAAGTGATTGTAATGATAAGTAGAAGACGAAAAACACAAAGCAGTGGACATGCATGTTTTGTTGGAAGCAAAATGTGTATATACCCTTCATTACTGTCACACTTCCGATCACTTTGACGACCAAACTATACAACATTACTTTGATGCTTGAAAATGACTTTCTATGACTTCCTGATATAAAGCACACAACTGGCAAAGAAAAACCACAGAAAACTATGACTTCACATATTTTTGTGTGATTACAATTGTATTTCCGTAAATAACTTGGTCAACATTTCTGGTTATCAATACTGGGACGATCTCTTTAGTGAAAATTCAACGTGCCTGTTTCGGCCCAGGAGACCTGAAAATCGCGGGAATGGCCCAATGACGCGCTCTAGATTGAACACTGAACAGCCTGTGTTTGTCATGAAATTTCCCAGAACTGGCTAGTGAATGTATTCTTGTTAAACTATATTGAAATATCCAGGTGTCAGGTCATTTGCAAGCCCTGACCTTTGAGAAAGTTTGACCCATTTTCTCCAAAAAATAACTGATTGGCAATAAAATTAGTGTGTATTGTAAAATATTGTTGGGGTCTAATATTGTGTACACTGTTAGTGATGACTGTAATTTGTGACCTTGAACTAGCATATTTTTGAAAACAACATCAACCCCATTTAGTTCTGCTGTTCTCAGGTGAGCTAGAATGCCCTATGCGGTAGTTATGAATAAAAACATTCAAAAAATTACCTGAATAATTCCTGACTGGCACAATATATTCTTTTGTAGACTGATTTCTCTAGATCGTGCACAAAAATAATTATCAACCCGGGCAGCTATAAAAACATGCACAAAACATGAAATGCATCGTCTGTAGTCAGCCGTCTGAGCCGCTCAAGGTCATTCAGAGGGAAAATCAGGTCGCCGGTTCAGATACGAAACTAAAATGATTTTAAAAACCACGTTAATAAATAAAAACATGCATATGTTTTGTGGCATTAAAAATTTGAAAGTATTACAAAACGGAGCTTAAGAGATACCATTATTTTCGTTTCTGTTAAATAGTCCACTCAAAAATTCGAAACTTTTTGTAAACAAACACTTCTCCTGGAATCGGGACACACTGGCACAAGCAGCACAAACGTATCCTTATAAGATGTAGCTCAGATTCTTTGGGAGTTTATGTTGTTTTAAAAATGGTAGGCGTGATAGAAAACTGGTTTATATATTTTAATTAAACAATAAATATTTTTTGGATGTAGACATTTGAGGCCATCTTCAAAGCATAATTTCAGCCTGTTTACGGGGGGGGGGGGGGGTATAAAAATTGATAGGGTATCCTCGACCGTCCGTGATTCGAGACTCTAATAGAAAACGAACTAAATTTGCTAACGCAACAAGAATTTGAGAGCTGAAAAATAGACAACTGATTTTTCTGGATAGTTTCACAGTAAATACCTAAATTTTGTCTTTAATGCATGAAATCGTCACTGCAGAGACGATACTCGCGTATAATAACTGAAAACGAAAATGGCCTCGAATCTTGGGACGCTCTCGATTTTAGGACGGTCGACGATATTCTTCTATATTTGTTGGGACAAGGCATAACTGTTGCCTGCACTAGTTTTGTGAACCCACTTGATATAATTACCATAACTGTCAAGTAAATATATATAACAGGAAAGCCAAAATAAAAATAAATGCAGCAAACTAACCAGATTTTTTTCTACACAAATGAATACGAAAATCGCTTAAAGACTTAAATAAAGTATAATATCCTTGATAAATGATAGTACTTTTCTTTCATTTACTATGCTATATAATGGTAGTTTTCACCTTATCTAAGGCGACCAATAACATCTTTACCTTAAATGCCCGGATGTCCGGAACCGAGAATATGAACTATTATCTGAGTCACAGTGTTTGTGACTGATTTGTGCTTAAATCTAAAAAAATCCAAGAAACTTGAATACAGCTGTAAGGGGGGGGGGGGGGGGGAATTGCTGTTTGCATCCACGATAGAAATTATATCTCTAGTCTCTACACTTAGTGGTAGAGTACTCGCTTCATATGTGGGAGGTCGTGGATTCGAACAACAGCAGAGTTTGACCAAGACTGGAAAATAGGTAGTGACTGTTCTCTCACCAAGCACTCGGCATTTACAAATGAAAGTCATAGGGTCCTTCGGAAGAGACCTTTAAAAACCGATGCCTTGTGTCAAGGTAGACAAGGCATGTTAAAGAACCATCCCTGCACATTACCCTAAGCGCATTGCAAAGGTACATATTTCTGACACTTCACCTATAGCTGATGCATCTCGATGTTAGTGAAATTTTCTTGACTGGGAGGTAAAACCCCATTCAATCAATCTCTACACTTAGTGAAAGATTGCTGCTATATATCAATTTTACATGTTTTACATTCAAAATAGATCAATTTTAAAATCCTACCTACCCCAGGACAGATCTAGACTGTAGGGATCCAAACAAAAAATGGACAAAGTGTAACAAGAGTCTAAAGTTTTCTTTCTGGCCAATCACATGGTCTGGTAAAATGCCAAATGACCAAAAAAGTGCATAATTTTCTACATATTGTAGGTTAAAATTGCCTGTTGACTTGGCATATAATTTGAGGGGGGAAATTCAAGAAAACAATTATGTTTTGACCAATTGCAATGAGATTACTTCAATAAAATGGTAGCTGAGTTCATTTTTTGTTCTTTTGAAACTCTTCATTGTGACAGATGATAGGATGATGAGAATTAGAGAAAATGTAATCAATTGATGATTAACTTATATGCATTTTATATTTCAGGCAGAAAGAAAAGCAGTAAACAAGTACTATCCCCCAGACTGGGACCCTTCTAAGGGATCAGTTAACTCCTATGTAGGTCAACATCCCTTAAGAGATAGGGCTAAAAAGATTGGACAGGGCATACTTTTTATCAGGTATATATGCTATACTGTGAAATCATTAATTTTTGTGGTCTCCAAATTTTTATTTTGTGTGGGCACCATGAGCCAGAAATCTATGCCATCAGAATGCTACATATACAGTTGAACCTGTCTTAAAGGCCACCTCTATACAAGGACACCTGCTTTTCAAGGCAAGTGAAATTTCATCCCAATCACTTGATTCAGTTATTTGAACCTGTATATAAGGACCACCTGTCAATAAAGACCACTTTTAACAGGTCCCATTGGTGCTTTCATACACAGGTTTGATGTATATGTACAAACTTATCTTAAACAGTAACCACAAATCATGAATTATCACTGCACCAAATTAGTTTCAAGTTTGCAAAATTGGTTGACCCTTACTGTCATTTTGTTGGTTTTTCCTTAAATATCCTGAGGCCTGGCTGTCATTGTATGTAGTATATACATTGTATTACAAACTTACTTTATCTTTTAAGAAGCTCATCATTTGAGATTTTATTTAGCCTAAAGTTTTTAAGTGTTTTCTTAGACTTTTGTATGGAAAATTGACAGTTTTTGTTGGTCACTCTCTGTCATGCGCCAGCATTCTGAACCATAAAGTAATGTTGGTAATATGCAGCTGTTGTAAAGTTTCAACTTTGTTTTTGTTGTGTAGGCTAGATTTCCAGACTTTATTAAGGTTGCTGGACACTGTTCTTGCTTTGGCTAATCTTTTATTTATATCAGTATCTGCTCCCTCATCAGTTTTGATTGTACTGCCTAGGTATGTAAAGGTTCACAGCTCTTTTTTATATTTCTCCATTCAATTGTATTGATCTTATGTTGCTGTTGTTCAGTACCATAACTTCTGTCTTTTTGGTATTGATTTTTAATCCAATTTGTGCTGAAAACTTTTGTAGTCGAGATGTTTTTTCCTGAAGATGGAGGCGAGTATGTGATAATATCGCTTCTCGGCCTTTTGGCGATGATGTTGTTTAAATCATGCTGCTGCTGCTGATGATGATGATTTAATTTATATCATTGTATTGTAGATTTGAATTACCCTATAACATCTGGTGTGATGGATGTAACAGTCATGTTGGAATGGGAGTTAGATACAATGCGGAGAAGAAAAAAGTTGGAAACTATTATACGACACCAATATGGAAGTTCCGAATGAAATGTCATCTCTGTGATAATTACTTTGAAATACAAACTGATCCAAAGGTAAAATAACTTATATACAACTTTTGATTTTGAAAACTCTAGTTTTTAATGGACTCAAAATTACAAGGTATTTTATTGATGATATTTTGCACATTTTATAGGTACACATATATATTTTTTGAAAGGCTATCAGTCTGTAATACGATTGGAATACATGATTACCAAGATATGAAAATGTGACTCACTGCCTTGGTTAGAATCCCACTTGAGGTGGATTTAGTGTGAGAAAGTTTGCCATAGGTCAATGTTTTCAGCAGGCACTCTGGTTTCCTTCACCATCCCAAAACTGACCACTTCCATATAAGTGAAAGATTCTCGATGTCTTTCACCACTTAAAGTTTAGTTTCTGGCATTAGGCAGATCAAGAAAATTTGTCAGTTCATTTACCATAGGTCTATAGTTTTTCTCTGGACACTCCAGTTTTGTTACCCATCCCAGAACTGACCACCACAGCATAAAACACCATTGCTGATCCCACTCACTTCCGATTGTCATAGACAGTTTTTTAAATATATATTTAATATACAGTAAACATTGTTTTATGCCCCTTGATAATTTTGTCATCTTGTGTATAACATCCCAAAATCTGTTTCCTTCTGCGTTTTTCATTAATAACCTCTCTCGATTTATTGCCAAGACTCTTTATCATGCCAAAATATGACTGAATACATCATGGCAGTAAATCAAGGTTTTACTATATGTAAATTAAGATGTTTCATAAATTATAAATAACCAACAAGTTGATATTTATTTATTTTATAAGAATCATGATTATGTCATCCTTAATGGAGCCAGAGAAAGGAACAGAGATGGGACCTAAAGAGAATGAGCAGGTTGTGCCTGAAGGTAAGATTTAGTTAATTTAGTATTTTAACCCCAGCATAATAACAAATATATTTTAAAAAAATTAAATTTTGAAAAACAGTTTGGTTTAACTTCCAGTTAAATATAATCCAGCACTTTTAAGCTCAATTGTCAATAGCCATTTGAATTTATGTCATGGTGAAATATCTGCATTTGTGTGTACGTGTGTGTGTGTGTGTGTGTGGTGTGTGTGTGTGTGGTGTGTGAGAGAGAGAGAGAGAGATATTGATAAATGCAGGACAAATTTGATTTTGGTCTTCAAATGAGATTTAAATTTACAAATTATTGTTATAGTGTGCTTGCTTTATATGTGGGTTATGACTTGAAAATAGGTTGTGACGGTTTTTTCTCAAAGTAACTGGCATGTGCAGGTGTGGCATGCTTAAGAATCCTCCCTGCATATTGCCAAAGTACACTGCAAAAGTAAAAGTGTCGGCCTCTTTATTTATAGCTGTTTAACATAAACTTTTTCAAATTTTCCACCATCAAGGTAGAATTAGAAATCTTATAATTACTGATATTGATTCAGTAGTAGATTAAGAAGAATCTGCTATATATTTTCCATGTATAGATTTTTCATGGAAGTTTGTGAAGTTTAGGAATCCAATACAAGTAAGCAAATTCAAATTCTTTCTGTCCAATTGTTTTAGGCAATCTCTTAAAAAATGTTTATTTTTTGGACTATTTCAGATAAAGCAACACAGAAGAAGATGGCTACAGATGCCATGTATAAACTTGAACATGGGTCTGATGACATACAACAGGGGAATTCCAGGAAACAGAACTTGGGCCACCTTGAAGATAGATTGAGTCAATTTAAAGATGATTACTTGTTAAACAAACTAGCCAGGGGCAAATTCAGAGTTAGTACTTTTGATATAAATTAATATTTAGAATAGACATACTGTAAACCTACTTATATTCACAGAGTACTAATTTTCACATATTTCGCGGTCATTTTTTTGCACGAAAATTGATACCGAGCAATAATTAAATTGTGCTTATTGTGTTATATTGCCTATTTAAACCGCCAAAATTTAACTATGCAGAAAAGTCTAAATTTTATATATGGGAACATTTAAAATAAATACACGCGAAATTGAATATGTTTACAGTATACATTATGTTGAACACAGTTTGAAAAATCTTATTGCCAATGAATAAGATTTTTTACCCAGCGTAAGAATACACTTTTTAGATATTTTGTTTCGCAGTTCATCAGATTTTGTAATTTTAAAATCTGGTTCATTACTTGATGACCCAGGAAAAAATGACTGTCAATTCTTAAATGAGTGTTTATTTGAAAGAGAAACAACTGCTACATTCATATAATTCATGGTTAAGTAAGAAAGATTGGCTTAAAGGAACTTGTAAGTACTGTAAGATGGGTTAGATGTAAAAATTTTGCATGTGATCAACTGAAATGATCACCCAATAAGTTCAGTACAATTCATTTCAATTTTTATGTTTACAATCTTAAAAATTTTTATGATAAAACACAAGATAATCATGAATTAAAATAGGTAAACTATTGTATTTCAAAATTAAACTGTCAATGATGCCGTTGTCAGTAAGCCCGTCCATTGTCAATATCAAAGGAAACAAACTAGTGACATCATGGGTTAAAGGTCACACTTGCCCAACCAAATTTATTGGCAAACATCTTGAGTTGCTATGAAAAAACATTATCAGAGAATGACTAAATTCAGCAAGAGGTTGTAATATTATGGGTTATCTCCCTTGTCACATATAAAACCCACTCTACTAGTAGTCAACTTTACTTACTTTTTTCATTCATGTTTTTGTTCTATTAATAATAATGATGATGATGATAATAATAATAATATTGTTTATAATAATAATAATAATACATGTAATAATAAATTTTAAATTATTAAATAAATGTACTGACATCTGATGCACATGTAATGACTCGCCATTTTTCCTCATTTATTTATAGGAAGAAAAGAAAGCTATCAAAAAGTCGGAGGCTGCTGATAAAGACTTGTTAAAAAGATCATCACTAGAGATCCTCTTATTCCTGAATCACAAGATGATATCAAACTGGCTGGTTTGCTGAAATATGAAGTAACTGGATGTACGTGTTAACTTGCATATATTTATACATGTTCATGAATTGAATGGTTCTAAAACTTAAACTTGAAGTTACTGAAGAATATATTTGCAGTGTATTATTGCTAGCAATAAATATAATACAGTTAATAATAATTTAAAAAAAACCATAAAAAAGCTACTAAAATTGAATACCAGCAAATGACATGACTTATTCAGTAAATCAGTTCAGTAAATCACCCGATGTACATTTCATGAGAAAAAAACATAATATGTTTGGGTCTTGATGATTAATAGAGTGTACTGGGCATTTCACCTGTAACTAGTCACATCCTGATATGAGTGAAATATTCTTGACTGCGACATAAAAACCCATTTATTCAATCAATCAATCATTAAGGATTGCTTCTGCTCATTGTACAAGGTACAGGTTTTAGTAACTTGTGACATGCTTTAAGCCAGATTACCATATTTTGACTTAAGCATAAAATCTTTCAACCAACCATATCTATCACCAGTCAGTATTTAAACTAAAGGCATATTCATATTGTATTCATATCAAATTAAGGCATTTTGAAAATGCAACTACAGACCTGTCAAATGTTTAACACTAAGCTAACAAATTAGTGTGAAATTGGCAGCTCATCCCTGCCCCCTCAATAGCTATATCTCAGCAGCTTTTTGGCAGCTGTTATCTATCTTATCTTTTTGCAGCTTTTGACCAATAGCGTTCCATATCACAGCCTTTCAACAGCCAAGCTTTGACTCCTTGGCAGCTCAGTGTTAACTTTTTGAGTTGATTTGAGTAATGGTGTTTAACGTTCCGTCAAGAATATTTCACTTATATCGAGACTTTGCCATCTATAGGCAAAGGTGCAGAAATTTTGCCTGTGTGTTGCGCTGATGGCATTATACAGCAGGGTTCTTTAAAGTGTCAAGCCCACAGTGACATGGGACCTCGTTTATTTTAAGTTCCCATCTGAAAGAACTGTGACTTTTATTTCATAATGTGGAGTGCTTGGCGAAAGAACAGTCACTACCCACGACCTCCCACTTACGGAGCGAGCACTGACCTACCACAGTGGTGTTATGTTAATTTTTTGATATGATTGTACAGTGATAATAGTTAAGGTGGGTGGAATAAACAATAAAAACTGTTTTTAAATATACATTACAGCATATGAAGAAAAACAAGCACAGAAAAGAAAAGCTATAGCCGACCAATCTATATTTATCAGCGGGGGTAAGAACAGGGAGACAATCACCACGCCTTCTAAAACCATGAAGATGGAGAGTTTAAAAAGAAAAATAGCTTCTTCTGTTACTCCTAACAAAATAAATATGTCCTTGGATAAAAATACGAGCAAAAATACAGGATTAAACCCAATAAGTTTAGGAATAAGACGAAAATCCAGTTCTGATTCTAAAAAAATGCTTGAAGCAGAAGAAACCTGTAAAGTTATGGAGAATGGAATTCCTATGCAAACATCTAAATCTTTGACTGTTTCCAAGTCTGAAAAGAATTGTGTTTCAGACACAGTGACTGAAAAGGATTGTAATTCAGACACAGTTACTGAAAAGGGTTGTGTTTCAGACACATTGACTGAAATGGTTGTGATTCAGACACAGAGACGCAAAAATCAACAGAAACTAAAGCTAATATCTGTGATCAAAAGCCAACTCTATCTATAGGGCTTGGTCTAATGGCTACATATAGTGATAGCAGTAGTAGTGATGATAACACATAGTTTATGGGTAATAAATTATTATTTCTACCTTATAGAAAGATTTTTTATTTATTTTTTATACACCCATTACTAGAAATGGGTTGTACCAATATTATGGTAAGATGTTGTTCGTCTGTCATTGTTTGGGACTACAGATGGCTCGTCTTAAAGACCACCTTTATATAAAGGCCATCTGTTTTTAAAAGCCAGTAAAATTTTATACCACTATTGTTCTTTATTCATGTAATGTGAACCTATATTAAGGGTCACCTGTCCATAACAACCACTTTTACTGGTTGTAGTAAATCTTGAATTGATTGAATCTGCATTTCTTGCTCTAGAGTCATGGAATCCCTCAGTTTATGCCTCGTAAACAACACAAAGGGGCTGCATGATTGAATTTGATTTGTTTCTGATCCATGTATAGCTGTCTAAAATTCTGCAAAAACATCATCTGAAAGGAAATAAACAAATCAGATATATGATATATCTAAACAAAGTACGCAAAGTAAAACAGGCAGTTTTTAAAAAAATGTCCATAATAGCTTCAAGTTAAATCCGTTCATAAATGAAGAAGGTGCAAACACAATTATACTGTGAGTGTCTAAAAAGAAATACTGTCAACAGAAAGGGGAAAATCTGGAAATGATCTACTCATGTAATTTACGCATCTTCTAAACCTCAACTTTATTTTTACTAAAAAGTGTGTAAATTACATGAGTTTTACAGTACTGCTTAACTGGCTAAGTGGTAGAGCATTTGCTTTAAGAGAAGGAGGTCGTGTTCAAACCCCTGCCAGTACAAACATGAGACTTTAAAATTTGAGATACTTCTTCCTCCCCTGGCTCTTTGTATTAAGAGAACAGAGTTTTGACTGGTTCACTCAGTTTCAGTATAATGTGAGCGGTATAATTGATTCGGTCAATCGGTGAGCTACCACCCTAGAGTCACCGTTTAGTGTGCTAGTACAAAATAAACCACAAGGCACACTCATACATCTCAAACATATACTTGTTCTTAGATTAATACTTAGCAATTCATAAAGCTACTCTTGTCACAAATAGCTGAAAGATTGCTGATCATGTACAACAACGGTAATTTAAATTACAAAGGGAAATAACTCAAGAAATCTGCGGCAAAAGAATTTTGAAACTACCAGCAAAATCCGTTCATTTTGATAATAAAACTAAATATCGTTTACAAGTACCACACTTATTCTTTCCATCATATATTTGCTGTATTTAGTCAAACTTGGTTACTTTAATCCAGCCTGCTACACGGCAAGAAAGGCCAAGTAAAGTATTAAAAGGGCTGTCACATCCTTTTTTGGTACAGGGTCTTTAGTATTGATGGGTGAAAATAACCATTTTTCGTGCAATTTGTAAAAAAACTAATAGAAAATACATGTGAAATGTTAAACTTACAATTTGGAATATTGCCAAAATATTTAGAAAAATAAAGGTTTTTAAAATTGGGGAATTGGGCCCATTTTTGGACCATAATTTAAAGCAAGATTGACAGAGGCCCTAACTTATGAACCTTTACACCATAATATTACACTTGCCCTTGTCTATTGTAATCAACCCAACAGATTGCCCCTGTTTATACCCCAAGTACCCATACCCCTGTACCCTAATTAGTAACTAGAATTGTCTGAAGAGTACTCATTGTCCCCTGTAACCCTAATTAGTAAACTAGAATTGTCTGAAAAGTACCCATACCCCTGTCCCCTTAGTAACTAGAATTGTCTGAAAAGTACTCATGCCCCTGTCCCCTAATTAGTAACTAGAATTGTCTGAAAAGTACCCATACCCTGCCCCTAATTAGTAACTAGAATTGTCTGAAAAGTACCCATACCCTTACCCGTCCCTTAGTAACTAGAATTGTCTGAAAAGTACTCATACCCCTGTCCCCTAATTAGTAACTAAATTGTTGAAAAGTACATACCCCTGTCCCCTAATTAGAACTAGAATTGTCTAAAAAGTACTAATACCCCTGTCCCCTAATTAGTAACTAGAATTGTCTAAAAAGTACATACCCTGTCCCCTAATTAGTAACTAGAATTGTGAAAAATACCCATACCCCTGTCCCCTAATTAGTAACTAGAATTGTCTGAAAAGTACCCATACCCCTGTCCCCTAATTAGCAACTAGAATTTCTGAAAAGTACCCATACCCCTGTCCCCTAATTAGTAACTAGAATTGTCTGAAAAAGTATCATACCCCTGTCCCCTAATTATAACTAGAATTGTCTAAAAAGTACCCATACCCCTGCCCCTAATTAGCAACTAGAATTGTCTAAAAAGTACTATACCCTGTCCCCTAATTAGTAACTAGAATTGTCTAAAAAGTACAAATACCCCATGTCCCCTAATTAGTAACTAGAATTGTCTGAAAAGTACCCATACCCCTGTCCCCTAATTAGTAACTAGAATTGTCTGAAAAGTACTCATACCCCTGTCCCCTAATTAGTAACTAGAATTGTCTGAAAAGTACCATACCCCTGTCCCCTAATTAGTAACTAGAATTGTCTGAAAAGTACTCATACCCCTGTCCCTAATTAGTAACTAGAATTGTCTGAAAAGTACTCATACCCCTGTCCCCTAATTAGTAACTAGAATTGTCTGAAAGTACCATACCCCTGTCCCTAATTAGTAACTAGAATTGTCTGAAAAGTACTCAACCCCTGTCCCCTAATTGGTAACTAGAATTGTTAAAAAAGTACCCATACCCCTGTCCCCTAATTAGTAACTAGAATTGTCTGAAAAGTATCATACCCTGTCCCTAATTAGTAACTAGAATTGTCCTAAAAAGTACCCATACCCCTGTCCCCTAATTAGTAACTAGAATGTCTGAAAAGTACTCATACCCCTGTCCCCTAATTAGTAACTAGAATTGTCTGAAAAGTACCAACCCCTGTCCCCTAATTAGTAACTAGAATTGTCTGAAAAGTACTCATACCCCTGTCCCTTAAAGTAACTAGAATTGTCTGAAAAGTACCCATACCCCTGTCCCCTATATTAGTAACTAGAATTGTCTGAAAAGTACCCATAGCCCTATCCCTAATTAGTAACTAGAATTGTCTGAAAAGTACCCATACCCCTGTCCTAATTAGTAACTAGAATTGTCTGAAAAGTACTCATATCCCTGTCCCTAATTAGTAACTAGAATGTCTGAAAAGTATCATACCCCTGTCCCCTAATTAGTAACTAGAATTGTCTGAAAAGTACTCATACCCCTGTCCCCTAATTAGTACTAGAATTGTCTGAAAAGTACTCATACCCCTGTCCCCTAATTGGTAACTAGAATTGTCTAAAAAGTACCATACCCTGTCTCTAATTAGCAACTAGAATTGTCTGAAAAGTACCATACCCCTGTCCCCTAATTAGTAACTAGAATTGTCTAAAAAGTACTCATACCCCGTCCCTAATTAGCAACTAGAATTGTCTGAAAAGTACTCATACCCCTGTCCCCTAATTAGTAACTAGAATTGTCTAAAAAGTACCCATACCCCTGTCCCCTAATTAGTAACTAGAATTGTCTGAAAAGTACTCATACCCCTGTCCCCTAATTAGTAACTAGAATTGTCTGAAAAAGTACTCATACCCCTGTCCCCTAATTAGTAACTAGAATTGTCTGAAAAGTACTCATACCCCTGTCCCCTAATTAGTAACTAGAATTGTCTGAAAAGTACTCATACCCCTGTCCCCTAATTAGTAACTAGAATTGTCTGAAAAGTACCCATACCCCTGTCCCCTAATTAGTAACTAGAATTGTCTGAAAAGTACTCATACCCCTGTCCCCTAATTGGTAACTAGAATTGTCTAAAAAGTACCCATACCCCTGTCCCCTAATTAGCAACTAGAATTGTCTGAAAAGTACTCATACCCCTGTCTCCTAATTAGTAACTAGAATTGTCTAAAAAGTACCCATAACCCTGTCCCCTAATTAGTAACTAGAATTGTCTGAAAAGTACTCATACCCTGTCCCCTAATTGGTAACTAGAATTGTCTAAAAAGTACCCATACCCTGTCCCCTAATAGCAACTAGAATTGTCTGAAAAAGTACTCATACCCCTGTCCCCTAATTAGCAACTAGAATTGTCTGAAAAGTACATATACCCTGTCCCCTAATTAGTAACTAGAATTGTCTAAAAAGTACCCATACCCCTGTCCCCTAATTAGTAACTAGAATTGTCTGAAAAGTACTCATACCCCTGTCCCCTAATTAGTAACTAGAATTGTCTGAAAAAGTACTCATACCCCCTGTCCCCTAATTAGTAACTAGAATTGTCTGAAAAGTACTATACCCCTGTCCCTAATTAGTAACTAGAATTGTCTGAAAAAGTACTCATACCCCTGTCCCCTAATTAGTAACTAGAATTGTCTGAAAAGTACTCATACCCCTGTCCCCTAATTGGTAACTAGAATTGTCTAAAAAGTACCCATACCCCTGTCCCCTAATAGCAACTAGAATTGTCTGAAAAGTACTCATACCCCTGTCTTCTAATTAGTAACTAGAATTGTCTAAAAAGTACCCATAACCCTGTCCCCTAATTAGTAACTAGAATTGTCTGAAAAGTACTCATACCCCTGTCCCCTAATTAGTAACTAGAATTGTCTAAAAAGTACCCATACCCCTGTCCCCTAATTAGTAACTATAATTGTCTGAAAAGTACTCATACCCCTGTCCCCTTAGTAACTAGAATTGTCTGAAAAGTACCCATACCCCTGTCCCCTAATTAGTAACTAGAATTGTCTGAAAAGTACCCATAGCCCTATCCCTAATTAGTGACTAGAATTGTCTGAAAAGTACCCATACCCCTGTCCCCTAATTAGTAACTAGAATTGTCTGAAAAGTACTCATACTCCTGTCCCCTAATTAGTAACTAGAATTGTCTGAAAAGTACTCATACCCCTGTCCCCTAATTAGTAACTAGAATTGTCTGAAAAGTACTCATACCCCTGTCCCCTAATTAGTAACTAGAATTGTCTGAAAAGTACTCATACCCCTGTCCCCTAATTGGTAACTAGAATTGTCTAAAAAGTACCCATACCCCTGTCCCCTAATTAGCAACTAGAATTGTCTGAAAAGTACTCATACCCCTGTCCCCTAATTAGTAACTAGAATTGTCTGAAAAGTACTCATACCCCTGTCCCCTAATTAGCAACTAGAATTGTCTGAAAAGTACTCATACCCCTGTCCCCTAATTAGTAACTAGAATTGTCTGAAAAGTACCCATACCCCTATCCCCTAATTAGTAACTAGAATTGTCTGAAAAGTACTCATACCCCTGTCCCGTAATTAGTAACTAGAATTGTCTAAAAAGTACCCATACCCCTGTCCCCTAATTAGCAACTAGAATTGTCTGAAAAGTACTCATACCCCTGTCCCCTTAGTAACTAGAATTGTCTGAAAAGTACCCATACCCCTGTCCCCTAATTAGTAACTAGAATTGTCTGAAAAGTACCCATAGCCTATCCCTAATTAGTAACTAGAATTGTCTGAAAAGTACTCATACCCCTGTCCCCTTAGTAACTAGAATTGTCTGAAAAGTACCCACACCCTTGTCCCCTAATTAGTAACTAGAATTGTCTAAAAAGTACCCATACCCCTGTCCCCTAATTAGTAACTAGAATTGTCTGAAAAGTACTCATACCCCTGTCCCCTTAGTAACTAGAATTGTCTGAAAAGTACCCATACCCCTGTCCCCTAATTAGCAACTAGAATTGTCTGAAAAGTACCCATAGCCCTAGCCCTAATTAGTAACTAGAATTGTCTGAAAAGTACCCATACCCTTGTCCCCTAATTAGTAACTAGAATTGTCTGAAAAGTACTCATACCCCTGTCCCCTAATTAGTAACTAGAATTGTCTGAAAATTACTCATACCCCTGTCCCCTAATTAGTAACTAGAATTGTCTGAAAAGTACTCATACCCCTGTCCCCTAATTAGTAATTAGAATTGTCTGAAAAGTACCCATACCCCTGTCCCCTAATTAGTAACTAGAATTGTCTGAAAAGTACTCATACCCCTGTCCCCTAATTGGTAACTAGAATTGTCTGAAAAGTACCCATACCCCTATCCCCTAATTAGTAACTAGAATTGTCTGAAAAGTACTCATACCCCTGTCCCCTAATTAGTAACTAGAATTGTCTGAAAAGTACCCATACCCCTGTCCCCTAATTAGTAACTAGAATTGTCTGAAAAGTACCATACCCCTGTCCCCTATTAGCAACTAGAATTGTCTGAAAAGTACTCATACCCTGTCCCCTAATTAGTAACTAGAATTGTCTGAAAAGTACCCATACCCCTGTCCCCTAATTAGCAACTAGAATTGTCTGAAAAGTACTCATACCCCTGTCCCCTAATTAGTAACTAGAATTGTCTAAAAAGTACCCATACCCCTGTCCCCTAATTAGTAACTAGAATTGTCTGAAAATACTCATACCCCTGTCCCCTAATTAGTAACTAGAATTGTCTAAAAAGTACCCATACCCCTGTCCCCTAATTAGTAACTAGAATTGTCTAAAAATTACCCAACCCTGTCCCCTAATTAGCAACTAGAATTGTCTGAAAAGTACTCATACCCCTGTCCCCTTAGTAACTAGAATTGTCTGAAAAAGTACTCATACCCCTGTCCCCTAATTAGTAACTAGAATTGTCTGAAAAGTACTCATACCCCTGTCCCCTAATTAGTAACTAGAATTGTCTGAAAAGTACCCATACCCCTGTCCCCTAATTAGTAACTAGAATTGTCTGAAAAGTACTCATACCCCTGTCCCCTAATTGGTAACTAGAATTGTCTAAAAAGTACCCATACCCCTGTCCCCTAATTAGCAACTAGAATTGTCTGAAAAGTACTCATACCCCTGTCCCCTAATTAGTAACTAGAATTGTCTAAAAAGTACCCATACCCCATGTCCCCTAATTAGAAACTAGAATTGTCTGAAAAGTACTCATACCCCTGTCCCCTAATTAGTAACTAGAATTGTCTAAAATTTACCCAAACCCCTGTCCCCTAATTAGTAACTATAATTGTCTGAAAAGTACTCATACCCCTGTCCCCTTAGTAACTAGAATTGTCTGAAAAGTACCCATACCCCTGTCCCCTAATTAGTAACTAGAATTGTCTGAAAGTACCATAGCCCTATCCCTAATTAGTAACTAGAATTGTCTGAAAGTACCCATACCCCTGTCCCCTAATTAGTAACTAGAATTGTCTGAAAAGTACTCATACCCCTGTCCCCTAATTAGTAACTAGAATTGTCTGCAAAGTACTCATACCCCTGTCCCCTAATTAGTAACTAGAATTGTCTGAAAAGTACTCATACCCCTGTCCCCTAAATTAGTAACTAGAATTGTCTGAAA